>JAVJGJ010000047.1:88926789-88958985 GCA_035590215.1 Microhierax caerulescens | reverse complement strand
TGTCTCCCCCCCCCCCCCCCCTTCTCCAGGCCTTAGTATCTTTGTGGCTAGAAGGGGAGAAGAGAAGCAAGCCAGGTACAGCCTCTCTGAAAGTCACTTTGGTCCCTGCTTGTTTCTTACACGGTGGCCTGTAACAGGGATTTGCATGTAAGTATTTGCAGGTGTTCAGCAGCAAATTAATTTTGTGAGGGGTAGAGGATAAGGTAGGGGGAAGCAAGCATCCTGGAAATGTCAAAGCTATTAAGGTTTTGCCAGGCCAATGTCCCCAAAGTACGGCCTGCCATTTGATGATGAATGAAAACTGGGTTTCAGAAAACCAGCCTGGAAGCTGGTGTTTCACACCTGGGGAGAGAGCAGGCTGCTGACCTGCTTCTTGGCGCACCCCTGGCCCTCTGACAGGAGCCTACTTTGTTGTACTTGTTTTGGCTTTTAAAATTAATCCTTTAGCCCAGTGCTTGGAATGGCAGAATGAACATACTAAGCAAAGGCTCATAAACGAGGGAGGGGTGTTTCTTACATTTAAACTGTCTTTATGGCAGCGTGGGAGAGTCTGTGATGGTAACGGTAATGCACTTTGTGTGTGTAAGTGCCCCCTCTCCCTTTTTTTTCCCCCACTGGATTTAGTAGTCTCCTGTATTCATATGTATCACAGTATAACTGTGCTTTTAAAGTTGCTATTTTTTTTTCATAATTTAGGAATATAACTGGACTTGCACACTCAGGACTTTTTAAAGTTCAGGAGGGGGGTATAGCTGTTCTGTGCTTGATGTATTAAGGCAGAATTTCCATAGCCTGCAGGGTCTGTTGTAGTGATCTGCCAGTGATAGGAAATTAACACTGCCTTGCCTCACAGGGACTAGATGTTCATCTGTTTTTTTTTTTTTTGTTTTTTTTTTTCCCCCTTTTCTTTTCTTACCCACCCCTCCACCCCCCTTGCCCATGCTACTATCTAATTACCCTGCGGGTACAGACCTGTGTGATAACAGAATTGAGATAATGAATTGCTTGAAGCATAAAGTGACAGATTGATTTGCAGTAATCTAGTGGACAGGTGTGTTGGTGCAATCTGCTTCCAGTACACGCCACTGGGAAAGATCTGAGGAAATTCAGCAGCCTTGGAGACAGAGGAAGGGAAGATGCTGTTATGTCTTTGTAGTTTCTTAAGCTACATAGACATTCTCTTAGCTTTGGGGATGGCAGAAAGAGGATGTTAATCCATTTAGGAATGTACTTAATTGTGATTTTGGGGAATGAGAAAGAGAATGGTTGTGTTTGGAGAGCAGTCTGTTAGGTTTACATGTTCTGGAGACACTTCCAGAGCTTAGCTTTTTTGCTTAATCTTAAGGCTTGTATTGATTTACTGAAAGAAAGGTGGTGGGGATATCTTTTAAGTCTTAACCACAGAAACAAATAAAAAAATGTGGAGTTGAGGTCATCTTCCCCTGCTCCCCACTGCTGTGTGCTTGTGGACAGAGTGAAAAAGTGAGTGATCGTGACTTTAACCTGCAGACATATGTTTTTACTTCCAATTAAAATGCTGTATTTTTTTTTCCTTGAAGGAGATAATTTTATTTGGGTAAACTGTAGAATCCTGCCTGTACTGTAGAACTGTAGTGAATTTGTACTGTAGAAACTGTAGAACAGAAGTGAATTTGTATTTCTTCCTGGTGTTGAAAAAAATATCAGTAGACCATATGTAAAACTTTCAGCATACCATCCTGCCCTCTTGTCCCTTGCCTACCATTTCTCATATTTTGGAGACATCAAAACCAATAGTCTTTGTAAGCATATTCCCTCTGGTCAATAAAAGTGTATTTACAGCTGTTGTCTTAGTTGAAGTAAATGGGTTGACTTCCTTGTTACATAGGTCTTTCTATACTTGCCACTTTTCTGCAGCCAGTGCTACCAAAGCTTACTTGAGAGGGTAAGGTGAAGAAAGAAGCCATTAGTGTGTAATGTGATGAGGGCTATTTACATTTGCATAATATTGTCTTGTTGGATATGAGGGTCTCTGCAGAAATACTTTCTCTAGCAGTGTTTCTTTGCACCAGTAAAAACAATAAAGCATGTTGCACCTTCTGTCTTTCAGCATGAAAATACCTCAGACAAGAATTTCAGTTTTTGTAAGGCTTTTTGATTGCTAACTTAGGACACTTTTATGTCCTAATCACCCGTATTCATCCTGATTAATGTATTTTGAGGCTTTCCTCTCCCTCCCATCAGGTTTCTGTATCTCCGTTTTAGTAATTCAGGAGGTGGGTGCAGCTGAAAGTTGCCCAGGGGACACTTCCATTTGGCTTGCCACCTTTTCTCTGGAGGGGATGAGAAGGACCAGACAGCTGTGTGCTATGCTCTGCACCTCCTTCCAGCCTGCTGGTCCGTGTCAGGTTGCTGCTGTTGCTTCTTGTCCTTATCGAGTGGCTGCCTCCTCTTCCTCCTCTCCTCTGGCTGCTGCAGTGTCGGTAGCTCAGTCCTCTGTGCTGACTCGTGGTAAGTCATCCTGATTCAGGACAGCAGCTGGGTTTGTAGTGGCCAGCAGAGATGACTTGTTGCTATTGGGCAGAAAAGCTGGTAGTTGGAGGAACTGAGGGCATCCCACTGGGAAGGAGGGAGGGGGGAAAGGTTGGCTTTGGGATCTGAGAATAGACCATCGTAGTAAATAATCCAGTATTGACAGAGTCAGGAACAGTCAGATGCTGTAGCACTGTTTGGGGTGCTCACCTCTGGTGTGGAAGCAAAGGAGAGCAGGAGCTTGAAGCTGAGCCTTCCACATCACAGGGGTGGGTCCTGGCTCAGAGGTCCTGTGGGCTTCCCTCTCTGTATGCTGTGCTGTGCAGACTCTCCCTGCTTTCATGCTGTGATGTGGAGTGGAACTGCTGTACTGGGAGAGACCTGAGAGGTGCCATAGCCAGCTGCAGCTCCAACGTTCCTGGCTCTTGGATACCAACCACAAGCTAATGGATTATTCCATTAGAGGTTTCTTTTGGAGGTGGGGTGGCTTGTAATGCCTAGTTCTAGCAGGGTCAGTCTCTGTGCCATGTCGTTGATTTCCTTGTTTTCTGCCCTTCCTGGGGCTAGTGAAGAGGAAGATGTGATCCGTGTTCCATAGCCTTCTATGAGTTCTCCCCAAATTGTAAAGGAATTAGTCATGGAAACACAACCTGCATGCATCCAAGCTTTCGTTTTGTCTGGCTTTAAGGATTAATAGGTGATAGTGGCTTGTTACAGGATGCTTTCCTAGCAGTTGTTGTCCTGGAAATTCTAACTATGAGAGCAAAGAACATCTTTGTGGGTATTGTGTTCTTGTACATCTGGGACCATGTGATTTCCTGAACATATGTGTTAGGTTTTGTTTACCTGGTGTATCTGAGCCTTTCTGTGGTGTTTGCAATCCAAATGTAATTTCTTATGAATTGTTGACATTGTACTTTTGCCAGATTATGGGTAATTTACCTTTTTTAATTATATGTATGAAGAAACTTCAGCTGCCTGGATTTTGGTAACAGCCTGTTCCCTTTGGTTTTGATGAAGGAGTTATCAGATTTTTAGTTCATAAACACACAGCCTGTTGCTGTGGTCAAGAAGTGAGTGCCTGGAACCTGGCTAGGTCTATGGTTAAATTCATTGCTGTTGATTTTAGTATGTAATCACTTTAATTTGTGTTTGAAAAACTTGTGAAAACACTTCCTTATGAACACAAGGTATCTCACTAATTAAAAATAAACCTTTCCTGAGGTGTGCTATCTTTTTTGCAGTCATTCACTTATTATTGCAGCTACCAGCAATTCTCAGCCTTCAGAATTATTTTCAGCTGAGATGGATTTGATTTGGAAGATGAGAATTCAAGCACAATTTATGACTTATTACTGCCGCTTCTGGGAAGCCTGGCATTTACAGTGATGGTTTCAATAGATTAGAGTGTTTAAGATCAAACTCAGGGGGAGGATATAGATGTTTCGTAGTAGACTGGATTTTAAATAATAAATTTTTAGATTAGTAGGTTTCAGTCAAAACACTGAGGCTGTTATTAGTCTGTTAAAATTCCTCTCTGCTTTCTCCTGTTTAAAATATTGGATTTTCTTGAGCATTTTATGCGTTTATAAGCATCTAAGAAACTGCTTTTGTATCTTAGCTGCTCTTGCTCTTTGATTATGGTTTGTTGAAAGCAAAATTGTATTTTTCAAATATCAGTAATACACCTGCTTTGGAAGTGCATCTTCAATCTGTAAGTAGAATGTGACAAGTAAATACTGGCAAGGCTTTTACACTTTATAAGTTATGACTCTGGAAAGAAGTTACTGACAATGATTTTATAGTTGTTTTCAAAACGGCTTCCATTTTTTGTGCTTTTTGTAACCTTGCAGGTGTTCCCTTTCAGCAGATAACTCAGCAGTGGCCTTGCTGTAGCCTGACTCCAGCTGTTCGTCGTTATCTGGAGAACTTTTTATTTTCAGTATTTTTATGGATGCCAACATTCCTTTACTTGTCTTATTTCTTTCTGTCTTATATACCGTGTTACTTGAAGTATTTTGGAGCTATCCTGCCACTTCTTTGTTTGGCCGCTGTACAAAAGCATATTTGGAGTTGGACTAGACCATCTCCAGAGGTCCCTTCCAGCCCTGACCATTCTGTGATTCTGCATGTAGGCTTGAATCTTATGTGAAGATTTGGCTGTCTATATTAAATCACATACATATGTGATTCATGATGCTCGATGATAGGGCAGGGGAAGAAATAGGTTTAATTATTGCTGGAAACTTAGCCTTCTTCCATAGGGTTCTTGCCTTTTGAGGCTCTAAAATTTTTGTGTTTTCAGTCTAGTATTTTGCTTTTACTTCTGTGCTGCTTCATGGGCTATGCTTCATTTGTGATTTTTTTTTTTTTCTTGGTAAGCGTTGGACTTCTCTCCAAGTTGTGAAAGCACTGTGAGTTTATCATTGCAATTGAAGTTTTGGGATTTGTAGTTCTTGCTAAAGATACTAATCTCTAGGGGAATTACGCCAGAAGCCAGCTAGAACTCCATCCCCCAGGAAGCACAAGGGCAGCATGCCAAAATATTTTAGGCTTTTGTTCTGAGTATTCTTCTGTCAAATACCTGCTCACTGCTGTGCAAAGAGAAAATGGTAATTTTTAGAAGTGCAGTTTTGAGTTTTTATTTCTATGTAACTGAAATACTTTCACTGTTTCCTGTGTGTCTCTGTGCCGTTACTCTCAGTCTCATTTCGAAATGCAGATGCTTGTTCTGTCCTGAAGGGATAATAGCCATTCTTTTTGTACTTTAGGGGTATAAAGCGTGTCAGCAAGCTGACCTTTCCTGAAAAGGCACTAGGTTGTAAGGCACCCCAGCTTTGATTATGGCCTGCAGGAGATGGTGTGCTGCTCCCCAAGAAAGAAAATTTGGGAGCTAATTGGGGAAAGAGTGGCTGTGTTCAATTGTGACGCCTCAACTCTGCAAGTACAGAACAGTACTTCTGGGGGAAACCAGGACTGGAACATTGATTCATAGTCTAGTTTAAGATAATAGTATCAGAGTAGTCAGTGTTCATGTGGTTAAAGAAATGTGTTGCCAGAAGGAACTGATAAATAATCAGAAGCATCTCTGAGAACTGTTTTTTAATGGTTTGTGCTCATTTGAGGAGGGGAAGGCACCTTGTCATCCCTAGTTTAACAATTAGCACTTCATATGAACACCCAGTTGAGCTGGTTAGTGCCTTATCTGTGTGCTTTTCAGTGAAAATGTGTTCTCTGCAGATGTGAGATTTTTATGAAAACATAATTATTCTGCTTGATAGAAAACATGGTTAGGCTGAGCTGATACGAAACATAAGTAATGGCTTTTCTTCCTTTTAACAGATTTTTTTGATTGGGTTTTATTTTGTATATAAAGAATGCAGTAACTAAATCTTGGAGCACAGGACTGAAATTCAAGCAAAGCAGACTTTACATGTTTGTTCCCCACGTCACTGACTCATGCTGATATTGTCATCAGTAAGATAGCTTTAAATGTAAAATGATATGCAGTGAGACAGTTTGATGCTGAGCCTCACTGGGATCTGTTTGCCACTGTGGGGGTGATAATTGTTCCCACCTCTTGCAAAACAACCTCAGGTTCTCAGGTGCCCCCTGCACAGCGATGCCTGCTGTTGCTCTGCTGGGTGTTGTGTGTCCTGTGTGTGGAGCCCGGCAGCGGGTGCTGGTGCAGTGGGCTGTGTGGGGAGCCGGGCAATGCTGCTGGCAGGGGTGGGCAAGCTCTTCACAGGCAGCAAGCCCCTGTACTGCCTTTAAAGCTTGGGGTTTAGGAAGAAATGAGAGCTTTGCAGGGCCTTGTCGCTCTTGAGAATCAGACCCTTACCAGTGAGAAAATAATTTTCTCTTTTCCTGAGCTTTGAGTCCTTTTCCTCTGCTTTCATCATTTATTCACAGTATCGTGCATGTCTTTCCTTTCCTGGGCATCGTAGAACAATTTCTTTTGGCTTGGAGTCTTTCAAGGAAATGAATGCTTCTTTTACAGTTTGCTTGTAGAGGGAGCATTGCCTGTATTAACGTTTTTGGGTGGTTCAGATCACTTGCTTAGGCTTACCCATGCAGGCGCTGTTACAGTTATCTGTAGTTATCCCTAATGAGTAAGTGCTCTGAAGACCTGTAGAGCTAACACTTCAAAAATAGAGTAGGAATGTTCAAGCACCGCAGAATTTCTCACTTGGTTGTACTTGAAGTGGTGAGAGAAATGAAGCATGTGTGCAGAGCAAATCAAGGTTTTCCTATGAGTCATTAACTATCTTTTGACAGCTCTCAGAAGAGTGGTGAGCTTGCCTTATTTATTTCTTAATGACACCAGATTGGGCAGCACTTTTTATTTGTTTACCATGGCCACGAAATCTGCAGTATGTGCTAATAGATTTGGGAATTTCAACTAACTCTGACTTTATTTCAGAACTTAATTTCTCCCGCACTTCCTAAAAGAAAAGTGTACATGAAGGTTGAGTGCAACTTAAGTGTGATATGACTGATACAATGAAGTATTTCAGATGTAGGTGGATCCATTAGTTAATGAAGAAATTGAATGATTGGGAAAAGCATGAATTCACCTGATGTTCTTATGTTACAGGAATACAAGCTGAGGATTTCACAGATTTAGGCATGTTGCCTAGAGGCATAGACATTTTCCTAGAGTATCATAATGATTGCTAAGCCATGTTCAACAAAACAAATTGTTGTATTCAAGAGAGAGGTGGTCAGTGGGAAAGCAGAAGAAAAATTAAAATAATCCTGCTTAAAGGCAGTATAAAAAGGCCTAGAGAAGACAGGAGAGAGCATTTCTGGGTTGGTATTTTCAACCTGCATATGTTTGAATATAGAGTTCCTGTAAAATGCAGCGGTTGATCACTTTGGGGCCACAGAGTCTACTACACGTGCTATGCCTTTGTGTTGTTGTTGGAGATTAAGAATTGGCAGACTTGAGTTATATGTCATTTAACCCAGACTGTTCTGTACTTCAGGAGTAAAAAGGGTGTTTCTTGATTGTGTTTTGGCTCTTCTGGTTATTTGTCTCTTGCTGGGAATCAAGGTTTAGTTTCTAGGGTGATGTATTTGCAATGAATAAAAGGGGAGAGCGGCAATGACAGATGAGCTTTACACATACTCTGAAGAATAACACGTTATTTGGCTATAAGGTCTATACTTCACCTCCTGGTATAGATGCCTTTTGTATTTCTCTTCATTATTTGTAGTTGAATAGTTTTTTTAAGGTGTGCTTTATTCTATTAGTTACCCATGTTGTCACAAGATGACATTAACGATGAGTAGTTGTATACAAATTTGTTACCTAACCAAATGACTTTCTAAAGGGGAAAGAGAAAGATAATAGCTCACCAAAAAACCCCAAGACCCCAAAACCACCAAATGAACAAAACCCTTAGACCTTTTCTTCTATTAGTCTGGTGTTCATATACACAGCAGTGCTTTCAGATATGTGCCATAGTTTTAGAAACCAGTCCTCTGAGTACCTCCTTTATTGCTAGCTTTCTTTTATAAGTGTAGCGAAACTGGATTACTGCTGACATTTCAAGTATGTTCATGCACAACTATATTCACCTCCCTTTCCTTATTATATGTTACTGTGGCATCTGGACAGTTGACGTTGCTTCTCAAAGTTACTTAGCTGTGTGTCATCCCAACCTTATAAAAACTGGTATCTCCCTTTTAGAGGTGGTGCTTAGCTGCATGGAAGACCAAAGCTATTTGCCCACGTTTTCCCAGAGCTCTGTGGGTGAGGCAGGGAGTTTTTGTCATTGCCAAGATCCAAGTGGCGGGATGTTAGCTGGAATGGTTTGTGTCTTAGCTCTGTTTTATCTAATTTGGTGTATAGCCTCTGTGCAAAGGGGTCGGTGGCAAACTTGTGAGCAGTAATGAAATGAGAGGACTTCAAAGTGCAAGGATGGATTTAGCAGGTGGAATTTGGAAGTAAAGCCCCTGTTCCCAGTCCATCACTTCCTATTAACGCTGCCTGGCACAACTTGTGGTGTTTCATGAGTTGTTGCAGCGACTGATGGTGCTTGTTGGTGAGCCACATCATTCTGTATGTGGTAACGTGGGTGATAGTAGGATAGATTTGCTTGTGAACTGCAGCAGCATTGCCTCCTTACTCTGGCCAGTGTTCAGATGTAGTGAGAATTGGCTCTATTAATGTTACTGCTGTAGCTTTTACCAGCCCCATCAGCTGCTAGGTTTCCTGTTTCTAACACTTTTTGCAAAAAATGGGAATTTTGCTGTTTCTGTAGGAACAAAACTGGGCCTTTTATGCTAACACTGAGCTTCTTCAGGCTTTTATGGGAAGAATGTAGCTTTTTTATCCATAGTTTAACAGAAAAAGGATATTACCCCCACCCCCACCCCAGGCCCTCTCCAAGTCATTATAGTTTTCAGCTTGAGTGAGTGAAAGATGTAGATGAGTTTGACATCCCAGATAACCTTTTGATATCTAAAGTATTGTGTAAAATACAGTTAAGCAGTGGCAGACTAAATGTGAATAATATTCTGAAAATAGTGGAAGAACTACCTGTCATAATGCATATATTTGCTTTTCCTAGTATCTTTAGCTCCTCATGTTCACTTTTTCCTGTTTACAAAGCCAATTTGCTTCAAAGAATCTGTGTTACAGATAACTAATATTACTTTTGCTCTTTTAGTGTTGGGAAAGGACAGTCCTGTCTCTGTGTGGTGCAGGTGCCATTTCCAACCTGGACCTGCAGGGAATCTTTCTGATGAAGCATAGTATCACATTTGATAGACAATGGGGATAGAATTGTCTCTCAGCTAATGCATGTGCATGTCTGGGTATTGAGGGGGAAGAACAGTCTTTCAAAGAGACAAGGAGGGTGTGTTTATTATGGGGAGTATCATATTAATCTAAAAGAGATTGCATTCTTTGAGCTTGACTTTTTACTCTGGGAGGGACTGGGGGGATGTAGAGTGTGTGTGTGTGTGTGTGTGTTGGGGCTTGGGGGGCGGGGGGAAGGTGGTGAACATTCCTGGAGGGGATTAATTTTGAGGTGACTCAAACAGACACTTTGATCCTTTCCATCTGCAGGTTGGCTTGTTTTAGCTTGTTAATATATGGATAGCAAATTCCCTCCTTCCTTTTATGTTTGGAAAATTGCTCATAGCCCACACATGGCTCTGTAATTGGGGAGAGATTGTTCATTCTTGCCTGCAGGAAGACATTTCTCTGTCTGCTGAGCTGGAGTTCCAGACTAGATAGAGGGAATGCAAGAAAAATGTAGTTGGGAAGCAGGGCTATGCAACTCCTATTTAAGGTATGAGTCTTGAAGAATTCACTGCTAATCCATCTGTGTTTGCATCCAGAACACCATGTCTTCTGCAGGATGAGGGAAGTAAAATTGCTCAGTAGCACTGTCAGCCTCCTCTGTGCCTCAGGGTATAACAGGGTGGTTGACTGTAGGACATGGACCGTATAGAAACCTCAGTGAGTTCAGGAAACTTTTCTTCATCGATAACCCACAATAGTTAAACACTGTCACAAATGTAATCAGGTTTTCTTGTTTGTTACAACTTCAGACATCTTAAATACCAGTAGGAATGGTTGCATATATTTGTGACCTGAAAACAGGCAAGCGTTTGGAAATATCAAATATTATGTTTCTCAATCAGACTTCTTTGAAGATTGTTAAACTTGTGTTCTGTTGAACTCTTATTGCCCTGTCTTCTCTCAAATTGCTCTTTTAATTCAAGATTTTCCAAAAGTATCAGGATTTTCTTCCCAATGGATTTTTTCAGAATTCTGCCTGGGTGCTTATCCTGCAGGTAAAGTAGCACTGGTCAGGTTACAGAGAGATTTGATCTCCTACCTCTTCCCCCACCCCAGAAGACACTTTGGAAAGGTTTGTGTATGTGCAAGTGTTGTTTGGAATTTTTCATCTCTGTGAGGGTATATCATGCCACAAGTGAAGCTTTTATTTCTTTTTCAAGGTAGAAAATATCAGCAGGTAACAGACAGAGGCCTGGCATTAGCTTATAGTATTTATTTAGTGGCATTTTCTCCTGTGTTGCTTATACACCTACATGTAAAGATTTTCAGGGGCTTGCTTTGGCTTGGAGTGTTGTAGTTCTGTCTGATTATTTTGATGTTTCACAGAATTTTGTTCATGTGTGATTGACCAAGGGGTCTGGCCACGTTCCAAGGTGAATAATTGCAGTCTGTCCTCAGTTTTGATTACATGCAACACTATTCCCTTATCTCTTTTCTTTTGTAGTTGGTGGCTCACTCTAGCTGTTTTGGGGTCCTAATGAAAGAGTACAAGGACTCTTCTCACCTACCTCACAGAAGCCTTTTTCAAAGCAACTCTAGGGGTGATTTAATCCCCCTAAAGTCAAGGTGACTTTTTGTGACCTGCTGGTGGCTGGGCCTGTGCTGGCAGGAGTTTGTGTAATTGAGGTTAAATTTGAGTAAACCAAGTAAAGCATGCTGTGTTTTTTTTTTTTGTTTTGTTTTTTTTTTTTTTGTTTTGTTTTTTTTTTTTTGTGTCTGAGAGGTCTTGCATTTGACCTTCATAGGTGATATTGTAGTGTTAAAAAAATAATAAAACCATCCACAGATCCCACCGTTTTACAGGAGCACTAACTGGTTCCTAATAATTGAATTGCTTTCTTAACAAATGTCTCTTGAATAAAAGAAGCTGATGACTAAAGCAAGTTCAGTGAGTGGAAGAAAATTAACAATATAATCGCTGCAAAAATGACTTTGAGAACTGTGTTAGATTTTGAGACTTAATAGTTGAGGATCTTTGGAGATCCTTGAAGGATGATTGCATGTTGCTGTTTCTGTGGAAGTATTTGCTTATAGATTTAGATCGGTCAACAGTGAAGTCATAGCATAGGTCACCATGTAAGTAAGCACTGCTCTAAGTTTTAAGCTACACAAGCTCGTGTTGACTGTAATGCTTGGAAATCATGGCTGGTGTAAATAATGGCATGAGTTGGACACCTCTAAGTGTAAGAGTAAATTCCAGGTGGTCTGATTCTGCAAGAATTTTTCACTTAGATGACCTTGCAGGATCGCCTTTCCTGGGGTCTCTGGAACACAGAGTTGCACGAATCAAATATTAATCTTGGTTCAGGGAGCCTTATGTTTGGGGAATACCTCACATAAACCAAGAAGTCTATAAGCAGTCCTCACCTTGTCATGGAGGATGCCTCTGTGACTATGTTCAGTCACAGAGAGACAGTTAAAAACACAGCCATCCTCCAAAGAGGCAGAGTAATAGAAAGGTCTTAATTTTTCTGCAAAATGTCATTATGACAAGATATTTTATTTACTCTGAAGGCATCTGTCTGCACTTGCAAGCAGTGAGAACAAAAAGGGCATCTGTGTGTTGTTGTATGGGTATTACACATTTAATATCTTGTGTATATGTGCATGTTTTGCATGGAAAAGATTCATTTGTTGTGCTTTAGTGTATAGACTAAAGTAGTTCAGGTTACTAAAACCTAGGGTTTGGTTTGGCTTAACTTTAAAGGATTTTATTCACTTGTTCTAAGAAAAAAACCAACCAACTAAGCTCTACCCTTTATTTACTTGCAAAATGATATTTCTTTGTCTAAAAAGATCTGCACTGGTATTGATGTCTTACTACCTGTTCCGTGAGCAGTAAATTTTGATTTCCACTGTTCAAGTTGCTACCATGTGTAAACACTATGTGCTGGTGGCTGTGTGGGGACAGGTTGGAGTCTCGCAGGCACATGCTGAACATGCTGAACGTGCACTTGCTCAAGGTGGTGAAAGAGTAACTGAACCATTTCTAGAAAGTGAAAAGATGGAAAATTAATTGCAGCAAGGGGAAGGCGACAACTATAGTCGGTATAGTAATAAGCTGTGAATTGAACTTAACCTGAACTGAAAATTGGTTTGAACACTTGTTTGCTTTCCTTTATGCCTCGCCCCACCCCCCCTCAGTTAAGCTCAATGCAGAGCCAGACTGGAAGAAATTCAGTCCCAGTGGGATCTGAAGGAGGACTGAAATGAGATGTTGTCTTGATCCTCTGGTAATAATATTGGGAAGCTTTTTCAGATGATTGGGGAAAAAAGTTTATTGCTTATTTAACCATTGTTTGATGCACAGAGGAGAAATGGGTATACTTAGAGCACACCCATGTGGCCATGTAGGGGTTAAATGCTATTTAAAAAATTGTTTTAATGGGGGAGGAAAAGGTTTCTAATTGTAGTGAAGTATTTTTGGAATTTGCCCTGTCAGTTAGTAATATTTCACTAATTAAAGCAACCCTTTGTTTAAACCAGGCTGACAACAGCTCGTCTGGAGAGTTGGCTGGTGGACAAACCAAGGTATGTTCATTCCTCAGCAATTCAACCCATTTTATATGCTGATGTTTCTGAAATAATGATTTTAACTTGGAAGAAGATAATCACATCTGTGAATTCCTTGTGGTTTCTCTGCTGCTGAGGGTTGCAGCCTATAAACAATTTTATTGCCTTAAAGCCTTGTGTGTAATGAAAATTAACAAATAAAACAAGCATACAGACACTAGGCTTTTTATGGCTGGAGGCATCAGGTTTATTTGAATGGCAAAATTAAGGGATTATAAATTTTTTCTGAAAGAATGTTAGCAAGAGGCAGTTCTCTCTTTCTCTTGTTCCCTTTCTCTTGTCTATGCTCTTGCCTGGGAGATCAGTGTTATGTTCTGACTGTGGTTTGGTCTGTAAGGTTTTATGTGTTTGTGGGAAAACAGGTTCTCATTTGGAAATTGTACATTTGCTGTAAAGGAGAGGGAAAGGGCTACACTGATATATGCTGTCAGGTTGAACAACAAAAGCAGACTGAAAATTGTACAGATTTCCCTGCCCTGAACTGCACTATATGGAGAAAATCATATAATACTAAAAAGCCACCATACAAATCTTGAATCGCTAACTGGATGCTTGGAGGTTGTATTTGCCCAGTGCTGTGGTATCACTGTTTACTCTCTTAGTTGCTTGGTTTTGCCAAATGACTTGCTGCTTGTAAAGAAGCCTGCTTTGCCAGCTCTGAGATTTTTGAAAGAGTAAAAAACTGACCGTCCAGGCGTTTTGAGTGAAATTTGCTGAGTGGTGAATACCTACTGACTAATATTTTTGGTTAGACTGAGACTTGGTGGCTTTCTTTTGAAAGATTATCCCTTCTGCATTAATAAACATTCAGAGATTCACCTTAAGTCTTGAAAAAAGAGTATTTGTGTTTTCTCTTCACAACATTTATAAAAATACCAGCCAACAGACCTGCCTTGTCAGCAGACCTGCAAACAATCGTGTCCAGGCAGTGAAGATACTTCAGAAGTTTTATTTGATTTCAGTAGCAATATTTCTAGGCTAAATGATGTGTGCTGTAATAATGAAGGACCTACTGTTGTCTAGTTTCACTTCTATTTCATTGTACATTCCCATTAAATTAAGGTTTTGGCAAGTGTACCATAGGACTGTCACATTTTTAAATTGCTGTTATCTAGCAATTTGCTTTACTTGAAGATTCTGTTCTAGGAATGTTTTATTTTTTTCGTTGGGACAGAGGGAGCAGTAACTTGTAATAATGAATTATGTCCTCTGAAAGTGCAAGAAAAGAAACCTAAGCTACAACAGAATAAAAATTGTGAAGGCTTTAAAGGCAACTGGCATTGTTCTGAGGGAATGGGGAGAGAGCAGAGTTCTTTCCCAGTGTGCTAATATGAGAGTACCCTTGGTGCAACAAATGGGAATGGAAACGGAAGAACCCTGATGAAGCGATACTGACAGGATTGAAGAGTATTTGATAAGAAGAGTAAGGGTTTGTGGAGCATCTTGATTGTTCAAAGGAAAAATTTAGGGTTTCAAGCGGATTCTTTGGGCCTTTAAAAAGGAGCATGAAAATAAATTTCAACATATGTTTTAGTGAGTTTTTCTTAACTCTCTTTGATAAGAGATCATAATTTTAGTTCCAGGGAAATAGCTAGGGTAGTCATTTGGAGGTTGAAAGTGAGTACTTATTTTGAACTACAAGGAAGAAGCAGGTCAGTTGAGTTAAGTAATAGTTGCATTTTATATAATTGTTTTTCTCAATGTAATAGTTTAACTATTCGTCCTTGGGTGAGTGAACAAGTTAATCAGCTACAGAGCAGGCACTGTATAATAACTTTATAAATGGCTATTGTGTTTGATTTCCATTTCCACAAACGCTTTAGATCTTGCAGCTGAATGTGATCCTTGTGCTTAAGCCATTTCATATTATTCTGGTTCATCCATATAGCAGAGGAGAGGAACTGGAGCTCCAAGCCTCAGGCTGATAGCAACAAATCCTTTCCTGGCTGAGTGGGAGCACACAGGGCTCCCCGTTAGCAGCAGCCTGCACGAGTCAGTGACCGGAATTGATGTCATTTGTCAAGCTGGCTATTTTCTCATATTCCTTCTAGATGTTAATGTTTGAATGGGAATAGCTCATCAGAAGGGTGGAGACCATTCGGTCAGGCAGGCAAGGGTATTATTCTATCTCCAGGCTGTAGCTGAAGTGACTTTGAAAATGGTTACAATAAGAAGGTGGAGGTAAGGGTAACTTAATTCAAAATTTTGTAGGAATAAAAATCTGCAGTTCAGCAGAAGTAGGTATAATTATGATTATTAGCTTGCTGTAGACTCATTCTTTTACTGTAACATGGTACACTTTGCTGTGGAATTTTTCTTATTCTCAGAGCTGCAGGCTGAACATCAGAACTGAACACTATATAATTAATACCTTTATTGTGAGTTCCTTTCTCAAATAAAGGTAAAGCTTGAATCTGACATGGCAAGTGCTTTCTCTTTCTGTGTGGCAAAGTGTGACTGTATCTTATGGTAGGCTTATCTGCTGGAGCCCGGTTTACACGGTACTGATCCGGGTACCAGAGATGGGAAGGATAGTTAGAGCTGGAGGCAGTGCAAGGATCAGAAGCGAAGCCTTATTTTTCTGTTTGCAGCAGTGAGTGATCTATCTGTTGTCATCAGGCTAACCTTGATTCTTCCTTAACGTTTTTTTTAAATACTTGTTCATCATAAAAATGTTATTGTCATACGAATTACAGTTTTAACCAGGAAGTTTTGACACTGTTGCTTGGGGCGTTGTTTTTATTGCTTTTTGTTTGTGTCTGTGGTTCATGTTCTTCATTAAAAATAAAACCCTACCTAGTACTAGCCTTTGCACTCTCAAAGTTTCCTCTGATTTGCCTGTTAGGGTTTAGGTGAGCATGGACTCTGTACAACATCATCTGTGGTTAGTAGCAATAAGGGAATATGACTGATATTTTATGATTTAGTATACTGTTACCACACGATAAAGACTTTGAGAGATGTGTTCAGAACAGTTAGTAGAACTAATCTTGTAATATCTGAGGAAAATATATAGAAGGTACACAAAATCGATGGTTGGAAATAGTGTTTTTCATCAGCTTGTGTTCCCATAGTCTCGCCTGACAAGACCACAAAGGAACACCAGGAAAATATGAAATAAATGGTTAACCACAACTTGTCTGCTGTCCGAAAAGTAATGAAATTACATTGAAAGTAATGAGATTACATTGTGGAGCAGGATTGTTGAGTAAACATTTCTGAATTTTGGCGTGGCACTTACATTATCCTATAAAAAATTTTGTAGAAGTCTGTGTAGTATTACTTTGCTTCTGTTTCTGAAAACATTTGATTATAACTTGACATAAAAAAATGGTAAAGCTTCAGTAAAATAGCAGCAAAAAAGTGAAACTAGATGTTATGAAAGAAATGAAGAGCTACCCAAAAGTGCGCAATGAAGATCTTCATGTTCCACATTGGGTTCTCCCTCGCTTCTTAAATCACCAAATACAAAATTTTGTAAGCAAAAGATTTTGGATCCTGAGGTTTAATGAAGTGCAAAACATGTGCCTATTTTAAGATGTTACACAAAAGGTATTGTTTTGGATTACTGTTTGGAACAGTTTGAACTACATGAAGTAAGATTTTTCTCACTTTATAAAGTGAGGAAATAGTTAAGGTCACAAGAGAGTGCTGCCTTCTATACCAGTTGCTGTCATTCCTGCAGACAGTCATCTGTATGGGATTGCTTGTTTAACTAGAGCTGTTTGCATACTGAACCTGGAGTGTTTGTAATCCCATTGCTTCTGGCCTAGGGGAGTAAATTGAAGTACAGACTTTGGGGTGGGGAGCATAGGAATTGAGGGAAGATGTTCCAGCCACAGATGCTGGTCTTCAGTGTGTTCCCTGCTTAGTGTAACTCTGGCCTCTCAAAGCACACCGGCCAGGCAGGCTTCATGTGGTCGTTATACTGTGTCAGTAGGTTGCAAGAGCCATGCTGATAACCAGGGTTGAAGTGAAGTGGTTAAGTAAGGATGTGTGTGGGGAAAGGAGGGAACGGACTGAGTTTGCCAGTTTTCCATCCTGCTGCGTCGCCTTTAATGAGACTTCTGTGCAGACTTGGAAAGCATGTTATTTTCTACTTCTTGAAGATGTAACGTAGTGATGTTGCAGAAGGCAGAGCCTGACTGATGACTGGTACCTTCCCTGACAGATGCACTTTCAATGTGTGTGCTTCCTTAGTACAGCAGCTGCGAAACACAGGTGTATGAGAAGTGTGCAACTGGCAGCTTGCTTACCTCTTTGTATTTCTACCCTGGATGCTGTCTCTCTCTGGAGGATGGGCCAGTGAAAAAAAGGTGTATTTGGAAGGTAGTGACAACAGAGTACCTGCATAGACTTAAAAGTGCCAAATTGAATATGTATTAGTGTAGCACGCCTGTCTCAAGCAGGATTGCGAGGGTAAGAGGGAAAGCTCAGGCTGCGTAGCAAAATTAGCCTGTATGAAATTACTGAAATTATTCACTGCATTAGTATTATTAATGTTTCTTCCATTTCTCAGTGACTGATTTACTGACGCACACTTTCATCCCTTTCAGCCGTTTTCCCTGGTCAGTGTTCTGGCACACAGCTGCTGCTGTCTGTACTTGATCTGGTCTGGATCTGACCTCATCTTTTGCTTCTGCTCTCCCTTTCTCCACTCACTTTGCAGATTTATGTAACTTTCCTGGTCTTTTTTTTTTTTTTTTTCATATAGTTCTTTCTTTTCATGCCAGAAACTGTTTACTACAATACATGGCTTTTGGTAGCTTTTTGGTGTTCGGCCTTGTAACTAAGTGCATCATGTCATAGGAGGCTTTGGTTGTACATCACTGCAGTCCTTTGTGTGTCTCCTGCTTTTGTAAACAGGTTCATTAGGGACTATCCAGACATGGGGAGGAAATATGCACAGAAGTATGTACTTTGCTTGATGTTTCTGTGTATCTGCAGTGGGAAGAGGTTTGATTAGAGGTTCTAGGTGAAGATGATTTAAAGAACTGATAAAATTTAACTGTTGGTATTTCAGGGGTAGACATCTGATCTGTCTGAATTTTTACTTTTGTTATGACCTTCAACTTTTTTTTTTTTTCTGTGAACTGAGAGTAACCAGGTATATTCAGAAATAGCCTATTCCCCCACATTATTTAAAGACGTGAATTCGAGTCTTCAGATGTCTAGCCCTGAATATGTGGGAGTTCCAGTCTTCGTGTAATAAAAGCAGCGCTGTAGCCTCAGAGATGTCAAGGCCAGTTCATTTAACAAAAAAAGAAAAAAGCCATTGACAAACATTGAGCTTTTATGATGCACATAGTCTTTTGCTGCTTTCAGGCACTTCCTTTGTACAGTATTTTCCCACACAGAACAAAGTGTCCGTGTTCCAGTGAGATGAGGATGACAAGTTTTCCAGTGTCTGGAGTAATGATTGTCTTAGTGGACTTTCCAGCTGTCTCCTAATTGCTTTTCCACCAATGCAGATTCATGTGCAGTGGAGAAATGAAGGTGTTGAAACAGAAATGCAGAGAACTGATGAAATGGAAAAGTGTGAGAGCTGCTGCTATTTTACGTTATGAGTGAGGAGTGACTGCAGGCTCCTCTGTGTGTTCCTGCTGGGAGGAGACCGAATGAACCATTGCTCTGTACAGGGAATGGATTCCTAGGGGGCTTTGGATGAAGGAGAGAAGTAAGGATTTGGCTGGAGAAAGGCAGCCACCTCACCTTGCTGCAGCAGGCATGCTGTTCTGCCTGCATCCTGCTGGAAGGAGTGTTGGGATGCTAATGAAGGTGCATTCAGACCCACTTGGGTGCTGTTTTTCCACAGCAGGTGTCACCCACCTCTAGGCAGACCTGGACCTATTTTTTTTCTGGACTGAAATCATAAAGGGAAGGACTTGAAACTGTCTGGGAAAACAGCAGATATGCAAAAGTTCCTGTATGTTGTTTGAGGTGGCCAGCCTCAAACTTTAAAGTGGGGAGAGAGATTTAGCTGTTGATGAGTCTTTTCCAAACTCTTTACTCTCATATTATTACATCTGTATCCTGTGGCTGATACTCTCAAGAATTTAAAATTTGGAAAAGGGCACGTGCAGTTGATGATCTAGATGATGGACCTCCTCCAAGGTGAACCGTCCACAAATGACAAATATAAATGTGGTATGGAAGACCAACACATGAGGTCCTGTCTCTTGTTAGAGTGCAGGGAAGTTGCTGTTGTGTCATGGCTCCCATCCTACCCTTGGTAGGGTGACTGAGGCTGCAGACCCCTGTTCCAGAGCCTTGTGGCAGACTAAGTTGGTGTTGCTACTTCTCTGTTGCATCTTGCACTGCCTTGTCAGGCTTTCAACTTTTTAGTTCAGAGCTGTGAGAGAGCTAAGGTGAAAAGCTTTGTGTGTGAGAGTCAGTACAAGTTTGCTTACAGCTCATGACCAATGTGTTTTTTTCTGGCAGCTGGAACTGGGAGTGCCTATACCTTGAAATCTAGATCTAGAGACTCGAGATCTTTTCTTTTCAATTGTTAACTTGAAACTTTGAAGCATTATGTCTCAGCATATGGTAGAACCAGAGCATGTCCAGAAAGGGATGACCAGAATGGTCAAGGGGATTGAACAGCTGCTTTTCAGGAAGATACTGAAAAGTCTGGGCCTCTTCATCCTGGAAATGGAAACTTTAAGGGGAATATGATAAAGGTTTTACAAAAATATAAAGATGGTGGATAGATTGAACTAGGCAGAACTAGTCATGCAGTCCCACAGTGCAGAAACTTTAACAAGTGTCACAGCTGATGGGAATTTACTTTAAAATGAACAAATGAAGTTACTTGAAACAAGGGGGAGTACGACCTTTTGGAACTTGCTGCCACATAAAGTTGTGGGGCAGACAGTACCAACAATGTTCAAAGCAGTTTGACAAAACTAGTGGAAAACAGATGCATTACCAGATTTTAAGAGGATGGGTCAGGAATGGACCTTCCAGCATCACTGGTACAGCAGGGGCATGGACGGAGCAGGACTGACTTGCTCTGTTGGAATAGTGCCTACCTTTGATGCAGTGATGAGAGCTTGGGTGGTTGAGATGGGACGTTGTGCATACCTTGTGGTTTTGAGCTGTTATTTTCCACAATTGGCTGTTGTTGCACTGAGTAAACCATGAGTGTAGGTGCTTTGCACATATCTGGCCTCTTTCTTTAGATCTGTGTTAAGTCCTGTATGCCACTGGGACAGAAACTGCCTTCTTAGTTTTTAGAGAAGCATATAGCTTTGAAACCCTAGTACCTAGGCAGAGAATCTTATTAAAACAATGAAGACCCCTGCTTTCTTTTGTCATAAGAAACAGAGGCTTCTACTGCTTGAGGTTATAGCACCAAATGTTTTAAATAAGGGGGGAAAAATACTCTGTTTTCTGTCATTTTCTGTTATTCTTTGGCCCCTTAAGCTCATACAGTAAGGCAGTTTTGAACCTCATAGGATTTATTTTTCCTCTCGACTTGAACTTTACTCAGCTGGTTCCATGAGACATTTGTTTCCTCACTGACATCTCTGTGTGCCCTCACTTCAGCCACAAGTCAGGAGAAGACTCTGCTGGGTGGGATATCGCCAGCTCCAGCTGCAGGGGCTGAAGTCAGATCTCTCTTCTCTAGCTTGGGCTGCTTGTCTCTCTTTCTGTGAAGTGCCTTGAATAAATGGGAAGTAAATGGGGTGTCTAACAAATACTCTCTTGTCTTTGCAATCACTCTGAAGTTATTTTGTAATAGTAAATGGTAGCAATAGCAGTATAACTAGCTATTTGTTAAGAGTGTGTGTAAAAATATTTATATATATATTTGTGCTATGTCTGTCACTATAGAAATAATCTCCGAATGTGACCAAAACAGCCAGAAATGCCTTATTTCAGTCTGTGTAAAAACCCTCTGGTGTTTTTCATTTTTTTGCTACCATCTTGTGTTCTTGTCATGTAGCATGGGTTCTGCAAAATGTATGTATTCACTGGAGGTAGTTGAGTATGCACTTAAATATGTGTGATAATGTTCAGTTAATGTCATTGGCTAAAATACTGTGCTACTTTTGAAGCAACAGTATATTTTCCAAGAAATTACTCTTATATGGAAGAGCTGCAGAGAGCCTCATGTGTTACGGTGTTAGCTATTTCTGGAAGATCCTTCATTGTATATTCATTTTGTCCTTGTATGAGTGAGACTTCTGTCATAGCTGCTTTTACTACAAAGTTTTGGTTAGCTTGTTCTGAAAGCCATTTTAGAGGGTAGGTGGATAAATTTATTATCCTATTACTTGGTCTGTATTCATGGTAGGCATGCTTAAATATTTTTCTGGAAGTGAAGCATGAAGCAAATGTGGAACGCTGGTTCAGCAGTAGGAAAGTTAAAAATGCTCTTTAGTACGAGGAGGGAAGAGAAAAGCTCTAAAGTATGTTGTTGTCAGTAATACTAACTGATGTATTCTTGGCAGTCCTGTCTCACTAGTACATGCTTCAGCAATGCTGGTTGTGGGGAACTGCAGGTAACCTGGTGGGATTTTATTCTTTCACTCATTTCTTCGTGGGAGCTCTAAGTAATTGTATAGAAATCATGGGGCTTTTGCTATGCAGACTTTGTGTAAGAGATGGGAGGAGAGGAAGTAAAGAGGGTGACGGAAGTAATCACGAGTAACCATAACAGAAAGGGCTGAAAGAGGGTGAGTGGACTGGCATTCCCCTCAGCTAGCGGTGCTGCTTTTTCTTTAGTCATGTGATTTATTTGCAGAGCAATCTTACGGAAAAAGATATATGACTTAGTTTTGCAAATGTTTTTTAACTGGGGTTTGGCCTTCTCATGAAGACTGCTTTCAGTTATTCCTTGTTTGAGCTTTCTCTTGGACATCCCCTATGGGTATTTCCCTAGCCCGTAAAAGGTGATGAAATAACCATTCTGCTAATACACTGCTACCCCCCCCCTCCATGTATTTAAAATAATAGCTATGAGCATTATATCAGCCAGTGGATTTAAAGCTACCTTGGAGAGTGGAAGAATGTACAAAGGGAGTCCCAGGAAATTGCAGTGTTGCTGGGTAAGTCATTTAGAGAGAGGACCGGGAAAAGCGATCCTATTTGCATGACCATGGATGGGATGTGAACAAACCCCGTCTTTGCTTTATGTGATTTTGCTGCTGTGCTCAGAGGATTTTTATGGGCCACGTAAAATTCAGCCAGAGTAGACTCTGACATAAGGAAAGTTTATGGGGCTTTGCATATATGTTTGTAATTTTCTCTTAGCTGGAGTATATGACATGGGTTGTCAGAAGTTTTTGGAAATAGAGAAATAATGTACAAACAGGTTTTGGCTTTTTTTTACTCCACATGAGGTAACATCTGGAATTAATGATTTAATTTTAAAAGTCCTAACTATTTTTATTGAGACTTGCATTTCCTCATAAGCATCGTTTAGTCACTATCAGGATGACTTTGGAGGGAACAGATTCTGTAGAAGTATAAAGATATATTTATAAATAGTCAGCTAAGTTTGATTTTTTTTTTTAAATTGAGTATGTATGTATGTGACTATAGCTATACATTTTTTTCTTGAAGAGTATTTAAACAGGTTTAATTTTACAATATTTTCTTGATTCTTTGATAAAAGATACAAGCCTTGTGACCATCTTTTTAAAGAATGAACTGTTATCACAGTTGTGGTTTACATGTTGGAAACAGGTATGTTCCTGAAGTAGTATGATATTTGGAAATAATGTGAACGTCTCTTGCATAGGTGTAATGAACCAGCATTAAGTCTCTGCTGGTGAGGAATTGCATTATCAGTGTTGCCAAAATCCAAGTTGGGTATCTTGAGTGCTTTAGTCTGTATTGGCTTTACTTGAATCTGGGGAGTGTTTTTTGTGTAAGCTGCTTTTCTCTTCCCAAAACGTTATGTATCTCAAAAACCTTTGGCAGAGTTGCTGTGAATTTTTTATCTGACGGTGATCTGTATGTTGCTACATAATGAAAATGCTGGGTGATGAGGAGTATTTGAAATTCATCATACCTGAGGATGCCCATGTAAAATTTTAGCATCTGTTGTGTTATACTGATCCAAGTCTTGGATAAACTTTCAGCTCCACTAGATGTCTGTGTGCCATGGAGAGCATAGCATGGGCAAAAATATTTCCTTTGTGGTAAACAAGAGTTTCATAATGCTAGCAGTTGAGACCAGATGTAATTACAGCCTCTTCCTCGGGCAAAAACTCAGTCTGTAACCTGTGGTTCTGCACTGTTTTCTTCCAGTTTTGGCTCCTAACAGTCACAGGCTGTTTAGGTTCCAGTCTTGAGCCTCATGAAAGTAGACTAGTAGCATTGCTTGCTGCCTGCTGTGGTTGCTCTCCTTTTTTAATTTCCTTCTCCTTTCTTTTACTTCCTTCCCTCCTTCCCTTTCTCTCTCATCACATCCTCCACTCCTGTCTCTTGTCCTTTCTCTCTTTGCCCCGCTCCCTCTGTCATGCATGTTCTTTGCTCCTCTCTTTGGCATCTTTCTTAGTGGAGAACCACAAAAGCTGTACCAAGTGACAACAAAGAAACCTTGGTTTAGGCTTCTCTAGGTTCCACAGTGTATTTAAGTAGAGTTCTTGTATAAACGGCTGTGAGTACTCAGTCTTCTAAATGAACTGTTTAACTGAATTGCTTGGAAAGTCCGCAGTGGAGTGTACTTAAAATGAACAACAGGGAACTAAAAATGCACATTTTAAAAATTCAGATGCAAAGGCTGCATTGCAGAATATTTCCAAAATGCCACAGAGGAAAATTACTTTACTTGATCTTTACATTAAAAATGAAATGGAGAGATTGACTAGTTGATCAATTAATGTCAAGACCTACTTACACTAAACTCCATTATCTAAACAGTGAGTTCTCATGATAGTTGTCTTGCTTTGGAACAGTGCAAGTGTCAAAGCTTGCAAATAAGTGTTTGGGAGGCAGGAAATAAGGGGAAGCAGGCCTAGATACAGAATAAGCTTTCTGTGAAGTGTGTCCATGAATTTCTGCAAAGCTGGCCTTTTCCGAGAGAGTTGCAGACCTGTCCTGTAAACTTTGCGCAGAACTAGAAATCTGCAGGGAAGAAGAGTGGATAAAATCTGAAATGAGAATTCAGTTTTTTTGTCTGTATGTCTACAAAGGAGAGAAGTTCAGCAACCGATGAGGATGATGGCATTCCTGATTTTTTTGATTTACATAGAAGGGAGCTGTGGAGATGAGGGACTCTCAGCTCTTGGGCACAAAGCCTGAACCCATGATGGTGCAGAACCTCCTCACATCAGATTGGTGAAGATTAGTGAAGTTACCTGGATGTAATGACACTTCTCCTTCTTCCATGACCTCTTGTCTCTTCAAAAACATCTCTTGTGTTTTCAAATGCAACCCCCCCCGATCAGGACAGAGATTTTTCAAAAATCATAAATTTTATCTGTTTGCCAACAGATGTTTCTACATATGCTGGAGTTCAGCTGTTCTTTTTCTTTATGGTTTATTTTTGTCAGAATTGTGATTCACGTTGACATCTTTTGATTAAACTTGAAGTAGCATGATGCAGATGTCAGCAGTGGGGGATACGGGGGAATTTGTGACTTTGGCTGCTACAGTGAGTGATTGAAGCGTCTAATGAAGCATTCATTGTAATTACAATGCAAATTTTTTTCTCAAGTATTTAATCCCCTGCTCCAGCCTTTCAAGGACATGGGCTATTCTACTATTTCTCTCACTAATTTCTGCTGATTAATACACTTCACTGGTGGAAAGATTTTCCTGAGAGTCCAGCCTGAGTCTGATTCCTTCAGCCTCAGTATTTTCTACAGCGGTGTTTATGGAAGTGCATTAATTTATCTTGACTTTACCTCTTTGTGGGTAAGACCAACAATGTTTCCCAAAGCTATTCTTAAGATCAGGCTGACACTGCATCCCCACGGGTGAGCACCCCAGCCCACCCAGGGTGGGCAGTAGCTGCCCTTTGTGCTCCTCTGGGCTCCCCTGGAGTTCCAGGTAGGTCAATGTGGAGGCAGTGCTTGGAAGGTGACATCTATTTTTATGGCTGTTTTTGTGCCTGCCGAGCAGCTGTGCTGTAGATGTTTTTGGAGATGGTAAATGTTTTGCCTAGAGCCACAGGCTGAATTGCTCAAATCGACAAAGCCCCGTGTTACCTTATTGTCATAGGGTGGGGCATTGCACTGCGCTGGGGGGCTTTCTGGTCAGGTGTGAGGTGGGAGCCTGGCGATGGGAGGGGTCTGGCCTGGCTTCCAGGGGGGTGGCGTTCGGCTGCTGGGCGCCTGTGCTGCTAGAGCTCAGTGCCAGTGTTGGCACTGACTGTGAGCCCCTTTGCACTACTGAATTTAAGGACAATAAATGTGAAATTAAAATGACAAACATGAAGAATCATTTGGGGAATTTCATGGTCTGGTAAATTATATTTTTGTTTTTGCATAGGTAACCAGTATTTCCAAAAAATCTGCCAATGAAAGTGAAGGTTGTTAGATCCTTCCAGAGGAGATACTGACTCTGTCATAGGCTTTTGGTAGCCCTCTTTGTTGTGTTTCCTAAGTTATAGAAGCCATATAATATACATCGCATATATGGTATTGACTTCTGAAGTTCTGTCCCCAGTTAGAAATTTCATGACTGAATTATGTTTTAACATGGCATTTCAGTTACTGTGAACCTTTGTGGAAATATTCAACTACTGTGCTTTTCTTACTCAGGAAAGATGCAAAAGTGATTTTTAGACTTTGTGATCTCTGCCAAAGTCAACTTGCATGGATACTTTTGATTTATTAAATTAAAAGCCCAAGCTGTCTTTTGCATCAGATGAGTTAAATTAGCTACTGTGATAGAACATTATTTACATATTTTTTAACTAGTTTAAGATGAACCAGTGCAAGTTTTTATGTAGATGGGACCTTAGGTCAGAATGCTGTTGATTCATATCATGAAGATTATTCTGTATTTTCTCTTAAAAGGTAAGCGATCGAGTGAATTCTGAAGTTATGATGTAAAATGTCTTGCAGTGCCTGTGTCCTGATGTGCAAGGGGTTCCTCACGCTCTGTTGCTTCCCACACTTTTAGACTGGAAAGTTTATGTTACTAAGTGAGGATGAGAGAGCGAGTGAGCAAAAGCACTTTGACATACTGCTGTTGTACTACTGACACACTACTGTTTGATATTTAATTTAAAATTAAAATGATGTTATTCCCCTTTGCTTCCAGCCTCAAGAAACAGCTTCGAGGTCTCACATCTTCAAAACCAAGTCTTTTAAGAAATCCAAAATTTGTGGGATCTGCAAAGAAGTAATTGATAGCCAAGGCGTTTTCTGCAGAGGTGAGTAATGCATGATGTGCTGCTTACTTTCTTGCTGTGTAAAGGAAATTAACTTTATATTAGCGTTAAAGTTTCTAGAAATCCATGTTTCTGGAATTCTTCCTGGAGTAAGTATAAATGTTACCTCGGTTTATTTCCTTCCTTTATACAATCATGTTCCCAGCTGTTGTCAGGGAATGGGGTGCTGTAGTAGGTAATTGGACTTGCATAATGATGTGCTTTTATTACTGTGCTATTCAGGCAGGTTCCAAAATAAGGCAGTGTCTGTGGAGGCTCTTGGAGGAGTGTGTGAGGGATGTGTGCACAGTGGGTGACAGATGCTTCTGGAATTCAGTTTCCAAATGAGGATGTGTATGACCCTCATCCACTGAGGCATGAAGGTTTTCTCTGCATTAATTTGCAAAACTTCACAAGAGCAGTCATCGATTTGTTTACTTTTTCCAGTTGTGTTATGCTCTGTCTAATCCTTAGTACTTTGGTCTAATCACTCACAGAAACAATAAAGAGATTGTCCTGCATGCGGAGACTGCAGAAATTCAGCTGCCTCTGGCATTGCTGCCTGCTTCTGGCTGCTGTTCTCCCTCTCTCCTCTCCCTTGCTGGGTAGAACTGAGCGTGCTTGCTTGCCTCTTCTCTGTGGGATACCTGTGGTGGAATTAAGCCTTGGGAAAGCTCAACTGGTCCTTTATGTGAGTTGTCCAGGAATAGGGGTTTTGATTCCCTGTACTGGTTTAGCATGGTTAATGTTCAACTCCTGTTACTCCATGTTAATAAAACAGTTTCTTTATTTGCCACATGCGTGGTTTACCTCCTAGTTAGAGAATCGTATTGTCACACCTGAAGTGTAGTTTCTGTTTTCACTTAGAGTTGTTTGTACCACTTCCCAGCTCTAGATGAATCTCTTTCTTCCATCTCCTCCCTCCCATATTCTTTGGACACCTTAGGATCCTTCTGAAGATACCTTAGGATCCTTCTGAAGATTTGGAAGGGAGGTGGTAGATGCGGATGTGAGAGAAATGTGGCCATTTCTTGAGCTAAGGTGCAGACTTTGCAGATGAACAAATAAATGTAAAATACCTCACCTGTTCAGCATTACAGTTATCATCGTAGGAGTGGTAGTTATGTATGTATTTCTTTAACATATTTCTTCTGCCTGTCCTTCTGGAGTCTGGTTCCAAAGTTCTTGGGGTTTAGTTGATTTCAGCTTCGCAGAAATAGTATTGTTGGAAGGAAGCCTACTTAGTGAAGGAGCTGCCTGAAGACCCTCTTGATCATATTCAGTGTAAAAAGCACCGTCCCAGGAGAGAATCAGTACTTTGAAAGGAAAGGCCTTGGGCGTGGGAATAGAAACAAATGTTTGCCAGTTTGCTCTGGATTTGGGTGCTCACAGCCCAGTGTGTAATAGCTTTGGTTCAAATACAGAAACTAACAGTGCATGCCAATGTGATTTAACATCTCTTTGGTTAGCGTTTATGCATGGTTCAAAATATCAGGAAGAAGGCAAAACTTACTTATATTCAAACCATCTAGGAAAAAGCTTTCAGGAAAAACAAAAACTGAGGAACTGAAATTCTACAATCACTCCTACTGGGTTCCCTCCAACACAGTCCCCAAACCAACACATTCATGGCAGTGGTACATGTGTCCCTGTCTAAGTCTGTCTGGCGTTTCTCTGGGTGCAGTTTTCATAGGGAGCCCCTTAATAGTATCACGAAGCCCCTTTTGTTGATGAGAGCACCAGGCAGACCCACCATCCCTCTTCGCTGCTGGTACACTTTGATACTTTGTTTGATACTTAACTGTGGGATGGGAGCACCAGCACAGAGTGAAGTGATGGCTCCAAGTAGTTTCAATTAAATAAGAACGCATTTGTATTTTAACTTACAGCATGGGCTTTATAAAGCAGAGTTTTGGAAAACCTAGAACTAAAAGTTGTCTGTTCCCTTGCCAGCACTGCAGTACTTTAAGTATACCCTAGTACTGTGAAACTCTGTTAATATGAAGAAAAATAAACCAGCTGTTTCAGAGCCAAATCCTGGTGCGGTTACTTCTGGTAAATTCTGCCTGATGGTGCTGAATGGAAGCGAACAAGTTGGCACCAGGGGGAGGGGAGGGAGAAGAAAAGCCTTTAGTTAAGAAGAAATAAAGTTCCTTTGTGTATTAATGAGAAAATCTTGCTTTTTAACAGTTTCTCCTACAGAAAATAATAGCTCTTTGTACAGACTGCAGGTTCCTTCTAGACTATAATATCTTATCAGTTAAAGGAAAGTTACATGTCAAGAGAAATGAGGGGAGGGGAAAGGCTCCGGATTGGTCACTATGTGGTATTTGCTGTTTATCTAGCAATGAATCATCTACTTGTTGTAAGAAAAAAAACCACCACCACCCCATGACTGGGTGTTGTGTTAGTTAGATTAGTTTTCATTAGTATGTGTCAGTTATTTTGAGGGGGTGGTGTTTGACCCTGTCTTGCAAAACATGTCCTTTGCCAGAAGCCAGGTCTGAACACAGTGCCCAAAAGCTTTCTATGAAAACTGAGTAATTGACTGAAAAGTATGCTTGAACAGTGATGTCCCTTTGTCCTTGTATACTTCAGTCCACCTCAGTAAACCATACCTGGTTACTGTGAATTTGTTTTTTAACAAGCTCTGCAAAAACCATAGCAAGAAGGAAAGGCAGGTTTGCAGAAAGTGAGGCTCCTGGCAGCCTTCCTGCGGGGTCAGCGCGTTTGTAGCTGGGCTCTGTCTCTGGATGCAGCTTCTCATTCCAAAGAAAGGACAAACAGCTGTGGATAGATTTCTGCAGTACCTGCCTGTTCTGCAGTAAGCCCAGGACCACACAACTCCCCGTGTCTCTTCGGTACTGCCTTAAACTGGAATGCTTTTGAGCTCTGGTTTGATCTTCCCTGCAGCACAGTTCAATTGAATTCAGGGCTAAGCATGTATATCCTCATCAGGCACAGTTACATAGTTAGCCAAAGGGTTGCAGTGTTACTTTTTAAACTTTTTTTTTTTTCTTTTTGAAGCTACTTACCGTAGATACTGAATATTCAGTATCTTATTTGATTTATAAACAAGTTGTCATAATAATATAATTTGTGTATTTCCTTGTGAATTTCTCTGTTTTATTGTATTTCTTTTATATTTCATATATGAAAAATGTAAAGTTCCTTTTTATTTCTATTTTACCTTTTTTTTTGTTTGCTTTTTAAAATTATCATTTATCTTTGCTGTGTTGTGACCAAAGGACTGTAAGTGTAGAACAGAGAGCTTTTTTAGATGCTCTGACTCTTCCCAATCTCTAGAAAGTACTTATCTGACAATTTAAAAACTGGAGACCAGATCTGGGAAATTAAAGTATTTCTAAATAATGCAGCATTATTTCCTAGCTCTTAGAGCATTGGTGGGTGAAATAAGCATGAAGAAATGAAATACTTTATACATTTCTGTTGATGAAATGCCCCTCCCTCCAGTTGACGACTAAGTTGTTATGTTTAGGTGCTGCTGGTGAGGCTTTGCATGCAATACAAAGCATTCCGTGAGTTAGGTTTTGAACTTAAAGCAATTAATGGGAGGTGGAATGAACTGGGTTATCTTTTCGTTAATCTAACCTACCCACAAAAGTGTTGGTTTTGAGAATATGTGTCGGAGCAGTCCCAGTAGGAATGCTTGTAGAATTTCAGTTCCTAATTTTTTTTACTGTTTTTTCCTGAAGGCTTTTTTCCGAGTTTTGTTTTCTTCCTGCTATTTGAACCATGTATAAGTATTAGCCAAAGGGGTGTTATATTTAATTGGCAGGTACTGTTAGCTATATTGTGAGCAGAGAAACACTTACCATAGTATTGTGTGCAAGCTGAGTGTAATAAAAGATACAATTCACCTTCTTAAAAATAATAATAACTTCTATCTTGTAAGTCATGTTAACATGTGGTCTCATGCAAGTATTGATTGGCTTAGAGTAAGTACTAAACTGTTCCCTTGAGTATGTAGCATGAAGTGATAGTAGAAAGTACATTTCCTCATCAAATTGCGGTATCTGTGTTTAATAGAGAGCTTCTAACTGCTTACAGATCATAGATCATAATTTGAAGACAGTTGGAGCTAGTTCTCTTCTTAAAGAGGTTTGATATTTTCCTTTGAAATTCACCTACTTGTTTGTGACTGTGCTTGTGCTCACTTAATGTCTCATTTTGGGTTAGTTAACTGATGCAACGAGTTCTCTGTATTTAATTGTGTTCATTGCTGCTGGCAAGACAAAGTATGTTTGTATATTGGGGCTCATTTGGAGCTGACGGACTGTTCTTAAGGCTTGTTTGTGTGTAAATATATGCATATTTAATCTTTTATGATAGCAGGTGGTTTTATGTACTCTGTCTTTCAGTAAATGCTAAGTTCAGTAATAACATAAGTAGTATCTTAATAATGTGTGAAGCATGTCTGTGGTCACAGTTCTGGTGGACAAACTAGAAAGCTAGAAATGCCGAAGGCATTTGTATCATTCTTGGGCCAGTGGTGTTACAGTTGCCTCTAAATGGTGAAGCATGTAGTGTGTATTTGTGGGGTAGGGGTGTTCGTGTCACCCTGGTTTCCATGGAGTGATCCTTGTGAAATAAGAGCCTGTATTACTAGGCACTTATATGGGTGTATTATGAGATCTGTTCCTGTATTGATCTTATAGTACATTGTATATAAGATACATACTGACTGTAATTTCAACCTAGCTATAGCATAACCAAATTTAGAAGAGTATATGAACTTGTGAGAAAACGAGACCTAGAATTTCTTTCTGCTGGTACTGTGTGTTTTCAGTAATGAGACCAACATTTGATGATACAACAGACAGACAACTGCATGTAAACCAGGATATGCAGGGTGTGGGACAGGGAGTGGAGTCTGTTGTTGTCCCTAGAGCAGATTAATAGTATGTAGCGCCTGTGAACCCTAAGGACAAGGGGTTACAGAATGCCCAAGCATGGCTGGGTTAGGTAGAGACCCGGGCTCTGCTATAAACCCTCATTTGACTGTCAGCCTTGCTTGTGAAAGGCATCTGGGAGGATATCAAGGGAGGCAGCATGAACTGATCTAGTGGTGGCGGAGAAACCTTTTTGGGAATCTGTCAGAAATGGGTGGATGTTGACCTGGACATGAGTGACACAGAGTGTACTGTTCTGGGGAGGAAGAGGCTGGAAAGAGAAATGTGGACTGCAGCCCATCTGTGACACCAAGAAGCCTGGGAAGGTCAGCCCCTCTTCTCTAGACAAAAGGTGCACACAGTAAATGGCAGCTTCCACTGGATAAGTAAAATGTGCTCTAATTAACACAGCTGTACAAGCTATGCATTCATATTTCAGTGCAGAGCTTAGATAGCGAAACATGGAAGCGATGTGCCTAACAACAGCAAAGACATGAAAGGGAAGGGTGAATAAAGCCTTAACTGGAGCTTAGAGAGATACAGAAGAAGCCACTGTAATTAGTAGACATTATAGAAGTGTCACATAAGCATCCTGGCTGAACACAGCCCTCTCTGGGGCTGAGAGAAGCTGTAAAATTGAAATCCTTTGGCATGTTGCTACTCCAGTGGGAACTGGGGGAAGGGGGAGGAATTTTGGCAGATATCTCTAAGGTAAGTTCCTACAAATTTAAAAATAAGAAATACACAAGGCAAAACCCACTAGTGGGTTGTTTAATGTTCATAGCAGCCAAGCTGCGTCACAGATTCTAAATGATGTTTCAGAAAGTTGTAGTGAAAAGCATGAGTTCCCTATTTGTGTACCTTATAAGGACTGGCTTAATCACACCGGAATTTGATTCGTAGTTATAAAATGTATTTTAAAGTTCAGGCTACTAAGATTTCTAAAAAGCTGCAGCTTCTATTTATTACAGCTAATAAATTAAAAAGAAAAAAAAAAAAAAGTGTGGCGTGACTGTGGTCCCCTGTGGCTCTCCCCTGTGTTTTTTTTC
>JAVJGJ010000047.1:88883402-88925183 GCA_035590215.1 Microhierax caerulescens | reverse complement strand
AAAAAAAATTCCCAAAAATTCTCATGGCTGCCCGCCCCCCCCTAAAAAAAAAAAAAAAAAAAAAAAAAAAAATCAAAACCAAAACCAAAACCCCAAAAACCCAAAAAACCAACCCCCCCAAAACAACCCCAGAAAACGAAACAAAAAACCCAAACAAAAAACCCACCACCCTTGGTGGCCAGGATTCTTTCTACAAGATGGAAAGTTGGGAGTAAAGGAAAGAACAGACATAGTATTGCAGCATTAGTGCTAGAATTTTTTTTGTCTTAATAAAAGTTTTTCCATTGCTCTTGTTAGCAACAGCAAGTGGAATATTTCGTCTGTGGGAAAGCTCATTCACACCACTCTTCACTGTATAGCCTCCCCAACTAAAAAATGCTGAAGCTTTGCATAAATTTCCCATAACTGTCTTTTGGCCTTCATCTTCAAAAACAGTGTTTGCAGTCCCTGTCATGAAATGCTGGGAGCAATGTTCAGATGAAGAGACAATGGTTGGCTGAATATGGAAAAAAGAACAAAAGAAAATCTAGGAAAATGTTTGAGGCACAGGAAATGCACCAGCAGATGTTGTTGCTGTAGTGGGGCTGTTAGGCTTGCAACATCTTTGGCATGTGACTCTTAACTTCTTAAAAATAGAAGTGTTCACTTTTGCAGCTGAAGCCCAATATTTCCAGCCAGAGGACTCTTCCCCCACCCAAAGGTATCTCTGCCCCGTGCAAAACTGCATACCATCTTATTTTTAATGCTGCAGTTAATAATTTCCATGTGTCTGTTTTTCATACCACTTTCATTTTTGATCTTTATCTTGAGTTGAATTGTTGCGGAGCTGGTAGGAACAGGTCAGCAGAAAAGCGTGTGTGTGTGTTGGTGAGAGATTTTTATAATAATCTTATCATGATGTTACCAATCCCTCGTCAAAATCTAAATGGGCAGCAAGTTGCAAGTTCTCTCCTTTGGGGACATTTTATTATGGGTGTCTTTCTATATCAAGCTCTGCCTGGAAAAGAGCCTGTTGTGGTGGCCTTGCAGTGCATTTGTTAAAACATCTTGATTTGGTTTGTGAGAAAAGGAAAAACACCTTTACTTCAGAGCCAGTGGCAGACCTGGGGTTCTGTGTGAGGCATTTATTGCAGGGGGGGGAGATGTTGCTCAGTAGTGGCATCAATATCCCGGCTACTGAAATGGCCGGGCCGTACCCCCCCTGTGACATGGACACCCACCTTCCCCTGCTATTCAGAGAGAAGGCTGAAATTGGGAACTATAAAAACAAAAGTCTTAATTACACAAGTCTTTTTATATACTTGGTTTAAGATTTTTGTCATGGATCATCATGGGCTCTTCCATGACTGTCAAAAAATAGCTTTAGTAGCATGCGTCTGTCTGGGGAAGCTGAGCTGGAGATGCTGGGGCAAAGCAAGCACCTTCCAACAGCTATGCCTGTCTCTGCCCCAAGAGGATTTCTGCATTGTCTTGTTTGTACCCTTGCCATATGTAGAGTTGTTTAAAAACAAACATTCAAAAACCCACCATGGAGAATCAAAGCTGTGGTTAAATGTGAGGTTGTACTTATAAACTAGTCATGTTTTAATATTCACTGCCTATACAGGCTGACAGAATGCTCGTGTGGAATATATATGGCTGTAATGTATGTCTGTTAAGTGCTAAGAAGTGACAGGGTGAGTAGCCCTTACCACACAGAGAAAAACTTAAGCTTTTTTTTCCTGATAAACTATAAATCATGCTGTGGTTAGTTTGCAGAAGTACTCTCTTACTTTGTAAATATATTACTACAGGTTTTCAGAGAGCATCCTACATGCACGAATGTAAGAAGTGGAACTTTTCATGTCATAAAAATTTGGGAGCCTATGTCTGAAAAATAGGAATCACTATGCTTATCCTTCTGTCTTTACCTTGGCAGCAGTATTAACTTACAGAAGTTAACACATCTTCATTTTGATGCAGAGGAATGTCTGGGTTTGGTTGGTTTTTTTTCTTCTTCTTCTTCTTTCTCCCCTTTTAAAAACATGGTTTCTCAGAGCTATTGTTTAAGAACTGTTTTGAAGTGTAGTGAATTGACTAAATATGGCTTGGCCTCCATTTCATCGCCAGCCAGCTCGGGACAGTTGTTCTTGGAACTGATGCCAGAATCCTTAAACACAAATTTGGAAAGTCTGGTATTTGACGAGAGCTGATGTGTGGGATGCAGACATTCAGCTGTTCAGTTGAAGAACTGAAGTAGCCTTGCTGAGTGTGAAATTGATTAAGTCCTCCGGACTATGTTGCAGGCACAGTTTTAAATTCAAATACATTTGGGCTGTAGTCCGGAAAAGAGCTGAGTGCTATTTCGCTTGTAAGCTTTGCCTGAAGAATGCCGGCTTTCGGTGGAAGCTGCTTGTTGAGATCTTTCAACTGTAAGTTGCACGTTACTTTCCAACTGCTGATGTGCTGTGTGTATGCTTAGTTGTGCCGTGTGTTTTTGCATTGCATATTTGTTGCGCTAAAAAGGCACGGGTTGCACGACTGCGGTGTAATACAGCTCTTTTGGCCTTAGAAATTTTCTGAAAGTGTGTCTCTCGACTATACAAGGCTTCCCATAAAAACAGCTGGCACACTGAGATGTGATTCAGCCTCTCTGGCAATCTAATGATTGAGGTAATCAATCTCTTTGTGAGTACTGTAAATGCTTAGGCTGAGATAAAACCTGCCTTGGGCTGAGGGGTGCAGCAATCCGGGCGGGATAGTCCGGCGATGCAGTAGCGTTAGCTGTGTCAAGATGAATTCTGAGGAATGAAATACTAAGCAGACTGATTTTTCTCTGTGGGCGAGTGGTTCATTTGCTGGTGTTGGTGAAGGGATCTCTCACTGTTCCTGATGTCAGCAGCTGTAGTGGAGAAAACCGTATGAATTCCGTTGTGAAAGGTTGTGCCTGGGAAGGCAGCGGTGCTTATCTCCACTCCTTCTGTGCTTACACGCTGGGAGAGTTGTGGCTGCTGCAGCACAGCCCTTATTCCATTCACTCTTTCTGCATGTGCCTGGATTCTTCCTTAGTTCATGGTATCTTGACACCTTTCTTTCAAATGCTGATGATTGTGTGTGTGTTCATATATTTTTTTCCTCTATTTTTTCCCCCTCCCTTCTGGATGGAGGGTGCAGGAAATAGACAAGGCAAGAAAATAGGAGGACAAATTAGTTTAAAAATACTCTGTCTTAACTCTGGCTGTACTTTAAAAACAACCTCTAAGTATGTCCTTTTGACTTCACCACACTAGCATTAAAATTGTTGGTAGTAATTATTATGTAGAGATTGAACATTGGCTGCAGGTTAGTGATCCAGGGTATACTTTCTTCCAATTAGTTGTTAACTCCTAAGAAGCATTCTATGCTAACAACATTTTTATTTTTTGCCTTTTTTTTTCTCAGTTTGTTTTAGCAAGTGGTTGTATGTTTATTGCAAGTGGGACTTCCGTGTTTTTTAGTGTGTATCCATGTGTACATGTGCATCATATATATGTGTACACATGTGTACGTATATTTGTAAATGTTTATACACACATACTGAAATAGGTGTTTATATACATAAAAGGGTTACCTTACCAGCAAATGAAAACTTGTGATGCTTGCTGTACCTATATGGGACATACATAGGTGAAGTGCTTTGAACACGAGCACCTGGTAAATGCCAAGAACCACCTGTCAAAATGGGCTCAGCCATTCTCAGTTTTGTTTTTCTGGGCAGAGGTTTGCTCAACTAGTGCAACTCTGCCCTGCCAAGAGAAGGGACTTGGTGTTTGGTCTGTTCTGCTTGGGGATCTGTTCCTGTGCTGGGCCGTGCTGCTCGGGAGCAATGTGTGCAGTCAGCACTTCAGCATTCGCCCAGGAGGGATGGGGCAGAATCCCCTCTCTGCCCCTGACTACAAAGGGATGCTTTGTTTGCTCCCAGCATCTGGAGAGCCAGTGATCTCATTTCAGAGCACTTATTTCTATCCAGTTTTATTATAATCAGCTTTATTAGACAGTGAGGGAGAGAAGGTAATGACTTAACTCAGTCTAATCCATGAAAGTGCTGGATTTAGGTATGAATAGGGTATTTCTGGATGCTGAGGAGGAGCTAAGCTGTCTTTATGAATAAATCACCAACTCTATCCTCAGAATGTTATTGATTTAAATACCTGCAAAAGTACATGGTTTTTTTCAGTCAGAGCTTTGCCTGATGCGTATGTGACTAATTACCTCTTGAGTCTTTAGTCTTTGTTTCCTTTGAGTCTGACAAATACAGCAGAGCTTTGTCTATGAAGTGTTTTGCCTTTAATGATGTATGGAGTTTGTGCGCCTTATTTCTGTGTTGCTTACGAGTTTGAATGGGATGCTGCAGTATTGGCCTCGATGCTATTCAGGCTAAAGTCACACCTGATTCCAGAGGTCTCTTCCCAGCAAAGACAGCACTGCTGTGCTACACAAAAGCAGTAAACTGGCTTTTCATGTACATGGAAACTGGGAAAACTCAATGGCTGCATTTACTGTTACCTACATCTTTAATAAAGACTTTGTGTATCGGTGACATTTGTGATTTGGTTTTGTGTGAGCCAGTAGCAAAATCATGGAGGTTGTTATGGAATGAAGTCTCTTTTTGTTTTGTATTTCATGTTGCCTCCCAGAAATCTAGGCTTAAGCGTCAGTAAAGAAGATGAGAACGTTGTCTGTAATACCAGGGCTGCCTGACAGGTTTACTGTTTTAACCTTTACTTTTTGTGATTGTGTCTCTCTCTTTTTTTTTTTTAAAAAAGGGGTTTTTGATTCTTTTTTTGGTTGTTTTAACCATTTTGCAAGAGATCTCAAAGTAGGTTTAGAGAATAAGCAGATTGTATGTATGCATATTTTTAGAGCATCTGTTAAGCTTTTGCAAAGTCAAAGCTAATCATGCTGATTTAAGATCTGGATTCTGCTAAATACACTGTTTTGGTGCATAAAATCACTTAATGAATTTAGGCATTCCCCGTGCTGTAACACAAGAAAATGAAGTTTTTCCTCATGGATTAAAAGCCATCTTCCATTTGCTTTAAGATTGATAGTGTCTGTAAGTTGTATGTGGTTATTGATCATTGTCAATGCTGACAGAGCAGGGTGTTTGTGTGGACAGTAGTAACTTATTAGAAAAAAGAATCTTGATCCTGTGAAGCACTATGAACAAAGAACTCATTCCTAACTTATACCTGGGGAAAACAAGTGAAGGTAGTACCTACAAGATTGTCTAAGAAAATGGGTCAGTAAGCCTTGCTTTTTTTTTTTTTTTCCCCTGAGAAGTGACTGGAGCATGAGGGTATTTCATTCAGCAGTTGATGCACTTGAATCTGAAATGGGCACGGTCATGTATTTACTGACCTCACATCTGGGGAGTTGTATCTTTCCTGCTGGATCGGGGTGTAGAGTATCTTTCTCTTGGTAGAAGCGCTGAGAAATGAGCATGGCTTTCAGCTTCAGTGGTCTAAGGTTAGGCCCTAGTTAATCTTCGAGTTAAACCTCTGTGGTATTCTTCAGCTTAGTGATGTTGGAGATGGAATAAATAAATTTTTCCTGAAACTTAATTTTAAAAAATATATTTTTATATTTATATTTTTTAAATTGAATTTTAAATACAATTTAGCTGACAGTAACCCAAAGGATAGACATTGCATGGAAATAAAGCACATTTCAGAGTAAAGAAGGAAGTGCATATAAATGGAAAAATCTATTAAACCTGGCCTGTGTTGGAGTCTAGCTATTAATGCTGTTATGTGATAGTTACAGCTCTGGTCATCTGGCCACTTTTTAATTGCTGTTTGCTGAATCTAAGCTTGCTAGTACAATTCATTCCTTCCTGCTCATAGGTCAGCAGGAATTTAAAAGAAAGTGCTTACTTCTTGGAAGTAATCTTTCCAATAAAAACACCATGTAGACTGTAGTTTACAATCAGAAATTATAGTCTGAACAGTCATGGTCACTTGTGGGCGTGAAGTCCCCCTGCTTTTCTTAGGTCTCTGGAACTGCTGGTACGACTGAGATTCGCAGGTTACGCTTTGTTCACAGGGAACGGTTTGATCTTACTCTGTGCTGTTTGGGTCGTAACACTGCCAGTGAATGTAGGTAGGTGTCAAGATAATCAGCCATGTAACCAGACATGCATTATCATAAGCTGATGGAATGCACAAATCTGATAAGACTGCTGTAATTAACTAATCTTTCAGGAATGGGTAAAAACTAAATGCATGTCTTTTTAGGTTTTTATTTGTTTGTTTGTTTTGAAGTACGTAAATACTTTGATATATACAGGCTTGAGTTTGACCAGTTCTCTAGTAGATAGCTGATCTAAAGAAAAGGAGGGGAGAATCCACCCACTCTTTTACTCATATATTTTATTTGCTTTTGTTTTAGTTTGCAAGTATGCCTGCCACAGGAAATGTGAAGAAAAGGTAAGCATATTTATTTGCCTCCCTTGCTCTTGATCCACATGTAGTTGAAGTTGAGACTAGTGTATCAACTAATTAGGAGTAAGATGATTCTTAAATTATATGCTTAGCTGTTAATTTTTTTTTGTCTGGGTTATTTTTCTTGCCATTAATAAAAAAATGGGTCCCTATGCAAGTCAAAACATCTGCAGTAGTGGTTGAATTTCTCATTCTCCCGCAGGAGGACATATTTCAAGTTGAAACCAGATGGTTAAGTGGGTAAAAGACAAATGACACAGTTCTACAGAAAAGAAAAAAATGTATCTGAGTGAATAAGGTATATATATGTATACATACACATATATAAAAATATTTACAGCAACTGAGATTTAAAGGGAAACTTTTGGCACTGGATTATGAAAACTGTAAGTATATTATTAATTTATCTTCAGTGTCCGCTGCAGATAGGTTCTAGCCAGTTCAGTTTGATTGCTAGATTTTTGTTAGTTTCTAAATTCTCTGGGTCCCTGGTGAGATCAGTGCTTCCATGGTCTCACACGACTTCAAATTTCCCCATCCCTCGATTTGTGTAAATCAAAGATGTTTGCAGTGATGCAGCCTAAATCTAGGAGCCTTGGAGGTCTTTGTTTTACCAGAACCACCCGCATGCAATAATATTCCCTGCTTTTAACTAAAATTTTAGATTAGTACTTGCTATCTGTGAAGACAGCATTATTTTTTATAGCTAGAGCACTGAGCTTCTGGAGACTACAGATCTAGTCCTGCTAACTGTGTTGTTGACTTGAAGGGTTTGTTTGTTTCAGTGCTTCCAAGAAATATAACTAAATTCAAGAGGAGAATCTCTGCTTGGTGAAGGACTCGGAGATTTGTCAGGTCATTTGGGGAAATTCTAGTAAATACAAGTGTCAGTTGGCTGAGCATCTCCCATTTTGAGTGAAGTTGGTACTTGCACATGTGAAGATCCCTGTGTGTGTGGTATGCTGTATAATTGTGGAATTTTGTTTTTTCATGAAATAAGATGATAAAGTACATGCAGTGATAATTAGGTTTCCAAGTAAGGTAATACCTTTTGAAGGTTCTCATCAACTATGTACACTCAACATTTATTGGTAATACTATAGTAATGGTGGTCTAGAAGTAGAAGGGAAACAGTTCAGTAGAAAGAAGTACTTTTTCTTAGACCAGAGGATGTAATTGATGCCTCTGCACAGTTTTGTTTTTTTTTTTTTTTTTGGTTCTCCAAATAGCACTTGTGGTATGGAATTCTACCAACTTCCATGGGGAAGAACCTGGTTTGTTGATAAAGTTGGTAGCTTGCAGATCTGCTTGGGTAGGTGCTACATAGATCTAGAGTTTCCAGAAGTGATGGTATGTAAATGATGCTGGAGACTGTGGTAAGAAGTTCTTTAAACTTGCTTTGGAGGCAAATAATTTCATACGTGTGCTTTATGCTAAAACTGAGGAACTATATTTCAACTATTTGTGCTTTCTGGCATTTGGTTGTTGAGTGCTGAAAAGACTAATATATGGAGTGCCAAAAGTATATAGTAGTATAACTATCATCGAGACACTGGTATATTTTACGGTTTTAAAATAATTGAGAAGAAATTACTAGCATGTATTACAGAAGACAGGAAAATAGGGTATGGGAACAACACCAAATTTAATAATCAATTATTTCTTACAAGGGCTTTTTTTCTGATTTTCAGAGCAGTAAGCCATCAAGTAGCTTAAACTCAGAATTTCTCTGTGAGTCTTTTCTGGCTACTTATATGAGGCTTACAGCAGTGTTGTGTATAATCTTGTTACATCATTCATCTTGATTCAGATCTGAATTTTGCCTTCATTGCTTAAAACAGCATCTGTATTTTCATTTGGTTACTAGTTTAAAGCAGGAATGATTCTAGTAGTTTTTAAGAGGGACTGAGAATATACTAAGACATCTAAGGATGTTGCAGGCAACCTTGAGGATACCCGGACCCATAATCGTATGCACTGAATTCAGATCCTCACGTGGAAAGAGTTTCATGGACTCCAGCTGATTCGCAAGTTACCTTTTCTCCCTGAAATGTATTTTACATTCAAGACAAGTATTGCTCCCTGCGTTTTGTATCAAATTACCCTGTCCACAGCTTATGGGGAGTAACTTTTTGCATTAGTTAAAGATCCCCCAAGACAAACTGTCAGCAGTTAGCTCACAGTCACATGAAAAGAGCATGCATGAGAGCGAAGATTATTGCGCTTGAGATACTGTAGTCATTTTGGAAAAGAATAATGCACCAGCACTGTCAGGCATTACTCGAAAGACTGCTGGGGTTATGAGTGTTCATAAAAGCATTATTAGATGCAAGTCTAGCCGTAAAGCCCTGTAATAAAATAGATAATGTCATAAATGTGTTTAGGTAAAAAACACAGCTCAGGCCTTGCGCTGGCAGTGCTACAATGCAGGTTTTTGGGAGTTTGTCAAGACATTACCGCTATTATGCTTGCAAATGAAAACCAACAATTTCTTGTTATATAAATCAGATGGGAACATAAAGTGTATGCAGACCTGGAAATAAAAGTGGACTCTGAATTTGATCAGAAGGTACAAATGGAGGAAGACTCACATTTTGGAATTGTTTGGGATGTCGGCTGCTGCTGTGTAGGACGAACCCTGAATCAGTTCTGTGAGGGTGTTCCAGTTGCCCCTGACATAACAAGCGGGTACAAAATCAGAAATGCAGGCAAGCATTGTAGTAACGTTTCAAAACCTAGGGCACAACTGGAAGAAAATCTGAAGTTACAAAAGAAAAGAAGCAGAGATTAGCTTCCACCAATTTAGGCTGTTGTGTTTGGTGCCATTATATCAATTGCAGAAAGACTGTAACATTTGAGATTATGTAGCATAAATCCACTAGACAGATGGATACCAGTGTGAAAATTGGATAAGCTGTAAAGAAAGTTACCCGAAAAATAAAAGCACCAAACCCCCAAACTCTGCTGTCTTGGAATTGTCTATGGAAAGAAAAACAAAAAAGTGAACATAGTGTATGTTAGTGTGTGAGACCTGAAGAGATATATCCATCTCTGTCAGGTTACTGTTTGCAATTTAGCCCTGGAGGGGATGGCAGGTGTGTGGCTACAGGGGTGAATTAATGGAAATTAAGAATCTGCAAATTCAGAACAGATGTCAGGAAGCAGTATTTCACACAGAGAGCAACGAATATGTGAACAAGTCTCCCAGGCATATCTGATCAGATGAAAAGCAGTGAGATTACTCAGGACTGAAGTGATCTAATCGTGACCTGGGCAATAGAGCTCCACGTGGGCTGTGGCATAAAGGGGCTGGTTGGTCAGTCTGCTCTGAAAGACACCCCTGAAAGCCTATGTGAACCCTCATAACCCATTCATGAAATGGTCTGCTGCATCCCTGCCAGCGCAACACCAGGGAACTTGGTGTGCACTGGGCACTGGTGAAGCATTTGGTGTTGGTGCAGCCTCCAGGGGCAGCTGCTTTGCCAGCGAGCTGCTCGATGTGCCTCTTCTGCGCCCATCAGTGTGCCGTGCGTGGGCTGTGCTGAGCTAGGACAGCTCTGGTGCTCTGGCCTCAGAAACTTGCTGCATGCAAATAAAAGACACGTGGTTGTGTCTGTAATGTGACTTTTCCATTTCTGGCTGTACATACTCATAGTGCGCTGGTGTCCTGCTGACATATATGTGTGCTCATCAAGGAGGCCTGATGAACCATACTTTTTGGCAGGTTGGTAGGAAATAGAGCCTAAAAGTGCTGCTCTGTTTGAGTGGTACTGGGGTGGTGGTAACTTGCTGGACCATAGCGATGCCTCTTCTGACCATGGGAAGCCTTCACAGACTTGTCATTGACCTTGCACAGATTAAGCTATTGTAATATGCTTGGTTTTGCAGCAGGCTTATTTAGAACTAAAGCCAAACTTTCAAATTGTTATGTTGTACTAGCATATAATAGTGTCTCGCTTTACTGTAATTATTTATTTTTTTCTTTAGTCATCCATGCTTTTTTAATTTAAAGTGGTGATGGGGACAGGAAACCACTCCAGAGGAAAGCATTTGCTATTCCTGTATGTACTGTATTTTAAAACACTCTCTTAAGGGAACACTTTTGTTTTCACTCTGAAAAACATCCTAAGAATGAATTCTGAAAGAATTTTGTTTTCCTGTACCAATCCCAGTTCGTTTAGGTAATTACTATCTTGTATAGCCTCACCCCACGTGTGTTTAACTTGGAAATGTTTCTGTGTGGCTATTTGTTCAGATGTACATATCTAAGTAGTGTTCCCTGAGGTTTCTGAAACTACAGCATGTCTAATGCCCCAGGGCTTTGCTCTGGATTTTGCTCTGGGAACTTGTCCCCTTTGTTTCGGGGAATGTGTGTCTGCGTGTGCTGTAGGAATGCTGGTTTGTCCCACCACAAGGCTTTCACTTAGCTCTCTGCCCTGGGATGCCATTTCCCCCCCTCTTCTGCTCTGTCAGTTTAGGTATGTGGTGTAGGGCTGGGCCATTGCAAAGCATCATCTCATGACTCTAGCCAAACTTTGTGCTCTGAAGTCTGGGAATTTGGAAACCAGTTTCTATCTCCTGTCCTGTGGGAAGGCTGAAAGCGGAAGGGTGAACCGCTTGACCATATTTCTTGACCTGTTTCTAATATACTAATTCTCCCTCTTGAGAACTGACTTGATTTTATAAAGTTTGTAAGCAAATGCTTAAATTCTCTTACAAGCTCTTACAAAAAAAGCTTAAGTATTTGCTGAGGTCTTCTGCTGAATCAGGTGTGATCCTGCTTTATGCCTTTGCCTAGTGAACATTGCGTGTGTCCTTAACTCACCCTGGAAGATTTTTACTATGCTTAAGCCAAAAAGGCATTTTCTTTATATAATAAAGTTTGATTCTTTGCTAGTCTGAAGTGTTGTTTCAAAGAAACCAGTTTCCTAGGCAGATGTTTCTGTGGCTTTTTTCCAGTTCCAGTAAGATTAATTTATGTATATATTGGTTTGATTCAGCATACTTTTGTCTTCACCTTTCAAGAAGCTGTCTTAAGACATCTCAGTGGACTGCAGATTTAATCAGAGCTTCAGTATTTTATATTAATGGTCCCAAATCATTGTTTAGACTTATTTTTTTGAGCTGTAGTGTGCCACTTGAATGCTGGTAGAACTAGATCAAACAATTTATTACTTCCAAATTCTTTTATTTTTTGTAGAGAAGTAACAGATATGTGTTTTTAGCATTCTGTCACTTATAAAGCCACCATAATTGTTTTAATCATGAAAGGTGTAAACTCAGACATGACACCTCGTCCTGCTACTTTTCCTAAAGGGTATGTTTTTTCTAATGCTTTTTTTCCTAGGCCTTTTGAGAGACTGTAATTCTTCCCTTGACCCTGTTCTTTCTTTTTCTTTAAGCTCTTTAATCTGCTGCTGATTGAAGAGGATTGAAGGAAGACTCCCTGCTGCCCCCAGACCCATAGTCTCTTGGATACCCTAATCTTTTTCTTTCTTAGTCTCTTTAACACTCTAGAAAATAGGAACATGATTACAGAAAAATGCGTGGAAATATATAAAAAATTTAACTTGAATGACTGTAGAACCCGTGACTAGCAACACTTTAGAAGGGAGAGTGACAGTAATCACAGCAATCAAAATTAGCGAGGAGTGATAGTTCATTTTAGTCCTGGGTTGCATGTCTGACTTGTACTGTGAAAATAAAGAACTTCCTATCCATATATATTTCTATACTTAGACTGATCTTGGTCAGGTATTTTCAGTTTGGACATTTAAAGCACAAGCTGTATTTGCTCTCAAAAGGCTCTAGTGACTTGTGTCACTTTTTGGAGTGGTTTGTGAAGAAGCCTGGTGCACGCTTGGGGCAGCCCCATTGGGGCTGGGGTGCTGGGCTCGGGCTCTGGGTGGCCACATGATTTACCCTGCTGAGAGAATCAGTGGGATGGATACTTGGGAGAGAAGTATACGGTGCACTGCCCTACAACAATTTTCCTCGTGTGTTTTTTTGAGCAAGAAGGAAAGATCCTTCTGCCTTTTGTGTAAAGTTGAGAGAAAGCGGTGGCACGCAGTGTGTCATCCTTGCCAAGAGCTGCAAGGCAAGTCACATGGACTGTGGCTTCATTTACCATCCTGAAATGTAGTTTGGACTCCTGAAATGCCATCAAATGTAGTAGTTCCCACCAAGTGGCTGACAGATACACATGCTCATGTTCCCTCTGTCATATGTGTTTGTCTTCGTAACGTGCACACACATGCAAACAAGGCAACTACGTGAGGTACCTCCCCCCTGCCCCCCCTCAGTCTGGCCTGTCTTTAAACAGAGGTCTAGTGGATGCACTGGAATTCATTGTAACTGGAATGTCCCCTGAGGTTTTTAAGAAATTCACCTTTAGCTGAATTTAACATTAGTGCACCCTGGTCCATCTTTTGAACAGCTCAATTAACTGTTCAGAATTGAGTCACGGACAGTGCATTCTTGTTGGTCATACAATAACCAAAACTGTTTAATTGGTAATTGTGGATTAGTTTCATTTTTTCCTACTTGTGTAAATAATGTCCAGATGAAAAAAACCCCCACAAAACTCCCCCCCCCCAAATATTTTACCTTTAGTCCTCTTCAAGAATACTGAACCTGATTTTTTACACATCTTCCTCTCTGCTTCTGTTTTTATTTTTATGCCTCCTGTATCAGGAGTTTAGTGTAAATCTTAATCTCACATGTGCAGATTTTGCTTTCTTTGATTAGTTTTTGTTTAAGAAGGGTATGAGAGAAGACTTTCTGTTTACGAGTTCTTCCTGCCTGGCTCTGGTGTGTTGTGCTGCAGTTGTGTGAGCAGGATGGTGGTGACTTCTCGCTCGGTGTGCGGTGCATGCTGTTGTCCCGACTGTGGGACAGCACCTACTGTTCAGGGCTAAGGAGTAAGGAGCACCCCTCCGGGCTGCCAGGGGTGCTGCCAGAAAGAATTTTGACTTGTAGTCCCAGGCAAGAGAACTGGGGGAAAAAACCCAACACCCGGCCAGCCTGAATTTAATATAAATGCACCCTAGTTGATCTTGTTAGATTACCAGTTGCATTAGGAAGGTGAACTGGGGAAGAGACTAAGAGTAGAAGTGAGTAAGCAGTGGGCTGGACTCTTCAGAGCAGTGGTGAGGCACTTTCTCTTCAAATAAAGTATTTGCTGTGGTTTCCAAGGTTACTGTGTTCATGCTAATGTCTGCTCTGGGCTGCTGCTGCTGTTACTGCACTGAAATGGGTGTGAAGGTTGGCCCAGTATTTTCACAGTCACACTTGGTCAGTTTGGAAAGGGAAGCAACTATATCATGGATACTACCATTTCTCAAGCTGTTGCTATTATCACCTCTCTTTTGAGGGTGATAATTCTTGCTTTACCAATTTGCAGGCTGGATCAGCTTGCTACTGAGGGAATTCAGCATGCATATTCAAAAGGGTGGAAAGAATTCCTCTGAATGTTTGAAACGGCACAAAATTAGAACAGGAGTCAGACTTGCAAGATGTCAAAATGTGTATTACTTTTTAAAGAGCTGGCTGCTACTTTGGTAGTGGCAGTTTAAACACAGTGTTTCTCTTGAACTTTCTATTCTTGTTTCATATGTACAGTCGGTTGCATTTCAGGCTCTACAGATAACGTGTCACACTTCCTCAGAAAAACAAAGTCAGTTATGGGGGAAGAGACACAAACAGAATACCACAAGCTTTTTGCCTGAATGCCTGAGGTTTGCGAATCATTTCATTGTTATTTTTAAGTGATTTTGAAGTAAAGCTGTTTTAGTTTTAAAAATCATGGAGAAATCTGGAAAAGATTTGCTTTGAGATCTGCAAAACAGTGTCACCTTTTACACCTTAGTTAATATGGCACTGTGGAAAGTGTGGATTAAAACTATCACAACTAGCAGTGAACCAAATAATGGTGACTTTGCTTCTCAAATGGGTTCATGTGAGTTTGGTTTTGATTTGGTGGTGGGGTTTTTGTGTTGTTGTTTGTGGTTTTTTTTTGTTTGTTTGTTTTTGGTTTATTATTTATAATTTCAGTATGGGTTTTCCTTAACCCTCTCAGATTTTGGGCAGAGGGAATCAAGGACTTAAAACTTATCATGTTATTACCAGGAGGCAACTATGTGAACGAACCTCTGTGGTTGACAAATTTTTGTGGGAATCCATAAATCTGAACACACTGAAGGAGGCTGAAGACTTTGGGGATTTTTTTTTTTTTTCTTTGTAGGCAATGTTTAGCATGTTACATTACCATGCATGCATTGGGTTAGAACAAAAATGTTTGGAGTTGAAATCCAAGGGATTACTGTATGAGTTCTGTAACTGACATTTGCATCCCAAAGGGGTAGTCGGATTTTTCCTGATTGTACCCAGAAGCAGTATGTTGGAGATCCTCCTGTCTGCAGAATATTCTGCCCTCCGTTAGATATAACATTGTAATGAACTATGCAATGAATAAACCTTCGGATTCAACCAGAACTGTAAGGCATTGAAGGTTGTGAGGACTTGAAATTGCTTTTTATGGGCATAAACCTTGCATTGTTTAAGTAGCCCAAGTGCTGTGCTGGAGTGTTGTGTATTTGACAGTTAATTTGCTGGGGCTTTCCAAAAATGAAAAAGTATTTTAAAGTATGCTAGTGTTTTTAGATAAGAACACTCATTTGGACTTACTGATTCAGATAAGTGACAGTGTTGTGCAAGACCCAGCTGGTACATGTACAACTCCAAGGTTTGTTTGTTTCCTTGCTGACTTTCTTTTAAAAATATATCTGTTGGCAAGGGGAAAAGAGGATAAGATGATAATAGTGAGGGAAGGAAACAAAACAATTTCTGCTTTTCTTTATTCAACACCAAAATATGGATGTTACATTTTCATGACAGGTGTGAACTTTCCACTGGAAAATCTTAAAATGTTTTATGAGAGCTGTTTTTTTTTTTTTGTTTGTTTGTTTTAACTCCCATGCCCTGTCCTGTTCTGGGTGATTTTGGGGAGGATTTCTTTACTGGTCCAGCTGTTCTCTGGTTAGCTCTGATCCTTCCTTTATACAGACTTGCCATGTAGCTTGCTTTTTTTTTTTTTTTGAAGAGAGGTAGAAAGGCATTTGTAATCCTTTTAAAATGGGGGCAAAGAACCCGGGAATGATGCATCCAGCACTGCCACTGCTTGGAATGCTCTTTTAGGCCACATCATATAGCATATACCACATGCATCTCTGAAATGGGAGTCAAGTAGCTTACAAGAATATACCACTCCTTTCTTTGAGAGTTACTGGCATAGAAAATTGTTTACTCTTACTATACATGATGCTCTCAGCTTTTACGCTAGACACATTGCTTTTGCAACCACTGTTAACAGCTAAAGGCAATAGCAACATCTTGAAGGGTACTGGGAACATCAACAGCGGCTGTAATTGGGTAGCAGGCAAAATGTCCCAATTACATGTAGCGTTTTGTGCCAATGCTGTGTCATACTATATTGCTTTTGCTGGGTGTTTTGATGAAGAGTGTACACTCCTATGAGCTGGTTGAATTCTGTCTTGCAGTATTGCATCTCAAAAAGTTGGAGTCACCCCAGCCTCAGATTGCAAGGAACTGACTTGATGGAAGAATGAAAATGGAGTTACGGACATCATCATAAATAACCACAATTTTGTGGAAATGTAGAAAGAAGAACGAGTACTATGTGTTTTGAAGGTGGAGCTCTTATCCCAGAAGTCCTAACTGTTTTGTATCAGCAAGCTGAAACGTCTAAGCTACTTTAGGATTTGCTATTACAACTTTTGATAACACGGCACTTCATAGCATTTTACTAGTGTTTATTTCTAAAAGGCTGCTTCCCTTGTGTTATTCTGTCTTGCTGAAGAAAACATTTAAAATACCTCCCACAGTTAAAGCATAATAAAGCAAGTTCAGTCTTAGGGAAAGCTGCCTATTTGGGAGAGCTAGTTTTGATTAAATACGTATTTAAGTCTGTTGTAGGGAGAACATTCTGTACCCTTTTGCTGCATTATCTCTTTACTGAATAGCTCAAAAATTGAAGATACATTTAGAATATATATGTTTAAGACTTTGTTTTAATATATTTTGAGGGAAGCAAAATTTGTTAAAATGACCATAGGGCTATGAAAAATCAAGATTGTGATGTAAGAAAGTCAGAAACACTGGTAATACTCAGGTGCTTCCACTTCCTTCATGTCAGCCTCCATCAAAGTGCTCCCAATCTCAAAAATAGGCAAACTAGGGCCTTATAGATGGACCCCGTCTTTACAGCATGAGAATACATTTTGGTGGGAAAGTGTGGGGGGGGATCTGCCATGGTTCTCAACCCTTTGGGCTACTTTGACCTCCTGTGACTTGCTGAGCAGTGTACTCCCAACAGTTCTCCCCAAGGATTTCGGTGAAGTTCCTTCTGGAGAGGTCACTCAGCTTCTTGGACATGACTCTTGCAGACCTTCCATCACAGACTGAAACCCAGCCTGTGCTGGACTGTTGTTTGTACCTTTGGGTGGCCTCATTTAAAGAGGTATCTTTCCTTCTTGTTATTTAACAAATTTATGCATTAAACTGGCCTTAGTGAGTTGCAGAGATTCATCCTGCAGATGGATGGTTTTCAACTCTAGGGAAATAAAAATCAAACACCCCCACCTAATTATTTTACCAACAAGTCTGAGGTGAGTTCTGTCTTTATATCGTTCTGTGATGTTGAGCAGAAGAGACTGTCATTGCTGTCTTCTGGAGCCCTCCTACTTCACCAGATTGCCCTCTTCTCTATAATATGTATTAAGAAAAAAAGATCACACCCCCTATTTTAATGCAAGTTTATTGTTTAAATATTGCTTTCATGTTATCTTGGGAACCATAATGTCTGTGGCTCTTACACTATTGCTCAGCGGTTGGAAGCAGGCTGAAACCCAGAGAAATCACACCAACGTATCTATATCATCTATATCAATATCTATGTTAAAGGTCAGCAGTTCTGAGGTTCATCAGGTCTGGTGCACAGCTTGTTGCCTTGAGCAAATGCAATCCTTGCTGGTAGCATGTTCCTTTGGCAGAGGCAAATGTCTGGGGAACTGTGCCGCCATTGCTTGCTAGGGCCCTCCCTGTCTGGTAACCCTGCGAGATTTGTTTCAATTTACAAATGAACCATGTTTTCTCATGGGGATTACACCAAAATAAATAGGCCTGGAATTCTGAAAGGATAACATAGTTCCCTGAGGAATGTGTAGCTAATTAAGCTTGGAGAGGTCAGATCTGACCCAAAGAAAGCAGAAGTCAGTTCTTGCAAAGATGTATGTAATTGCCAAAATTAGGATTATCTTTTTTTAACTGTTCTTTAAAGCAGCAGCAAAATGAGATTTTTTGAGCAAAGATACTATGTGTTTACACTCATTTAGCATCAAATCCTTTCAACCTACTTTATAAACCTGTGGTTAAACAGATTAATTGAGGAGGGACAGGAGCCAGCATTCCATTTACACATCAGGCTGGCAAACCAGACCACAGTGCAAAGCCCGGTAGAAGTCTAGTTTTAGGATCTTGGGGCTCCTGCTGGCTGGTTTAACCTCTTAGCGACATCCAAGTTCTTCTGAGTGAGTTTCCTGTCCTTTGCTTCTGAACTCTTCTGGAGCAAATCCAGTGACCTGATAAAGAAGAGGACTTCACCTCTGATTACTGGTTTATGGTTATCAGGAGAGATAACCATGCATATTTGATTCTAGGGATCTTCTGTTTCACTGGAGTTTTGAAGAGATTCTTCTAGTTTACTGTTCTCCCCCATAACCTATGTGGCAAATGTATGTGTTCTTCAGAGCACTGGAGAACAATTTTTACAACATAGATTGAAACTGTGACTTTGCATGATCAAATATCACAGCATGGAAGAAAGCCAGACTTTGAGGTGGCGAAGATATGTGAACAATACATTTCTGTATCTGGGGATGGCTGCATTCCTAGTTAATTGTGAAAGGTTTATTTTCCTTCAGCAACTTTGTTTGAAACAGCTTTGTGGCTTTGTCTGGGAAACAGGGATTTGTATGTAAATAACTACTCTAAATTTTTAAATCCCTCCTGAAGGTATGTAACTTTCCATTTCAGGTGCTAATTTCAGACTTTGTTTCATAAGGCATAATCACTAGTAGACAGAAAAGAGCTGTGCATGGAGTAGGCCTGTAGGAACATGGCATAGGTGTTACAGTACTCAGTTACTCATGGGGCTTTTTCCAAGAAACATGGAGAGTTTCTCAAGCTTCTGCTGATCCTCTTTACATCTCGTTGAGGTAGGTACATGTAGTGTTAGCATTATTTCAGCAAACAAAAATTACTGAAGTTGAGACATTAATAATAGGGCGCCAAAATGTCACTGTGGGAATGTGTTTTCAAATTGTTCTGTTGTTCCCTGTAGCAACTTTATCACAGAACTAGAGGAGAGAAAAAATGTAATGTGTTAGGAAGCTCTTCTGTTGTTTCTTGGCTTCTGCATGCTCTATGACAGCATTATATAAGAATAAATCTTTGCATTTTATTGATAATCATGAACCAAGCCCATGAACAGTTTTTCAGCTGTAGTTGTCTTTGCAATTTACAATGCAATCTTTTTGATTGTTTCTAAGAAACTTAACTTCAGAACTGCTTTACATAAATCAAGTACGAGGGTTGTTTCCCTAGGGCAAAAGAATTTGTTCTGAAGTGAGAGTGGAAACGGTGTATAGGTGCACTGAATCCCAGTGCTGATTTTACTGTATCTATTACTTTTTATTTTTGTTTTCTTTGTGGGCACACAGTTATATCTTGTTAATTAAAACATTGTAGTGACTGCAAAGTGCTTGTTCATTTTCTGCTGTGTTTGGTAGATCCTGCTTTAAGGTTGCTGTTTTAAATGTATCAAAACATGCTTAATTTGAAGAGGAAAATACAGTGGGTTCTGGGCATGCTTTACAGCTCTTCTCTCTAGCATGAAATGCCCAGGGTGCTTTATCTCCAGGACAAAAGTCTGAGTTAGATACTAGTATCACACAACTGAAGATGTGGTGGTTGAGGTTTGTTGTTTTGTTTTTTTTGTTTGTTTGTTTTATTATTATTAAATAGAAGTTGTGTATTACTGTTGTAGCTTTTTAATCCCAAGTTAATATCCCAATAATGTCCCTTTTTGTTCTAGAATTTGGATTTACTTTTTTTTTTTATTTAGTCATCTTTGTGTTACACATAACCTGTGGCATGCATGCCAGCATTTCTTACTTGATAAAACTTGGAAGAAAGTAATTCATTATAGCCAAACTGTTAAATTGCTTTTGCAAAAGTGATATGATAGTGTTTGGGATTAGGACTTTGAAATGCACCTTCGGTAATAACTGGCTCGTTCTTTGAAGATGGTTCTTCCTCTGAATAACCTACTTCTTGCAAAAAGAAAATAAAAAGTAAGGAAGGTAAAAATGAAAGAGGCACCTGGGAGTGAAAAAAAGCCTTGAAATATAAATACAGGATATGCCAGAAAATTACCTCTTGTGCAGCAGTGGGGGGCGCTGTCATGTCTGTTACAGCAGGCGGGGACACATTTAATTTCCTTAGTGCCAAGTATCCTGACATTTGTTGACATTTCGTCTTGTTTCAGTTAACATTTATCTCGAGTTGGTTGGTTACTCATTAACTGGTGTGGCTGGTGTTAACAGTAGTACGAAGGAAAACTACCTGCATGTTCATTGGAGACAGAATTCTTCATCAAAGTAATTATTTTAATTTTTTTTCAATCAATACGGGAGTTTTCCAAACTAAGGCTTGATTCAGGACGTATCCCACCAGGAAAGTGTTTCTGTATTAACTGTATACACAAGAACAGGTAGTTTGTCTTTCCAGTCTTTGCTTGGTTATTTGCGGGTAGCCTAATACATCTATATGCATTTATGTGTATGAGCCAGGTGCTGAAAATGTAACTGGTTTTGAAAATCAGGCAAGACATGTCCATATTCTGATATTGGTTGTTAATACATGAATTTGCAGGAATACGAAAGCTAAGTGCACCTTGGTTGTTTGGAATGGTGAAGTACTACACTAATGCATATCCAGTGTATTTCTTACAAGAATAAAGAAAAGGTGACAAACTAGGTGATTACAAATGCCGGTTTTGGTTTTGTGTTAGGGGCTTTTTTTGTTTTGGTTTGGGTTTTTTGTTGATGTTTGTTTGTTTGTTTTTTTTTTAAGATCAGCTGCAGCTTTATTTGGAGAATCAGCAAAGTCCTGACATTTATTGTTTTGCGTGGTTCGTATGAGACGTTTATAGTCCATTTTGTCTCTGTATTGATACTGGATTGAAGCCCTGCAGTCTTGATTTGCAGCTCTATACTTTTTTTCTAAATGCTGATTTTTATTTTTTTAGTATGTCTCAGACCTTTGCAAACCAGGAAAAAGAGTTGGAGCCACTCTCATATACTCAGCTTAGGTCACCTAGACCTCGTGACAACCTCTGTTATCTGTGAACACGTCAGCTCTTTTGCTTTTAACCTGCATCTAGATTAACAGTGGAAGAATTTGCTGCAACTGTTTGTGAGATCTGAAATTGGGATACATAGAGACCTTGACTATCTTCCTTCATTTGGGAAGAAATACGCTATTTGTGTATATGGAGTCAACGGAAAAAAGTCAATGCACCTTGGATGATTCAGCGTGCCTTGCATTGAGTTTTGTAGCTCAAAAACAGTAGCAGTGCGCCCAGATCTTTGGCTGTGTGATGCATTTTGAGTGCTCTGCAGTTCAGTGACAGTTCAACACAGCGGTAAGTGGCAAAGGGATTGCAGTACACACTAGAAGGGGTCTTACATGACTTTTTGGTAGTCCTAGAACAGCACCATCTAGCACAGGTGTTGATTTTTGTAAAAAGGAAGTGTGAAAGACCCACAACCAGGGCAAGATGGAGCCTATCTGTAATGTCAGGTTGCTCCATATAGCTGTTGTAGGCAGTGAAGCTCAGAGAAGAAAAAAAATCAAGCAAGTGCTAACTGTTAACATTAGCTCTCATCATCTCACAGCCCTGAGAGTGAGTTGACTGAATAAAATGCCACAGATCTGCCAAAAAAATCCGTAATTCTCTGCCGAAGTTCTTTTCCCGTGGATGTCCCTAGTGCTTGTGTCAGAATAAAGAGGATTTTTCTTATTTCTTAGGCAGTGAGTCAGCTGTAATTATTGAGGAGGTTACAGCAGGGTTGTGTTTTGGTTAGCCAAGGGGAAAGGAGATGCTTGATTCCTTGAGGGTTTTTAATAGTGGAGGGAAGGGAGAGAGCAGAGGTGATACCGATGTGCTCCAGTGATGACAATTATTTTATAGTGTTTCTGATTATTAATTATGTAAGCATGTAATATCAGTTCATCTCTGCTTTTCCACTGCACTACCCAGCCAGCCTGCAAGCTCCTTTGGGGTTTCCATTAATCCTTTTTCTTCCTAGTGTAGGCAGAGAAAGGAAAGTAATTGTTGAAATTTCAGTTTTTATCTGTTTTAACCTTATGCATTGCTAATGAGAACACTAGCAAAAGCTGGGTTTTAGTGCTCCAAACTGCTCTGCCTGGTGGTTTGCCACTTTGGCTTGAAAGGAGAATTGGTGGTTGTAATTGAAGGTGGCATCTGAAGTTTTACATGCAGTGTTGGGCGAGGGCTCACAGAGGCAGATGTCTTCGCTTTCAGCAGCAGGAGTGCTATCATGACAGCTTAGTTAACATCTTCCACGTGTTTAGTATGGATGTTTGGTTGGGTAGGCTAGTGAATCATGAGAGGCAGTCATGAAATGAGCTGCGGAAGTGTTGTGTATTAAGACCCTGGACTTGCAAATCCTGCTGAGGAGCCCAAGGGTGCAGCAGACCAACCTCCACGGCTCCTCTGTGTCCTGTGTTTCTCGGGGGTAGTGTGGAGATCATGGGGAGGCTGGGAGTGGAAAATCAAAGTGCTGCTATTTTTATTTACTGGTTTTTTTTTTTTAATAAGTCCTTTGTGATTTAAGAAGTGTTGAGAATCAGTTACATGCCTTTCACAAGCAATTATAAGGCTAATGCCCTCCCTTCTGTGCTGATGCTTAAGAGCTGTTCCTCAGAGGTAAGACCAAAGTGGGCTGTCCTGGTGTAATCAGGTCTGTCTCTTTGGGCTGCCTGCAGGACTGAGGTTTCTTTTTGTTCTTTCAGTTTGCTCTGTTGCATGGACGGCATCTTCTTTTTATTACTCTAATGCTTATAAATGATGCATCAGGCCCCTCCTACTCAGTAACCCACTCAGCCATGGCTTGAGAGCTGGTGGGACAGCTCACCAGCAGGATCAGAGAGAAAACACCTTTGTAGTCCAGGTGTTGCTGCTGAGTTTCTGGCTCTGCTCTGTTGGCTGAGAGGTGAGTCCATCCTGGAGAGCCGTAATTGTGAAGGTGAATGTGTTAAATGAAATGAGTTTTCACTGGGGTTATCCTCAAAGCGCTTGTTGAAGTGAGTGTGTATGATGACTTACTGGGGCTCAGCTGAGTGGTGTAAATTGATGAACCACAGTCTTTTGACTTGGCTGTGTGAGGTCCGAGGGTGCCTGCAGCTAACACTTGCTTTTCCCTAGATCATTGGGTAATCTGAGTTAGTCATGCTTTCCTTGGCTTTCTTTGTGTTTTAGTATTGAATAGTCAAACAAGATTGTTTTCTGTTGGTTGGTTTTAGTTGTTTTTTTTTGGTGAGATGCATCTAGAACATGTTCTCCATAGGAAGCATTTTAACGTGAAGCCAAGCCTCTGACATTATGTGAGTCTACGGAGTATCTGTTCTGCTTGCTCTGCTCAGCCCACACCCCATTAAAAAAGCCAGAACAAAGATAAGGTGTTGGGAACTGCTGAAGTCCTAGAGTACACGAAAAACAGGATACTTATTTTTTAACTAAAACTGAGTTGATACGAGAAGGCTGCAAAGGCTGGAGGAGGGAAGAAAGCCCTCCACATTTCCCTGCATATGTGACCTGAGAGAAGGCATTACTCTTCAGCCGGCTCCACTGATGACAGCATGTGTGCAAAGGCACCGAGTTAGCACTGAGCTAATGCAAACTTTTCAGGGGGCTGAGAGAAAGTAATGCAGTTGAGAGCAGCTGTGGACACTTGGATTCTGCACCTGGTCTGGTTGGTGCCCATTTGCCTCTGCCTGGATTTTGGAGTATTTGAGGGAGCTTAATCAATGGGATTGGCTCAGCTCCAAAGGAAGTATCTTTTTTCCCTTATTTTATCATTGTTTTTTTATTCCAGGTGGTGACACCCTGCTTTTTTCCAAGCAACTACGAACTGGTAAGTGATTTTGGCACTACTGATATCCGTCAGGTTTTATTAGGTTATAGATTAAGTTATTCCTGTAGCCTCCAATAATCTTTTGTTACTTCAGTACTGTGCCATCACCATTCCCCTGTGAGGGCTTGGCAAATCAAGGGTCTATTCTCAAAGCTTGTTGGTGTCCTGTCCCATGCAGGAGTCTGGTTGTTTCATTGAGCATTTTTCAAGGCTAAAGATTAACTGGGTGAAATGTTTACAGCCATTTCTGATTTTCCTTAAACAGGACCGGATGACCTGCCTGTGATGCCACAATTGTGTGCCGTTGTCTGTATTACCTTATCTGCTTTTGTTTGTGCATTTCAAATAATAATAAAAAAAAGACATTTAATTGTTTCAACATACCGATGTCTTTATTTCTGTTTGGAAATATGAATAGCAGACAATTTGGTTGGGGCCTGTTGTATTGTGTAGCTGGTGGAAGAGAGGAAGCTAACCCATGCTTCCTCATGATAGGAAAATGATAAGGCTTTTCTGGCTTGCATGACTGAATTTGGTTATTTCAGCTCTAAGGGTAACATGAATAATGCCTGGAGGATGGGATGCGACAGCTATTTATTGAACCAGCACTACCACGTGCTAGTGCCATTACTAGGACTAATCAGGCAACAGCTGATGCCCAAGTGTCAGCTGAGAGCCCTATGTATTTAGATATGTGATGCAGCCACTGGCAACTGGGCATCCTGCATCTTGTGACAGTAATTGGCCAAGATACTTTGCATATTTTTGTGTTTTGATTCCTTGCTGGAAAAATGCAGGTAATGCTACTTGCCTAATATGAACCACAGAAGTAAAAAAGTGCAATGGGTGTGTTGGTTCATGCTTTTCTTAATCGTTATCCTTTAAAAGAAAGGCTGGAAGCCTAAATCTGTGGTTTATGGTATTAGGAGGAATGTGAACATCAACTTGTGGGAGGTCTCTCCTAATTTTGACCCAGTAATTTATGAATTAACCCACATACAGAGTCCTGTATGGCATTACTGCTAAAATCATAAATAGAAAATAAACCCTTCCGTACATCTGCAGCCACAGTATTAGATGCAGACTGGCAACTGTGGTTGCTGTTTCTTGTGTGTTGTGCATGCAACCTGCATATGGATTCTGACATGGAAAATTTGACATTGTGATTCAGCAACAATTTTAATTATACAGCAACCTGTGGGATATGGTACCAGTCATTACCATTAATAATTCGGGTTGAACTTGGTTTATGTGAACTGTGAACATGGGGCAACATGGGTAATTTGGGCAGTGCAGCTGGCAGAAGTGGCCTAACCTGTTCACTAGCAGGGATGTAGCCAGAGATATATTCAGTCCCTGAATAAAACATTTACTAGTTTTAGGCAGAAGAAAAGGCAGATTCCTATTTAAATTTCTTGCAGGGAAAGCTGTAGGTGAAATACTTTCACTACATAGTGTGTAATACATTCTTATAATTGAGAGTGAGGCTGAGCAATTTTTTTTGCTTTTGTTGTGAAATGTTGTTACACTTTCAGATGGAGTCTGCCTTGTGCCCAAACAAATTTTAACTGTTTAATGAAGAGTTCTGTTGTTCTGAAGAAGGATAACCTATGACCATAATTAGCTGTAAGTGGTTTCTTTTACAGTAATTTTGAGTGTAAAATACTGAGAAGATCAAGAGTGAGTAGTTGGGATCTTTAAATAATGAGGAGGGCAGTACTCTATTCCAATTAATCAAAACTTCCTTACATTGCAATTTGCTGCTGAACTATGGATTTATCCCCCATTCATTTCAGCCAAGGAATTCCAGCCTTCCAGTTCTGATGCAAATAAACGATGCATATGCCTGCTCTAAATTAGTGCTACATATATTTAGCCAATGTAATGGTTGCCTGTATTGCTCTCCTTAATGTGGCTTATAGCAAGAACTGTAGTTAAACTCTCAGTGGCATGTTTGCTGAAGACTGTTGAAGCCTGACAAAACTCACAGATACTTTTTTTCTTCAGAATGTGGGTTTTATTGATTATTTTCAGCTTGGATGTCTGTTTCCAAAGAGGCCTTTTCTTCCCATTTCTGATGAGCTGTGTATATTGGAGCTGTGTAATGACATCAGGATCCTCACAGATCAACGCAATGCAGCTGTTTGGCGGTTCAGGTGCTATATAAACCAGCTGCTGTGAAGTGTTCTAATACTGCTTACTTTATGTTGTAATGCACATTCCTCTGGTTGGGGAAAGGGGGATGTTGTTAGTCCAGTTCTGTTAATTCAAGTCAAATGTTGAACAAATGTGACCTATTCTGGTGTACTTTGTTTTATTTCATGATGAGGCAGTGGGTTAGTAGTGGCAATGGACTTTCATTGCAGAGGTGTGTAGCATGACCCAAAGATTTTAAAAAAGAAATAAGGGGTGAAAAAGTGCCATGGTAACTGTTGGTTGGGGCTTTTTTTGTTTGTTTGGGTTCTTTTTAATCTAAAGAGCTGACTTAGCTTATATAACAGTTCTCCTAAAATTTAATAAAAATCAAAGATGGCAAGTCTGTTTAAACAGCCTTTTCTTGAATTGTTGGATCATTTTTTGAAAGATTTTTGATTACTTTTTTATTAAAAAATTACTTTGATTTTTTTAAACAACATTTTTAATTAAAGAAAAATTTACTAACAAGTACACACATTTTTCTTAAAGAAGTCTTTTTCTCTAGCACTGCAAAAAGAAAAGGTTTAAAGCTCCCTAACCTTAAAACTCCAAACACTTTTCATTTAATCTATTACTTTAAAAAGATAAAAATAAAAGGAAAGCCAATGGAAGGACGGTATTTTTGAGTTTATGTTTAGATGCTAGGAAGTATTCTAGGATGGTTTAAGATGCTTCAAGAAGGCAGTAAGTTTGTCTCCACTGATATTTTTTTTTCCCATCCTTCATGATCATGTATTTTTGAAAAAGAATAAAGGAAATTAATTCCTCAGAGGCTTGCACACATATCCCACCAAGTGTCTTGTGGTAATGAAATGTGGCATGAAGGCCCAAACCTCTTAGCATACATGGATTCTTATCTTAAAATTACTCCATCAGTCAAATGGCCCTTCTCGCTGCATGACTTGTCAGTTTTAAGGCACAGTTAAGTAGTGATCTTTACCAGGGAAATTTTGGATTTTACCTTTATAACCCTTCTTCTTCTGCCTTCCTCCCTCCCCCTTTTTTTCCCTCTCTTTTTTTCCCCAACTAGTTACTAAGGAATTCTGCATATCTGTAGTGTGGTCATCTAAATATTCACAACCAGTTGTTATAAAGATTATATGTATGTCATATATGTATAAAATATAAACTCTTTATAATATTTATAAAAAATTTATATGTATAATGCAGGAAGATTAAGTGCAGACTTACCCAACTACTTAGGATTTATTGTAACATCACTTCAAACTGAAGTTTGTTTAGCTGTTTTGCCAAGTGTTGGATGGAAGTTTAATTATTTTGGTAGAAACTGGGAAGGGGTGGCAGTGGTTCTGCTTTTTTTGGTTTGCTTGACTCTGTTTTTCTAAGTATGCAAGCCTGTTTTCTGCTTGTGAAGAGAAAAATCAGACTTTCACAGTCAGGCCCCTCCTAAAAAATGCAAAACCTGATTTTGAACAGTGTGTCAGACTGTGCTCTGGCCTGCCTCAAAAGAGGTGGTGAACAGCATAAAACTGGCTGTGCAAGAAAAGTGGTTTGTTTTTTTTTGTGTAGGTAGGGTTTTTTATGTTTATTTTTTTGGTGTTTCGGGGTTTTTTTTTCCAAAGGAGTGGGAGAATACCTTGAAAAAATTGCTGAAGAAGCAAGTGGTGGTGTCTCAGAGGTCTCATCCTTGTTGCGTATCTCCTTGTTTCTCTGGTAGTTAACACATACCTTCATGCATCCAGCATTTTCTCAAAAGAAACTAAAAGTGAATTTTTGTGAAAATGTATTATGGTACAGAGAAAAAAAACAAAAATCAGGTGTATATGGGGAAAGAGAGGGAGAGAACAGAAAACCTTATGAAAATTCAGTACTGTAACAGCATTTGAAAAAAAATTAGTCCTTTTAAGCAAAAAACTCTCCCATTCCTTTTTTTTTTTTTTTTTTTTTTATTTACCCCCAATATAGTGCCCGGTTAATTGAGTCCTCTCCAGCAGCTTTGGCTGAGAAAGATCAGTGGATACAACAACATGTGTTTTTATCCTTGCTGCATTCATTTATTTTTTAAACGCATCTTCCCAGAAAAAAATGTGAGGCCGCCTGTTGTTCCCAGGGAGCACAGCCAGCCTGTTTTTAGTGTGAGCCCGCATGAGATTGTCTGAGAAATCTGAGGCCATTTGTGCTGCTGGGAAAGGCCTGAGTGTGCGAGTGACGGATTGCATTCTCCAGTTTCATTTTTAAGTGGGGCCTCAGTCCTAGAAGACGTAGGATTGTTAACTTGGGTTAATCAGGTGTGACCTCCAAGTGCCCTTGGATGGTGGCTGTGGGGAGCTGGGAGCTGCCAGGCCACAGTGGTTCCGCTCTGCCAGCTGCCATGTTGGGTGTCCGGCTTAGATCAGTAAAAGCTTTGCTGCAAAACTGCAGCAAGGGGGTTTGATTTGTAATAGAATTTCTCTGACTAATGGCTAATTAATTTCTGGGGTTTTCCTTCCTTCTTCCAAGCATGGAAATTTTACAGAAAACTAGGGAAAGGCCCAGTTCCCTTATTTATGGGGACTTAATTTCCCCCCCATGCAAACTTTAGCTCACGGGACCTGTGAGATGTGCACATAGCAAGTGTTGTTATCTACAAGTAGCAAGCACCATGTAGCAAGCACGATTTGGTGGAGGTGAAGGGCACAGACCTCCCTGGGATCCTAGAGCATTGCTAGAATCTTTCCCGCCTCCTTCCCTCAGTCCCGGTGCCAGGCCGTGCTGCCCGGCCAGCGTGCTTGTGCCTGGTGGGGAGGGAAAGGCAGCAGGGCTGGGCTGGGCCCCGTGTTGTTTGCAAAGCCGGGTGGGATCCAGTGGAGGTTTGTTTGCTGGTTCAGTTCCTGCTTTGTCGCCATCCAGAACCGTAGTGCCCGTGTCTCCATGTGAAGAAATCTGTGGGCTTTGGAAAAACCTTTATGGGGGTGATGTTTCTCCACTTCTGGTTCATACAGCTTTCCTGAACTAATGGGGAAGCAAAGGTGGCTTGAAACTTTTGTTTTTTAAGCTAGCATTTTCTTGCTCTTCAGTTTTGCTCTATTAAATTTTGAGCTATGCTTTTCCCTTCCTTTCCTTTTTCCCAGCTTCATGTTTCCTCTTTTTCCTGACTTCTTGATTTGTTAGTTCTGCATTCCCCCAATGCCCTCGATTGCAGAAGCACAAGACACCTTCTTGACAAAACCTGTGAGCTGCAGCCTGAATTGAAACACTCAACATGGTTAATTTTTCAACCTTTTTCCGATTTGCAGATCCCCAGAAGGGGGTTGATGTGGGCCCCTATATAATGCATTTCTGTGGGGTTTGTTTTTTGTTTTTATGTTCCAAGTGCTTACTAGAGTAAGCTATGGACCCCACAGGTCTTCAGAGTAGGGGGTTGGAAACATGATTTTGAAGCAGTCAGTGCCTGGTTCATGAATGTCCCCAACTTAGCTGTAAAAGGGAAAAGATAATCAAACGGTGTAAGTGTGGATACCCCACTCCCCCAAATTAATGGAATGTGGTAATCCTGAATTAAGCAGCACGGCGTATGCCAAATTCAATAGCTAGTCATTGTATTTGCCAGAAAAGAGGGCTCTACGTTGTTTCTAGAAATATTAGAGAACTAAACAATTTGGTAGAAGCTTAAATATGAAGTTTTGTTATAATGCAGTGTTCAGTCCCTGACATTCATCTCAAATGAAATGAAAATCAGGCTTTCTTGGAACAAGACCGTTCTGCGGCAGCGGGGATCCATGGGAGGGAGCGGTTTGGGAGCTCCACAGATAGGTTTGCCTCCCAGTTGGTTTATGTTCTTCCAACCTCTCCCCAAGTGCGGCGCTGGCACAGGCAGAAGTGCCTGCTTTTCAGCAGCAGGACACAATTTGGTATATTAACAGCTAAGCCCAGCGGCATGGCGTCCTTGCAAGATGTCTCACGCTGCTTTTGGCCTTCCCAGCTTCCTTTTAGCTAAAGGGAAATTACCCGTGTTTCAGGCTCCTCAGTATCCTTAGTTTTCACTTAGCATGGACACTTCTCGTGTATGTTTGACTTTACTAAGGAAATGGGCTTGCATAGATTCTGCTTGACAGCTCACACTGGAAAAGGGACATACACACTCCAGGGTAGGTTTTTTCTGCTTTTCTGCATGTATTTTCTATTCATTCATAGCTTATCTTGAGAGTGACAGATCTTATGTCCCTTCTGAATGTGCTTTTAGTTAGTCTTTGAAAAGGCTTTCTCAGTGGTGGAATGTGTAAAAGGAAAGGACAGTACCAATCACATTTCTGTAGTACTTTCCAGCCAAATATAAAAAAAACCAAAACAAACAACCAAAACACAATCCAAAACAAACCACAGAACTGTAGCACAAAGTATCACAATGTTGTGGAGGACTGGCACCTGTCTTTCAAAAAAAAAAAGGCAAATCCTTTCAAATCCTTTAGTGTTAATTTAAAAATTCTCTTTTCTTATAGCGAGTATTCGTTGTCATAAGCACAGTTATCCATGTGAACCCCTCTTTTCTGGCAGAACTGTGAAGCAAATACCGTTCCTTAGGTTCTAAGTTCTGATATTTTGTCTGACATAATGGTGGAAACTAATCTTCAGTCAGAAACTAATCTCATAGCATCCCATTCAGTTTTAGCTCACTGTCATTTCAGCAATCATGCTGGTTTAATTTGCTGTAGGCTAATGTTTTTCACATTGCTTCAAGAATTTAGTACTTGCACCTGAGTATCAAAGTGTGTTTGACAGGAGTGTTATGTGTGAACTTGCTTTTGCTTCTTGCTGAATGTCATTAAATGCTGGAGTGAGAGAGGTTGAAGCTTAGGTCTGTTTCTTGCAGAAATGTCATAGCACTACTTGTTAGATGTGGGGGAGGAAGGGAGGGAAGCCGGAGTTCGTTGGGTTTTAGGTGTCTTTAAAGTGGAACCCAAATGAGAAACTTTCAGGACAAGGTGGCCCTACTAATTAGCAAAATGTTAATGTGTCTTGAATGAAGGAAGGGAGTATTTTCTTTCACATTCATATAAGGGCTGATGTGTATTCCTTTTTTGTAATTACTAAAAGGAATATAACTTTTTTTTTTTTTAATTTAAGTAACTGTCATTTTATCTTTTGCTTTAATGGCTTTATTTTTAGTTCAGAGAGGATTTTTTAGGGGACTGTTGGCAGGAATCTTGATAGTTTTGTCCTGTGATGGCAGGAGGGGTGGTAGGACAAATTTTTTTTGAATGATTTTTTCCTTAAGCCATAGCAAAATGTTTTTTATTTCTAACCATGTGGATCTAATATCCTTTGAACTGGCTTTATGGGGAGGGCAGAGAATGTTTTGCTGTGTTTGATATTCTTGAAATGTTGTGATTGGTGAGGTGCACAAGTAATGCATGTTAGCTGTAGTATACTTTCATCACAGCATTCAGTACGTTATATTGGGTCAAAGTATAATGGCTGCACATGGGGCTAATGAGATATGAGAGGCATCTAATGTCCTCTTGTCTCTGATTTTGGGTTTTACACTGGGAAAGTGATTCTAGTAATACAGATGACAGTTTCCCCCTGGAGAATAGCAGCATTTCTCATGCTTTTACAGGTAGTATTGGGGAAAAACACCCCAAAATGAGATGTGGTGGGATACTGCAATGTGCAGTGAAGTTTTCCGTATAAGGTAGCAGGTCCTTCGCCTGTGGCAGTGTGTCCTCCAGCTGGGAAAGAGTGGGAGAGAAGTTGGGAACTGAAAACAGTGGGCACAAAGCAAGGGGGATTGATGTCACTGTAGAAGGAGGGAGGGAGGACAGTTCTGTTACGGAGTTTGCAAGATCAGTTTCACTGTCCTGGTTAACATTTTTTGGTTTGCTTTACTTTTTTTTTCTCCTGAATGTCCCATAGACTTAGATCATCCTGGTTCCTTTGCCATCTCTTTTTCTTTTTCTCTTTTAGGACTTAAAGATGATTTGACTGGCACAGCTGTATCTTAGAGTGGTCACCCCATGCCAAAGTAGAAAGTAATGATGATGTTCCAAGAAGAAATGTCAAACTTTCGCCAAACCCTTTAGAAATTTGAGATGTAGCTCTTCTGTCTTAATGTGTCTGATAGTCTCGGTTAAGATCTTTAGCTTGGATATTAGAATATACTTTCAAAGACCTCCTTCATTTGTGTCCAGAGACTTGAAGCTGGATCTTCTATATCTTAAATGAGCGTATCACATTAGTTAGCCACTGAAGAGTTTTATTTGTAATTTTATTCCTAGAGTTAATGAATAAGCAGCAAGAGTAGCAGTATTTGGCTTGGGGACAACCATTTTAAAGCCATGCAGAGAGCGTACAGAGACTTGAGTGTACATCCTTAGGTGGCCCAGTTTTGAAAGAAAGGGATTAGATGCTGGCATCTGCTTACTGTGTGTATGTGTATATACATGTGTGTGTGTGCACACATACACACGTTACGCAAACACTTGTATTTACCTGGGATGGTTTTGTCACCACAACTCATTTAAGCACTCTTCCCCTTAAATCACAAGAAAAAGGGCACAGTCATCTTGCCAGTTGAGACAGTTATGTCAAGCTTGCTGCTTTTAGCACTCATGTGTTCCCTCTCTGTAGTAAGGTGGAGGGAGAGAGCTGTTGCTTCCAGCCGAGTGAGAAAATATAAGGTATTTCAAGTAGGGGCTGGACAAGCCAGAGAGCAAGTTCAAAACATTAACAAAGAATGAGGAAAGAGGATATTCTTGCTTCTTGTTCTGTCTATTAGTTATCCTCAAAAACGTTCAGACTATAGCAGTCCAGTGCTACACTGAGAAATACATGGAGAAAATGCTATTGAACTGGCAACCATTAGGTGTAAACCTCATTTATGTCTCTTTTTTACATGCAATAACACATACAGGCTGCTTAGTTGTTCTGGAAGGATAGGTACTGAACTCAGCTTGTGCATGAACTTTCTGGGGAAGAGCAAAACAGGTGGCGTGTTTTCCCAAGAGCTCTGTTTATGGAGCCCACAAAGTCTTTTTGTGTGGCAACCTCTAAGGGAATCCAAAAATTGTATTTTGCCTTTTTGTCTACAGATTTGTTTATTTCTGCTAAGTAGCAGCGAGCATCTTGAGACATGAAATAGTAGTAACTAAGTTTATAGTGATACAGGTGTTTGTCTTATATATCATCTTTAATCTGCTGAGAACTTGGAAGTTTCAGTCAATTTAGGGTTTCTGGATTGAATTAATAGCATGAGTTAGTCTATATATTAGTTCTTCTGACTGACAGGTTTGTATGTTTAGCACTGTGGAGATTTGATAGCTGACAAGCAGAGTCAAGTTATTAAACAAAAAATAAAACAACCTCATAACCTTTTCTTGTGAGATTGGCTCACAGTTAACTCCTGTTGTAAGGGTTATGGTTTGTGCAGGATGTATGCCCTGGTAAATCTGTGTTGGGGGGGGTGTCGTTGAATTAAGCAAGGTGTTGCTACTGTAATGTGCACTCTGAGATCTGTAACGGGGTTTTGAGTTGAGATGTGCTATTCGAGTGTATCTGAACCTCAGTAACCTACCAAAAAAAGTGCTGACATTTACAAAGCTGCATCTCTAGTCCAAAGCGTCTTTCCCACAGCAGGCTTTGGGCTCACGTTTGCAGTTGTACCACTGCTGGTGTCTGCAAGGTGGAGTTGTGTGGCCATGTGAGTGTCTTGGGGTACCCATAACCTTCTTGGGCAGAGGCTGGTATTCTTGTTTTGGGCAAACACTGTGTTCCTGTGTGTGTATGTGCTGCTTTAGATTTAAAAAAAAAAAAAAAAAAAAAAGTAAGTTGGGTTTTTTTTTGACACTTTCCAAGTTGTGAGTTACTGCACAGTGTTGAAGTTGCAGGAGAATCCAGCTGTGCTCAGCAAAGCAATTCAACAGGGAGAGCTGGGGTTTTGTTTTAGTGACTGTGCCATTTGAAGATGGTCTGGTCCCCACAATCAGAAAGCAGCTTCCTGTGATTTTTTCCCTCCTTTGGATGTGCTTTAAGGTTCATTATGAGTTACTCTCTTACCCGTCAGTCTGCATGTAGTAGTGTGCCAGTGAAAATTATGAAGAGGCAAAACACGTTTCTTTGTGCATTTTTATGTGTTCCTTTCCTGCCCCTTTTAGTTTGTTTTAAATGTACAAGATCAATATTGTTTCATTTGCATAGGGTTTGCACGTATCCTAAGCTCTTGCAAAGTGTTGCAGAGTGCTGTTTTAACAGCTGTTATGTTTTGTTCCAAAGGTGTCTATATTTCAGTGGTGGATATATATATATATGGATATATATATATATATATATATATATATATTTATTTTTTTTTTTCAGTGATTCTTTTTCTTTATAGAATTTGCAGGCAAGATTTTCTAGACTGTGAAATGATTTTGCATTTGGCAGGGTACAGATGCAGATGGGGCGTCAGCTGTGATGATAACGGTGTTCCTACAGCAGCAATGTACTTTGCTAAAACTTAGCTTTATTTTGAGCAAAACCTTATTGATTTCTGCACGGAATTTGAAATTGTCTTTTGAAGCAGTGGTTTTATGCAGTTGGACACTAGGTATTGCTCTTTGCAGCAGGGGTTCTTTGCAGACTTGTGGAGCAGGGAGCGCTGGAGTTTGTTGTGGTCTCTCCTAACCTACAGCACTGACTTCGTTCTAGTTGTGACTTAGTTTTCTCATTTTGAGTGCTTTTCAAGGTGACGTATTTCTGTTATTCTCCCATTATAATTCCAAGTGGTAAAATACTTAATCCAGGGTATCTTCTCTTGTGAAATGCCAAATTTTAACTTTGTTGAAGTCTTAAGCAAACATTTTGAGGGCCTTTATTTTTTTACCTAGTTTCACCACCGTTCTTTCCCATTATTTTACCTTGATTTCACACTGATTGTGGTCATCAATAAAGCATGTACTGATGGAAGGTTGTGCTTCTGGTTATTCATGTTAGCTTTTTTTAGTAATGGATTGACTCATTTCTTTTACAGGGTTTATTTTAAGCCTCCACACATACAATTTAGCATGTTTTAAAGTCTTGAACAGAGATTTTACGCAGTGCTTAAACAAAGTCCTAGGCAGTTCATTTTCTCAATACCCATATAATTGTCTGTTTTCATGAAAAAGCATAAGTGAGAGATTGGGGAAAAAATGCAAAAGGGAATGGTAGATGGTTAACAGCATACATCCCTGTGTATATTGTAACTTGGAGTAAGCACACTCAGTAGCTGAATGCTGCCTTACAAGACCTGGATATACAGGATGATAATGTAAAAGCAGTTTGTTTTCCAAATCTGTTTGAAAGATAGTTTGGTTATTAACGCTGTAGAATGTATGTGTACTTCTGAATTATTTATTTTGATTGTTGTGCGCATACACGAGGAGGAGATTTCTTAGAATGTAGTTAAACTGTCTGGAAAACAAAAGTAAGTTTTGTTAACTTTTCTTCTTTTGTAGGCTAATAACTCTGAGGCTGTTAAAAATCATGTAACCAGAACTGTAAGTAATTCCATTTTATTTCTTTATTTTTCCTTCACTTGGCCTGATTTATTTTCCTGTTTGTGACTGCTTATTTTTATTGCATCTTCACAAAGCATTCATTGCTAGCTGTTTTCAATGCACGTGCTTTAGTTTCTATACTGTGTGATTAATCCTTTGTTTAGGATAATTAGTGTGTGTGTCCCCTGAGTTTATCCAGGAACAATGAACTGAACTCTGTGTTCCTTATTTCTGAATCAAGCAGGGAAGAAGCAAAGAGAAATATTAAGAACTTCATAGACTGTATTCAGAGGAGTTCAGAAATACAAGCGATTATTTTTTTCAGCAGGAAGAATATTGTAGTGTGGTCAATATGCAGTTGATCTTTTAGCCTTTATTTGCTCAAGTTACTGTTCCGTGTTGTTTACAAAGCAGATTAAATGCTCCTTTGCAACCCTTTAGAATTGCTACTGTAGTACTACTAGTACAAGTAGTATTAAATACATTATTGAAGTGCAGTAGAACCCAGTCTTCTAAGTGATGTAGAAATTTTTGCAAATGGGAAGTATTGCACATTTCAATACTGATATCACTTACACTTACAGTTTCTGTGAAAGAAATAAGATGAAGAAGAAACGTCTTGAAGTTCTTCACAGTTGCCTGATATCAGAGATGTCAAGTTTCTTTCATTTTTAAATAAATCATTGGAGATGCCTATAGTTAAGTATCTGTTAGTAGGCAACTGTGATGCGGGTATGTGATTCACTGCTGTAAAGATGAAGTTAATATCTGAAAAGGGGCAGAGGGAGAGACTTGGAAGGCGCCTATGGTCATCACTAACCTGCTGTTCAGTTCAAGAACAGCTCTATCACAATAGGTGAGCATCTCTTTCACAGTGTTGGTCTTGTGTGTACTGCATTTGTTTTGCATTGTCATCTGTGGTTTAGTGCTGCAGGCTTCTGCCGGTGCTGCTCGGTGCAGGGTGAGAAGAGTTCTGATACTTGACATAAAAGCAGGAAACCATCACAGAGGTTGCATTTGTATTAGCAGGTATAGTTTGTTTACTTGTACAAAAATACTTACTGTCACCCCAAGCGAGGCCATCTCTGTGGTTGGATCCATGCTATTATCCACACTGTTCCAGTAAAATTATACTTACTTCTAAGTTGTTAGAGTGTATTTTATATTGACACCAGCTAAAATGTCTGGTGACAAGTTTATTTCTCCCTTCATTTCACTCTTCCTTAACTGGACAAATTAACTAAAATAAAAAAAGTCAGAAAAAGGCAAACTTCTTGGTTATCTGCATGTGAATAATTGGTTTTGACAGCTGCTTCTAGCGTAACAAATGTGAAGCAAAATAATGAGATACATTGTAAGGAAAATAATTGGAGATCATTTTCTATTGTTAGTTGGAAGGTTTGAGCTTTGTTGTTTTATCTGAGTACTTCAGAGGGTTCTGTTTGTGCAGGTTGCTTATTACACAAGCCCAGGTCATATGTTTTTGGGTGTTTTCTGTACATGCGGAGGTTCATGCGCAGCCCTTTTGGAGGCAGCCTTAATGGCAAGCAGTGCTTTTTCAACTGTGCCTGTTGTCCAGTTAACTTTTGCATGGGTTATTAATTGAACATTATCAAGTTTCCAGAAAATTTTGGTAGTTATTTTCTATGGGTGCGAAGGGTGACATGGGTGAGGGGCAGGGGGATCACTGGGATATAGAAGAATGTTCCCAACTGAAACACAGTGGTAGGAACACCTATTCCCATTGGGAAAAGAGAGGAGGTGTAAAGCTGCAGGGTTGGGGGGGGTTGTAAGTGCCATCTCCAGGCAGTGGGGCTAGGCGCAGCCATTGCCCGGGTGAGGGTCTGCAGCTCCGGTTCTGTGGCCCGTGACTGCAGCACACATCCTGGCAGGGCAGTGCTGAGGGGAGGTGTGTCCCTTGTCTTCCTGCCATCTCTTCCTTCTAAATTTGTGCCATGCTTCTCCTTTTGGTTTATTAACTGAATTGATGGAGACTGCTTTAACCATCCTGACCCTTTTTTGGCTCTGGGATTTCTTCTCTCTTCTCCTTCACACCTTGCTCCATGACATCAGGTCCAGTAAAGAAAAGCTCTCTTGCTTTCTCCTAGAAATGTGACTATTAATGGAATATTTCTAATGTCAGCCCTTACTGCTTTATAGGAAAACTATGTAATCATCAACAAAGAGAATTTGGTTTGAATATCCAAAATTTTGTTACATTAATGTTTGGGATAGTTCTGAGGCACGGATAACACTTTCTTTCTCAGGAAGTCAGAAGTGCATTTTCTTACATTTAGACACCTTTCTCATGCCCCTGTGGACTGGAATCATACTTTATTTGTAAGATTAACATATTAAAAAGAAATAAATGAGGCTTCTTGTTTCAACTGAAGGCTGGCAGATGTGATTCTGTCATTTTCTATCCAAGAATTACGTACACAGAATTTTCTGTTAGTTAATCGGGTGCTAAATTTGTGGTGAAAGTTTGCTTCAGTTTTGATCTCTTGGCATCTTAACTAAGTCAGAGAGAAACTTGGGAAATTATTTCTGAAGTCTTTCCCTCTGACACTACGTTTTTTCTTTTTGCTGTGGACATCACTTATCTTTTTACAGAGTGAGGTGGTAGAACACAGACATATAGGAGCTTTTCATTAATTAGGTGCTGCTGGGTCATGCTTTGCAGGACTTCCACAGACACTTATAACATGGTAGGTGCAAATTAATGCAGAAACCTTTTCACTCTTCTGTGTCTGTTGTGCTGAACAACATTGTCCGTGGATAGTACTCATCCAGGAAGCTATTTCAAAGCTCTGGAGTAATTATGAAACTTTGCTACAACTGGAGGTGGAGAACTTTTATTATTTTAGTTAGTTGAGGTAAACTCCTAACTTAACGTGGTAATACTTAAATACAGCTGTAGTAAGTTCCCCCTAGGTTTGCAGTGGAACACAGTTATTTGAATGTTGACATGATTTCGTTTACCCAGGAAGGTGTGCTCCTCGTCTGGGTGTGAAGAAACACTTAGCAGCACATAGGTGTAGCTGAGGGCTGGGTGCTAGCCTTGTAAGGCTTGGTGTGAACCTGTAGTACTGAGGCATGGTGGGACTAAGGCTTCAGAAGTATTATGATTTTCCAAATGGGAATATGTGTATCTATAAAATTGTATGTAAAGTAAAACATCAGTTGTGCTTCGTTCTCACTTGAATTGGACTTTCTATACATCCAGTATTCTCTCCTAAAGAACCCTTCGTAGCAAAAATCTGCTATGTATCTTCTCTCTGTTATAAATTCCAATTTTTTAAAAGAAGATAAAAGAATGGCTAGAAGACCCAGCTGTACCACAAGCTTTCAGGATGTGAGTACGTCTGCTTTGCTGAATTGAAGTGAGCAGGAAGGTGATTTTCACACCTGGGTTAGCTCCTCATTGCCATGGCAGAGTGGTAGCTGGAAGGTCCATATGTGCCCCACAGACTTAATAAAGATGCACTGGATTACGAAGCCGCACAGTAAACTTGTGTGGGGGAGCGTGGCTTGTCTTGGCTGAGTGCTGTAAGGAAGAACTGTGGGAGCAGCTTTGCCAGCAGTAAAGAGCCAGGGGAGTTTCTGGCAGGGAGACAGCAAGCTGGAATTTGTAACTTCTGCAGACGCCGCTACTTGTGAGGGGATTTGTCCAGACTCTTGCTGTTGCACTATATGGGAACAGTTCATTCTTACGGAACAAAAATAAAATGTATGACCAAACAAATAGCTGTTTGCAGTAGAAATACTCTTCTGCAGAAAGTTAGCTCCCAAGAAGATTTTTTAAATGATTTTTTTTGAAAAATATTTACTGCAAGAATACACAGTAACGGACACATTTGTATTCACAAGGCATGAATCTTTGTTTTCCGTATTAGGAATCATTCTAAAGCCAGAGGCCAAAAGATTATGCAAATTTTGGTTCTCATCCAAGATATCCAAACATGTGTTTCACTGCAGCTTCTAAAAGCAGCTACTCTGTCAGTGGGAGTTATCGTGGTGGAGCGGTACAACGATCAGTGTAGTTCATTGTCCTGTCTTTTCTGCAGTACCACAGAGTGTATAGAAATGTTACGCTGTGCCTTAGAATAGGTTAGAGAATTTCTTCTGATTCCTCTACATGGCTTGGGGAATGAAAATACCATTACAAATTTGGTTAAAATGCATTTAGGTCTCCCACTGATCAGTCTCTCTATTCATATTCTTATTTGTGGCTGTTTGAATGGTGGACAATTGTGTGTAATAAAATTTCATAAGCTAATTAAAAGCTGTGTGAAATAGACGTAATTTTGACAGATAGCTAATAAAGTTTTCTGATGCTTATATCAACATTAAAAATAGCCACAAATTAAATGTTTATATCCCAAATAGATCCATGTTGTTCTTTAAGAGTATGTCCTCATACCGTTAAGTCACAGATTACTCATTGATTTACATTTCAGATAGTTGTAGTTTCTACTCATTGATCCTGATACTTGCTAATACTCCCACCCAAGAAGCCCAGGAGAGAAAGCTGAGCAGCCTGAGTGCATGTCATACCCTGCAGCCATGAGTTTTCAGAGGTGCAGTTCTTCAGGGGAGCATACAGTTGATGTACGAGTGTCTCAGCTGTTTAAAACAACTCAGTCCTTGAAACCATAGCTCTTAAATTCTGTTGAGATTGCTTTTAAGCAGATAATGTATTTTTATATCATGGTTCATGCCAGGAACGGGGCCCTTGGGAAAGGCTACTGAATGTCTTTTTGTTTGGCTTCCTTAGCCTGACTTTGATTCTAGTTTCGAAAGGGGTGAGTCATTACCCCACCTGGTATTTCTAAGCCCATGTGTAGCCCACATGTCTATTTTTAGTTTGGTTTTGGAAACTAGCAGTTTACATACTAAGTTTTTTATATAAATATATTTTTTTTTTCCCCAGAGCTGTCATTTACTATTTTTTATGATAGTAAATCATTGTTCTGATAAAATGCACATAAATTTATCTGGGGCGAAGCTGATCTCTCTTCACCCTTTGTCCCCTTCTGTGACCTTTCTGGTCTCTAAAGTTCTGCTACAGAGGACTTCAGGCCTGTGGAGTATGTAAGCCTGACAGCCATAACCCAAGTTCCTTTAGTCGATTCTTGGGAAGATTGAGGCTGATGATCTCGCTGAGATAGAAGATTTTTTTACAAATAGGATTTAATTTTTTTGTTATTTATTTATTTATTTTTACGGGCATTATTTTTCACTTGATTGTTCCTGTTTCTTTCCTCTACAGGCAGCCTGTCATCATAGGTCAGGGGATGAAGGCTTAGCAGAGAGGTTATTTCTTATTCCTTCTGTTTCTGGACTAGTGCAGAAGGTGTGTCTCAGTGCCACCGGGTGCGAGGTGGACGGTACTATACTTCTCATCATGGTTTTGCTCTGAAGCTGTGGAGAGGCTGGGAGGGAGATTGCAAAGGTCTGAGATGCAGCCTGCTGCCTGGGGCAGCACAGGCTTGCGGTGTGAGGCAGACCAGGCAATCCACAGGCCGGTTCACCCTCTTTGCTCTCAGGAGAAAGTGAATAAATAAGACTCAAAAGCCTGTTTTGTCCAAGCTATGCTTTAATTGCTGCCTCACCTGCTTCCTCAGCTGCCATTGCCCTCAGGCTGTGCTGGGAACCTTACCTTCTCATGGCTGTTGTGACCTGTTGAAAATGATGTTGAATTAAATATGGGCCTGTTTCTTAGCTTCTGAATCATGTCTGGGCTGTGCTGGGCTCTGGGGTGGTCTCGTCTGAGGACTGTGTTTTTGAGAAAGCTGGGATAGCAAGCTGTGCAGTGTGGACTAGATGCAGGAGCCAAAGATGGTAAAAGCAGCAGTAAGGAGGATAAGTAAGTCAAAGGAAGGAGTTGCATGGCTTGAGTTTTCGCTGGAAAAGGGCAATGACGTAGTACCTTGGATACAATAAATTCATTTATTAATATCATTCTGTGGCTGGAGAGGAGGCCGATGTCTTTTGAAAAGCAATTGTTCCCCCTGCTGGTTTTCCTACAGCTGCAGCTAAATTAGTCTGACCAAAAGGCTCTTTGCATTTTTTACATAGGGGTAACGTTTATGTGTTATTGTTTTGGGATTGATCTGTTTGTTTGGGATATAAAAATTCCTTAAAACTGAATGAGTGGGTAAATGTGAAGTGTTTTCTTTTTTCAAAACCCTTTTTCTCAAATGACTGGTTACGCTGTCTGCATTGCCAGGCAGTCCTGGGGAAGCAGGGGAAAAGGAATTGTGGGGAGAAGCTCAATGAAGAGTAATCTCAGGGTAGTCTGTTCTAATGGCAACAAATCAAATGCTAGTTCCGCTCCATCTAACCTAGTTCCAACTCTGATTTTTTAGC
>JAVJGJ010000047.1:88859730-88874543 GCA_035590215.1 Microhierax caerulescens | reverse complement strand
GCACCCTCAGCAGTAATGAAAACATCTCTGCGTTATCAACGCTGTTCCCAGCATAGAGCCAAAACATAGCCCCCTACGAGCTACTATGAAAAAATTAACTCTGTCCCAGCCACAACCAGCACACAGTGACATCTATTCATAGCATATGCTTCTCTTCAAAGACTTCAGTGATCTCTTGTTTTGTTGTTGTATGTGAAATGTTGGTTCCTGTACCTTCTGGTGTCTATTCTGTGCTGATAGGACTCCTGGGGTATCTCAGTTTGGTCTCTGTAGCTTGACAGGGACTTGGGTGCAGCAGCACCTTTGAGTTCAGTATGTGATCCAGCAGTGACAAATACCTGTCATGAACAGGGCTCTGTCAGGACACACAGGAATTTTAAACTAATCTTACATACAAATACAAGAAGAAAGATGAATAAAAAAGACTTCTCACCAAATAGCACTTTTTTTTTTTTTTTGTGTGTGTGTGGAAAATTTTAGGTAACTGACCTCTTAACATATCTTTAACACTGATTTTAAGAGTCCTGTACTGAGAAATACAGCTATCCACTAAAATGTTTTGCAAATATTAAGGCAGTTAAAAAATTACGGGAATTTTTGTGAGTCACTTGTGGTTTCATTCCTGTCAAAGTACAGTTGGTATTTCTGGAAGGATGATGGAAGTCTTAATTGGAAATGTTGATATATCTTTCTGATCCCAAATAATACAGTCAGTGCACACATGAATTTTTGATTGCTCTTTAGATTTTCAGCAGTACTCTATTTAAAATGCAAACAATATCTTGGAATAAAGACCATGTTCCTAATCATATAAAGATGTTCTATGCTTTGTTTGGGGTTTTGAGGTTAATGAGTGGTGTACATCCTTTATGCTTGATATCATATGTGATTCCAGAACCTTAGGCAGCTTGAAGTAGAACCACTTTCTTGGGTACCTTGTGAATTTGGGGATTTCTTCCTTCTCTGGATGAATTTCTTGTTCAGAAAGTGTACTTCTTCCTAAACATGCTGTAACGTCTTCCTGCTTCCACTGTGTTGGGGTTTCATATTCAACTTATTTAAGTAACACATCAGTGAGCAGCCGGCACCAGCTTCTAGAAGCAAAATAATGTTTCTTCAGCCTGTTCACTTCTTGGCTCCTTCGCTGAGGCTGCTGCTGAGAGTGCTGGCTACTGCCAAATGTAATGATACACTTCAGAAAGGGGTTCTTAAATTGTCCTTGGGTAGTAGTAAACTGTATAATGGACCTCTCAACCTCTCTTTAATATTTACAGTCTGTTTATCTCATTCTGGCAGTGCAGTGAGACATTTAAAATGATTGTGAATATCATCTATACTTAACTCATTGTGATGTGAAATAGCCAGGCCATGAAAGAGAATCTGCCTCAATAGCATTTTTTCAGTTGTTGAGCGTTGTTATTTCACCTTTTTGTTATTGATTGCTACTGATTTAAAGGACTTCCTAATGGAAGTCAGATATACTTGTATAGGCTGCTTTATTTTTATTTATGTTCATTTAGCAGTCTGTCTCTTTAACTGTTCCTTGTGAAGCACTGAGTACATGATCGCTGACTACTGGGTTGACAGAAGAGCTCAAGATCTCACAGGTTAAGCTGTAGTCAAACAGTTATGCCATATCTACCCTGTGAAGTTCTGAAAGACCAATGTTTTCTCACCAGGCACTCAAATTCAAACATTTCAGACCGTAGCATCCTCCCAGGCTTTTCTGAATTAATTCTCCTGCTGTGCAGTTATTTTGTATGTGCCCATGCCTCCCAGTATACCTTTGACTAAAATAAAGCCATCTGAAATAAATAAAACACAGCAGAATTTTAATTGTCCTTTTTCAAAATGTGCATTTAATTTCATCTTCAGTTTTAGCGTGTATTAACTGAATACCTAAAATACATTTGCTAGTGCTACCTGACTTCACGTTAATTTAGTTTAGCAAAACAGTAGACAATCCTGGAGCCTCAGCACTGTAGTTTCTGCTAATTTTCATGTGTTTCAAATACAGCTATTTACTACATAAATTACGAAGTCTTGATGGTTGGTATTTTTTCTTTCTTTTTGAACAGGTGTTAAACCTCTCTGAAAAGAGATATGACCTCGCCAAGCTTAACCCAAAGGTACTGGTTGTCTTCCTCTCTTTCCAGTGTTGAATGCAACTTAAATGACCCGATAAGCCCTGAAGCTATGCGTGTGAGATAGACAGAGTAAGGGAGCAACTTCTGGAAGACAATAGAAAATCCCGGGCGCATCCCTTTTTCTTTTTTTTTCCCCAGCTCTGTGTTGTGTCCCTTAGGTCAGCGCTTTATGTCACTGCTCCTTTGTTTTCTTAGACTTCACACCCAGAACCTGAAGCCTGTTGTGACCACTGGAAAACTCCCTTTGAGTGATGCGAATTTTACTCTAAGTATATTTTCTTTGTGCAGTCAGAGGATGCTAGGGGTTACATGCTGTAACGTGCAGTCTGGTAGCTGAAGCTGGTGAACAAAGTTCAGATCTGGATTCCCCTTTTGTACTATGTGCCATTGTTGCTTCCCTGCACAGCAGAGACCTAGGACAGGCATTGGTGATGTCTGTCTTTTGTTCCTCCTCACCAGCTCTTTTGTTGGTATGTTGTAAAAAATTGTATGCAGGTACTCTTCAGCAGCTATTATAAGGCCCAGGTAGCACAGATGTATATTTATAGCAGCAGGGATATATGCTATCTGAGGGAGGTATTAAAAGAACTCTTAATTCTGACCTTTTGAATTCTTTATTGATCATGAAAGCTTTAAGTTGTTCATGGTTAGTGGTTTTGTTAGGGTTAAATACGCCTATAATAGTAATAGGTTGAGTAAACAGTATTATATAGTGACTAAAGTTGCATAGAAAACAGTAACAAAATTTTGAGATGTCTGTGGCACATGAAAGAAATAAATTGCACATTAAATAAAATCAATCACAAAATAATGGACCAGGGCAGCTAACTTTCTTTGTCCTAATTTTGACGTTCTGAATATTTTACCATTATAAAATACCTGAATTTCCAATAGAAAATTCCTCAAGAAATCAGAAATCTTCAGAAATGTCACTTGCAGGGGGAGTTGTTTGTTTTTATAAAAGTACCAGTATCTTAAAAAAAAAAAAAAAATCCCCTTCTTTCCCCTTAAGAGACCTGTAAGCATAGTTTAGTTACATGATGGCATTTGAATGACATGATTTTCTGGGTTTAGAAAAAAACATGGAGGCTATTCACCATCACAATTATTTGAAGCCAGATTTTAAGATGTAGTATTAGGGTCGAGGTGTGTCTTGTGATCGTTACTTGTTTAATTGCAGATTATGGATGTGGGGTGGCCTGATCTCCATGCTCCACCTCTCAATAAGGTGTGCACCATCTGCAAGGCTATGGAGACCTGGCTGAACAATGACCTTCAGCATGTGGTGGTGATCCACTGCAGAGTAAGTGAGCTCTGTGCATACATGTCACCTATCCACTTGTGTTCATTCTCAAAAACCTCGTCCTTTATTCTTACTAATTTTAAAAAAAGAAAATCAACTGAAGTTTGATCTGTTTTCGTTGATGGAAACAGCATTGATGGAGATCTGCAGTTGATTTAAGTAAGCTTAAATCTGCTGACCTTGCATGCTTGTTACAGATTGCTTTTTACGGTACCCAAGGTTCTAGCCTCTGCTCTGAGTATCGCGTGCAGTGACGTTAGTTCGCTTCCTCTGAAGGTCAGTCCTACTTCTGTAAGCGTATTGAGACGTGTGAGGTTTTCCCAGCTCAGTAACAAACTCTGTAGAAGCTTTTCATGTTCTGTGACACTCATGGGTTTTGTTGTGGGATAAGGATATGCAACATCTCATGGATCATCCATTTAGACCATTGTGTGGTTGTAGGAAATGAGGGTGTTGGGTACCTCCTGGGTGCTTCTGGCAGGTCCTGCCCTCCAGCAGTGTTGCAGTGCCTTCCAGCAAAGCTGCGGTTGCCCAGCGTTGCTTCTCCTTGCTTGTTCATGATGAAAAGAAATAAGGACAAGCCTTAATTAAACACAGCCAAAATGAATGTAGAACAGAGTTGGTAGCTGTGCTGGTGACGCTTGCGGCAGATCTGTATTGCTGGCAGACGCTACTCTAAACAGAATGAGGGTAATAATGGGACCAAAACTTTTCTTCAAGTTGTGTAGTCCCCACTCCTGAACTGCTCACAGGCGAAATGCCGTGCTCGTGTGAGACACGGTTGAGTTCTTAGTAGCTGCAGGACTGCAGCCAGGAGAATGGCCCATACATGGGACAAAAGAAAAGGTGCCAAAGTATTCCTACGTATTTTATATACAAATTGGTAAGGCATATGGTTGATTAATGCCTTTTGATAACTACTTTAAAGTTTCCAGCCACAAATATAGATAGAGCAACTTATATCAGCTGAGACACTGAAATGGTTTTGAAATCTGTGAGAACTACTGCTTGGTAAATTGTACTGAATCTATGTCATGTAGATATTTAATAAGATTTTGGAACATTTTTTAGATTATCCGTAGAAAAACATTGGTTATAAATCTCAAGTGCTGGGAAGGTAAAAATGCCCAAACCTGTTGGAAACTTTCCAAAATAGGTATTTTATAGCATTTCATGCCAAGAATTGCAACATTGTTTAGACTTACTGTGAATGATCTCTGGAAAAAATAATGTAAAATTCTAATAGTTGATACAATATTTCTACTACCGATCAAGACTTTTTTTTTTTTTTTAAAAAAATTTCCTCTCATCAGTAAGACTTGACAGGCATGCAACATAGAAATCCTACCTAGTGTTTTTTATGTCACTTGTCAGCCAGCTTGCATAGACAGAGAAGCTGCTTCCCCTCATTACTACCTTTCCAACAGCACAGGACAGGAGATGCATGAGCAAAAGGAATCTCTGAATCTCTTGTCTTATAAGTTCTGTTTAGTATGGGTCTTAATATAATGCCTAATAATGTAACGAATAAATAAATTATCATCTCCTATTTGCTAATACAGGGAGGAAAAGGAAGGATAGGCGTTGTCATATCGTCATATATGCACTTCACCAATGTTTCTGCAAGGTAAGCTGTGAATAATGCATATTGGATGTGCTTTTACAATTAAGGAAGCATCAGAAAAAGATGCATTTTAATTGCAGTACTGTTTGTCTGTTAAGGTTTGTCAGGTTTTCTTCTCTATGAGCGTGGAAGCATGTCTTAAAACACATGGCTTTCATGACAGTTTTCCTGTAGTCCTGCTTTCCGCAGGAGGTTGGACTAGGGGGAAGACACCGTAAGGTCACTGCTCATCTGAGATATTTAATGATTCTGCGGGAAAAATCTCTAAAGGGTCTTCTGAGGTGAATGAAGAAGTGTGCAAGAAAACATTTTTATATAATGGTACCATCTTTATTCTATTAAAGCCATTTGTTTGCCATTTGTTTGTATCCTTCAGGAATAGTTTCCCATTGATTCAAAAGTACTTGAGGAAAATAAATATTAGAATCTGGAATTAATATCTGAATAGGGAATTCATAGACACTGATCCAGGTGCAGAATGCAGTTGAAGAAATAATCTAGACTTTATCTTGAAGTCTATTCAAACAATGTGTCTGATTACTTGGTTTTAATTGTTTTAGAGTGCTGAAATTATGACAATAGACCATTTTTCAACAGAGATAAAATTTGATAAATGGTCTCAAAGGGATGAAAGGTGATACATTTTATGGGTTTTGGTTTTAATCACATTATTTTCCCTTGATCTCTTTTATATATACATATATAAATGTATTAAAGTAAAAATGCACTGTAAAGGTAATAGTTAAGTCAGATTTGGTTCTGAATTCACACCAGTCTGTCAGTAATATATTTGATTGAATACTAGTAGTGGATGAAGTCTGTAATCACTATAGGCTGATGGCAAGTTACTCATGGTTTTCAGTAAACCCAGCATCTCCGAAAATAATCTGGTGTTCGCTCTGGTAAGCGTGGTGGACGGGTAATTGTAGAGTAGGAAATCAAGTGCATAATACACCCCAATGTATCAAAATCAATACATCTATCTTCAAGTAGTAATTGGAAGAGCTATTGCCACAATTTCATATTTTGTTGACAAGTGTTGTGAATGACAAAAATCTGTCAAGCGAGGATAGTACAGCACTGTGTTGTGATCTCAGTGTTGCAATATTGTGTCATCCTTAAAGGTTTTACCTGGCCGTAAATGCATTGTAGTAATGCCATAACAGAACCACACCTGGGTTTGACTGTAAAGCCCAGCGATGATGAAAGGTGTCGTCTTTTACCCCAAATGCATTCAGGATTCCTCTAGTGAGGTTGCAGGGGAGGACTGAATTTGGAAGCCCTCCTTTAAATTTCTGGGTATCTGTCAGCTCCTATCCAAACCTGACCTTTTCTGTGTAAGAATGAGGTTGGGGAAGTTTCCCAGTGAGGTTTTGTAGATTCTTGGCATTATCAAGACTCTGGAAGTGGTGCACGGCAACTTCTCAGGAGCAGAAATTACTGCAGGTGCTGCTGTTGAGGGGGCTGGTGGCTGTGTCAGAAACGGGACTGGGAAGACTTTGAGGATGTTCATGCTCAATAAAGTTCCTAATTGTATGCACATGCCAAAAAATCTAGGCTTAGAGAAAAAGCCTTATGATGCAACCCCCTTTTAGTTATTTGTTATAAATATCTGATTTTCTCATCTGGGAAGAAATAATGTGGCGTTAAATTAATGAGGGAAAACAAGGCTCTTTGTAATAGTTGGCAAACTGTGTTTTAACAAGTAAAGTACTAGCAGTCTTTGGCCAGTTACGAGTGGGTTGCCTAAATTCTGGGTGGTAGCGTGGGGGAATATGTGTGAAGACATATGATAGATTAGGTGAAGAAGAGAATTTTTGCATCAAGGATATTCTAAGCACACATGATGTGATCTTTAACATCCATGAAGGAAAGCCGTGACTTAGCCTGGTCTGGCACCCTGTCAAGACAATCAGTAACTCCTGATTAATTTTTGGAATAGGTATAAATTCCTGTTTTAGCCTGATACGATATCTTTACTTCTTGAGGTTTTTTTTCCTTGAAACTCACTTAGGCTGAACTAGAAGTGGAATTTAAAAATAGAGATTCCAGAGTGTAATTCTTTTGAAACTTATGGGTTTTTTTCTGTCCTGATGTTAATTAACACTATCAGCTACATCTGTTAGAGACACATTGTTTTTATCTGGTACAGATACAACAGTACCAGCATAGCATGTTACTTGGCATATGTGATTAACAGCACTGATACCGATTTTTGGCCCTTTCTTTTTTCTGTACCCTCTTGCCTTCCTTCGCACACAGGCTGAAGACCTACATCAGAGCCATTCTGGATAGAGAATGGAAGGAAATCTATTTTTCTGAATATATTGCTCCAAGTTGTGCATTTGACAAGTTTGTGGTTGTCTGATGCAAAACGTTTCTTTTTTAAAAGATCGACATTTTTATTTTAAACATTCTCTCCTTTGGTGGCTCAGGGTACAAGAAACAAACACTAAGTGAATTGTTTGACCGCTTAATGATCCTCCGGTCCGGCATCCTTTGCCGGATACCTCATGTATTGTACTATGGTTAGAGCTTGGCAGTGGCTTTCATCTCCATAATGTTGCTGCTTCCTTCTTAAAAAGAGAATAAATTTGTATTTCACAGAGAGAACTCCCCAGTGGCACTCTTAGGAAATTATGGCAAGTATCCTTCTCTTGGAGCCTGAGCTGCTTGGCTTTGCTAAAGTTTATTGCATTACGACATTGACATATTCACGTTGGAATTACGCAATTTGGTTAATTGAATAAGGGAGTAGGTGCTTTGCCTCAGGAAGGAAACTGCCTCAAGGTGTGGAATGAGAAGGTGTCAGTAGAAAAAAAGTTCTTGTCTGACTTGTAAGTGCCAGAGTTCCTGGTTAGGTGCTCCTTTATTTTCCTTTTCTTCCTTTCCTTCTTTTTCCTTCCAAATATTTTGGCATATTTCAAGCAGTAACCTGCTGAATTTCCAAGATAACCCTTAACTGGAATAACATGGTATCTGTGTCTCTGTTTTGACAGTGCTGATCAAGCTCTAGACAGATTTGCTATGAAGAAATTCTTTGATGATAAGGTTTCGGCTTTAATGCAGCCATCCCAAAGAAGGTACTTAATTTGTTTCTAATTCATACCAATAAGAAATGTCATTGTTATCTTCTGACCCTATTCCTTACTCAGTCCTCTGCTATATGAAGGCTCTTCCCACAAGATTCTCCAGTGATTCCTGAACTCTCAGCACTTTATCCTATATTAATGTTCCTTGATTGATGGGATCTCTCCTTCAGCTCCTGCACATAGCCCAAGATAGATAAGGCCTTTTGTACCGCACTGTTACAGATGTGTGTTCTTACTGCATTGTTAGTTAACAAAAAGAGATGTCACAATCTATTTCTTGATTGCTCCAAGATAGTAAAAAACTCATTTTTTTTGTGGCATGAGTGATGTGTATGGAATGTGTGTTGATTAGTGTGCAATGAAGAACATATTACCACCTGTTTGGAGGAACTACACAGGTTATGCATCTGCCCCATGTCCCTGTTAGTACGTGTTTGTCGAACCATGCATTACTCATGCTGGCTCTCTGGATTTCTTACCTTTGCCATCTGTCTGCATGAGTAAGGTTGAGTTGGGACTCAAGTAAGCAGTTTGGAAAATGAATAGTCCTGGGGGTTGCCATTTACCTCATTTTGACAAGTGTTAATGAAAGATTCAGTACTAAAAGAGATTGATATCCGTCAGACAAGTAATTGTAATAGAGGTGAATCTTCTTTTAGAAACATAAAATATCAACAGGGTTAGATCTAAAAATTGCTGTTTGTTTTCATCTTAATTTGCTTTAATACAGTAGGTTTTTAGGAAGTTGTTTAAAGGATAAGGCTTTGCTAGTAATTAAACTAGAAAAATATGTAGTAGCAATGAGCAATAAGGCATTTGGATCTGTTAATCTCTAAATAACAAACCCTTTTCCCATTTGATGACCTTCACATCTCTCAGTTGAAAAATAGTACACAGAGTTTCATTAGACTTGAAATAAACTTTTCATAACTAGAACTTTACTGACCTTTTTTTATTTCAGTTTTACGCCTGCATATGTGTATTGCACTTTTCTAATAAGGATTTGAGAGTGGTGCCTGCCAGAGAGAGAAGTGTGAAGCACAGGATCAAAGGGAAATAGAAGCTCTGAGCCTTCCCATGCAGTAGTGTTATGCAGCCAGCATAGGTCCATGAGAGCCAGGGACCCTCACCACAGCCTCTGGGTGTGTGCGTCAGGGCAGTTTTTACAGCGGTGTTGACAGAAGCTTCAGCAGCTACTCGCTTAGGTGATCTGCACGTGAGCCCTAAAGCTGGAGATGAAGTGGGTGTAAATGGTGGTATCTGGCTTTCCTACCCTCTGGAAGGAGACTTGCTTCATTCCTCTGGGTAGTGGGGCACAGGGGAAGCCTTGGAGATGCAGTTCACCTCCTGACTGATGGAGTTAGTGTCATTGCTCAGCAGGACTTGAACTTGAGCTGCCCGTACCGTCTTCCAGACCCACATGCACACAGGGGCTTGGGAGTGTCACTCTCCGTGAGGACAGAGGAGGTTTTCCCAATGGTTTGTCAGAACCATTCTCCTGAGCCTGGCCTTTCCTACCTTTGCCTGGCTTGGCAGTGGCTACTAATCCTATTGCAGAGAAAGGAGAACCAAATCTTTAATATTTATAGGCAATTTTATAATCCTTTTTTTGATGCCATTTTGATCAGCTGGTGGCCTGAACACCTTTTTTAATGTGCTTTTTCTCTAAAACCATTCTTGGATAATTAATTAGCGATATCTTTGTTAAAATCCAGTTTAGGTGAATATCAGAATGATAAAATCTGAAAATAAACCCATTACTTGTATTTTGAAATTTTTTCTCCACTAAGTTTTGTCCAGGAAAAAAAAAATGAAATGGAGGCTACTAAATGCATCAATCCTGAAAAAATCACTTAGCTTTTCCTCATTGCCAGCTGGATGCTCTAAGAGTGGCAAGAAAAGCAACTAGAGACCAGATCTGCCATTCTGAATCCATTCTAACAATACTTACAATGGAAAATTCTTCAGCTGCTTATCTGAGAAAGTTTGCATGAGTAAGAAGTGCAGATACCCTTCATTGTTAAAAATTTCTCATAAACCATCAGGATTTGAAATCTTTGAATGCGCTTCTCAAAAATAAGCCAGCTGTCTGTAAGCCTCTTAAATGCACTGCCTGGAGAAAGGAGTTCCAAACTTCAGCCAGATTTTTGGAATAATTAAACACAGGTAGTGGTAGAGAGAAATTATTCAGCCTGAGAGGTCACTGACAAACTGTTTTACCACACTGTTTTGTCACGTCAGTGGGACAATTTGTATCTTTGTGCTTTTGATGTACCAAATATTTTCAGAAAAATGGAAGGAGGAAACCAAAGAGCAGATGTCTTTTCTTAGCATTTCAAAATAAAGTGACTTTGCTAGCTGCCTATAAAAATGAAACCTATTTTAAGCCTCCACAGCCCCTGTCTGGGGCAGTAAAGCTGCCATTGTTGGGCAGGGTGCCTTTAGTTGTGGTGTTACTGGGGGCGTGCAGTCAGGGGTGGGTCAGTGAGTCCCTGTGTAAAGGGGGGAAAAAGAGGTGACGTTCTTCTTTCTGTACATTCCGGAGAGTGAACTTAAATGAAGGTCATGTCACAAGTGTGAAAGAAAAGGGACTCAAAACCAGCAGAAAAATTAAAGGAGGGTGTTTTCCACAGCTTCTTTAAGGAGACAGGAGGAATTTGTTTAACATTCACTGCAGTGATGTTCACTTGCGTGCATTTGCTCATCAGCTTGTGACCAGACCAGGGACGAAATAGCAGAAATAAAATGATTTTCATGTTGCTATGGTAGTTTTCCTCTGATTGGTGTTGAATGAGATCACTTCTTATTGTGAAGATGTTACTTGCCTGCGCAGGCCTTAATGCTAAGATTTTTGACAGGGGCACTTCTTGCTCTTGTTTTAATGATGTGTGACTCACTGTAATGCAGTGGGACCCACATCACGCTGCTGTGAAAGCCAATGGAGACCTTCGGGAGCAACTGGGAATGTCTGCTGGAACAACTGACGTTACTGTCTCTTCTAGTTCCTGTCTTTATCAGAATAGTGATGTAAATAACTAAGGTGACAATAGCAATGTAGCAGCCATGGATTTAATAAAGTAGTAAGCTAAAGTGTCTTTTCATGCTGTTTTTTGAAGACTCTTCTTTTGGAGTTATGTGTAATGTCGCAATGCTGTTCTCTTACACATGACCTAGAAGTATGAATGTGTAAAGAATATATTTCCCTGATATGGTTGCATTACTGTTTTTATTTAATTCAGTTAAATTTTGTGGTTTTAGATACGTGCAATTCTTAAGTGGCCTTCTATCTGGATCTGTGAAAATGAATGCAACCCCTCTTTTTCTGCACTACGTTATCCTTCACGGCATCCCAAGCTTCGATGCTGGTGGAGGTAAATTCCCTAACTTTTTCTATCCAAGTATAGGCTCAAAGTCTTGTTTCATTTTGGAGCTTTCTAGAAAGCCTTCATGAATCTCAAAGTAGAGTTGGTGCTCCTTGATATCAGTCTAAATATTCCCAGTAGAAGAATCAGGAGAAGAGAAATATCCTAAAAATAAAAATTACAGCAGGTGAAATCCTTTGTTAAATGAGGCATTGGTGCTATTCAGTTCTGTCTAGTTTCTGAACAGCTGTGATCCTGGTCCCTGAAAAAGAGCTCACAGTCATTTCCTTCTTGCTTAGGAAGTATAATCATAAATTTAATCTTTTTTCTGTTTCCTGATTGGATTTCCTGTAGGAAAGCCATTTGGATATGTTGAGCTTCTAGGGTGGCCTGCTATAATAAGTAGCTTTAGGATTTAAATGCTAAACCAAGACACCGTGCTGGAGCATAGTAAAGGAGTATAACTGTATTTTTATAATCCAAGAATTCAATAGCACCTGTCTTTAGAAATGTCATTAGCATGGATTTGGAGTGCTCCATTGTCATTGGTGTTTAGTTTGGTTTTATGTGTAAAATAACTATTTCAATAAGGACAAAGTATTTTTTGCGTAGTAGAAAATTTAAGGGACTTACCAGTTTTGAAACAAATCGATAGATGAAATATTCTGTTTAATTTTTAAAATGCTTTTTGTCTTGGTTTGGGGTTTGGGGTGGGGTTTTTTGTTTTGTTTTGGCTATTGTCTTTCTTCCCTTAATAATTTTGTTTTCCTGCAGAAATAGTGGGAAGGAAGGAGGACAGACATTTAATAAGGAGCAAAGGGTTCCCATTTTCTTTCATCACCGGAATACTTTAAAATCCCCTCCTGTCCAATTCACAATTAGTCTGAAGATAAGGGAAAAGTGACGTTTTCATAAAATATAATCGGATACTTTTTTTGCGGGAAAATGAATCTGTCAAAACCAGCTTTACTTGGAAGGATATTTTGACAGCCAACATTGTGCCGCTTTGCACAGTGCATGAAGCTTCCTAGTTGTATTATTCAGATAAAGGAAAATAATTCCAAAATGTTTTTTTCTGTTAATTCCTTCTCAGCTTGCCGGCCTTTCCTGAAGTTATACCAGGCTATGCAGCCAGTTTATACATCTGGAATATAGTAAGTCATAAGCATTTTCGGTTTTGTTTGAATCCAGGTTTTAATTCTCATAATTGCAGAATTTCATAGTCTTATTTTGGTTTTTGTTTCTTTAAACCATATATTTTATTTTTCTTTTCTCTCCTGTTAAGTAGCGTAGGGCCAGAAAATCAAAGCCGAATCTGCATTGCTATAGACCCTGCCCAGCTTTTGAAGGGAGATATTATGGTAAGTTTAATTGTATGGAATGAAAATTGAGTACTGTGCCATTTAGTTTACAGTCTCTGACCTGTTTTGTGTTCTTGTAAAAAAATACATTGAGCGAATGGTTGCAGACGTACTCCAAAACAGGTTATTAAGTTAATTTAGTCATCCTCCCATCAAACTAGAAGGCTTTTAGGAGCTGAAACAATTGCTGTCAGCATTCCCATTTTGTAGCATCACGAAGTGCGGTAAGGCCTGTGTCACTGTTTTCTTTAGGAAGATTGCTTTGGGGAGCATTTGTAACTCGGCATTAAAATACCCGTGTCCTGTAATTTGGCAGGTAACGTACACAATCATAAAACTATATGCTGTAAAGAAAATACCTAACTAATTCTAAATTGGTTTGAGACTCAAAAAGGTGTGATGCCAAATAAAAACTTTCTGATTCTACAAGCACATGCAGTATTTAGAAAGCAATTTATATGTGCTAGTACAGGGCAGGTAATTCTCTGTGTGCAGAGCATGACTCTGGTTGAATTGCTACACTAGCATTTTAAATACCTCAGCTTTCTCTCTTGTCATGCACTGTTATGCACAGGGAAGGTAAAGAATGACGGTTGCTGTGCCTTTCAATTTGTAAAACTAAGGGAAGAGAAGAACATGTGGAATGAGTGTGGGGGGGAAGTACTGTCAGAAAATATCCCTGGTCTGTTGCTGGTAGGTTTCGTGATGCTTTTTTTTTGTGTGTGTGTACTAATTTGAGAAATGTTGGGCCTCAATGTACGAGGTTCTTGGTGTCAGGGTTCTGGTTTTTTCTACCTTTTGAAATAATCTTTTTTATTATCCTTCTTCTGCATTTCCTACTTCCCCTTTCCATTCAGTTTAGTGTGTTGTTTGTTCTTTCTTTCACTGAAAAATGGAGAATTTTTTTTTTTAAATATACTGTTACAAATTGGTATACTTTGGATGCTTGGGACAGTTTCAGATTCAGGAAGATTTGTTAACTCACCAGAGGACTGATGGTGCCTAAGGAAGTGGAATATCTCACAAAAGAAATCAGTCTGAGACCAATTCAGTATCTCAAATGTGTGTTTAAAATGAGAAATGAACACATAGCTTTTCAGTAATACTCGCATCTTTTAAAAAGAGATCAACTTCTTTAATTCTGTGCTATTATTGGAGGTAATTCTTCTGAGTAAGCCAGCATTTTATTCAGCATGGTAATATTTCCTAAACAGAAGACTTCAGTTTGGAATATTTTTTACTATGTGTTAAAGGAGAAATTCACACAGCTGTGGGTACCACTAGGCTTGCTTTAATCACAGCTCAGGGTTGGGCCACTACCTCAGTGAGTGGCCGAGAACAAAGGGATGCAGCACAGCATGTATACACTTACCAAATCATTAGTCAACGTCCAAAGTTTTTAGGAGTTTCCTTGGGTCTTGTCAGTTCTGCAAATCCATCACCTGACCCAGTCCCAGTTGATTCATCCATTCTGTTCTGGTCTGTGCCTCAGTTTCAAGGTCCCCTTTGGACTGTGATCTTCTTTCCGCTTGCTTGAACTCACACAGTTCTTCAAGCACACTTACTCTTTGAACAAGCAGTTCCTATTCATCTATATTAATTTTTCTAAATCCATCTACATTTCTGAGAGCATCTGTGTATATAAATTGATCATCCATTGCTTCTCGCTTCTCTCTTCTCCAGCTGATTAACTGGACTGGGTTTTAAACCAGCCTTGGGTTAGGGCTTTACAAGGGTTGAGGCCTGGTGCTGTCAGTTAGCAGCTTCAGCACTTTGAATTTCTTTATTCAAAATATATTGTCTTTAACATATGTCTAAGTAAAAACATCAGTGGTTTCAGGAAAAAGAAAAATGTGTAGGATGCTCCACCTCCAACTCCAAGAGGTTTAACCCCTTGAAGTGCATGGGTTTAAAAAAAGACAGA
>JAVJGJ010000047.1:88846348-88859630 GCA_035590215.1 Microhierax caerulescens | reverse complement strand
CCTCAGGTCCAAGACAGACTTAAAAGATTTGCTTGTCTGAAGTTCAGAGAATTTGTTAACTCAGTGTGAGTAACACATGGTGATGGAGCACAGCTGCAGCCCTTGAAAAGCTGCATTGAGATCTGTAAATGCATAGGGGTATTGCCAGGTACGTTACAGTGGCTTGCAGTAGTTCTTGGGTATGGCATCAGAACGTAGTGGAGCCTGGATTCAAAATTAAGCTAAGGCTTCCTTGAAAGCTTGTTATGTATACTGGGCACTGAAAGATGTTTTCAGTATTCTGGGTATAGGCATACGCTGTCATTGGTTGTAAGAGAGGCCAGATTTTAATTAAAAATGACAATTCTGTATAAGTTGTTTATGATACACTAAGTTAAAATTATTCAAGGTTGTTACTTTGAATTGCAAAGTGGAAAGAAGCAGGCACTACATAGTTTTCTGAACTGACCCAGATACACTGGTTTTCTAAACACAGTTACGCAAAAGTAGATTCTGTGTAAATCCAGCAACTGTGCAAAGCCAAAACTCTTGGCAAGTTGGAGGATAAAAAGTATTGTTCAGGGATATAGTCTCCTACATCTTCAGAAACTCATGTTTGAGCCGCATGTAAAATGAACGTGATTGTTTAAACAGCTAAAGAAAACATTTTAGCATTAAATTGTGGAGGAATGTACATAACCTTAAAGAAGCTCTTAATTCTTTTTGACCTTCTTTTTGCTTAAATAATGTAATTAAATGTAAACAGTTACTTTCGGGCCACGTATAGGTTTTGGAGCAGGTTACTTCTAATATCTCTCATCAGGGGTTCTCTTAATCCCTTTTCTGTCCATTTTTCATTCCTGCACAAACTTGAAGTTTTCATCCTTTATGATGATGTTTTGCTTTTACATAGAGTTGCTGGGCATAGTGGAGAACGAGCGTTTATTTATGCTTGAATCAAGCAGTCTTAGCTGTTTCTCCTACCTTGTATTTTGGTAATCTAAGGGACTAACTTATGGCTGTGGTTCTAGCGAAATGATGCTGATAGTTGTGTTGAACTAAAAGGAGATAGCTCCCATCAGTAGGCAGGGGTTTGTATGCTATGTTAATTTTAGTGAGTGTAAAGTGTTGTTTAAAATAAGAGGCAAATGCTATTTCACCTGGTATTACCACTGTGCTGTAGGGAATTCTCTTTTGAAAAACAACCAACCAACCCCAAATCCTCACTTGCAGATGAAATGATGCTTACTTGCATAGAGAATCTACTAGCCTTTATAAAGGGTTAGGAATATGTGGTTTGTGTAGAGAATACCTGAAAAAAACCATCTCTTATATATGGGCTGAAGTATTTCAGAAATTGTCCTATGTGCCATGTGTGTGATCAGTGCTGATTAACTTCAGGAATTTAAGGCATCGTGGGGTTACTCCTGTAATGGAGGGTAGACAGCAACAGCTTATGTTAGCTTTTTCAAATCCTGTAGTGAGAAGAATTTCGTAACTATGTTTTATTCCCAGTTTTCGTAAGCATCCCTCTTAAACCCCTTGTATTCAGTTTGAATAACTATTTGCTCTTCATTTATTCAGTCTTTTCTGTCTAAGACACTTCTCTCCATCTGTCTTAAGAAAAAAAAAGGTGATATTTGCTGTCTTCTTAATGCATTTCAGTAACGTCTGCTTTATCATAAAATCCTGATATCATCAGGATGATATCATAACATTTTCGGCCCTGGGACTAAGGTATTACCAATATTTTTATGTATTCCTCTAAGAATGCTGAATGGCTTTGTATTACAGTTGACTCAGAATTAACAGGTAGAATATCTATAGGTCTAGCCTAAGGGAAGATGGTATTAAAAGTAGGACTAGATGTTAATTTTACAGAGTTCTGTGTTGTTCTAGCTGCAGTATAAAAACTACTACCAACTGCCCACAGTAGCATAAACCAGTATTCTATCATCACTAGGGTAGTTTTTTAAAAAGTCCTAAAGTAGGTATAATAAGCTTGCAGGCTGGCTTCTAAAGGCTCTGCATATTCTTCAGTTATTTTGAAATGGATGTGCTATAATTCAGTTTTACATTAATTTGGTACCATGAAGAAGTACGGACACAAATCAGCATTCCAACGTTGTACTGGCAGATGTTGCACTTCTGAATCATAATCTGCTGGTTGGTGACTGACAGCGATGAAAATAGTAATTACTATTTTTACACATCCAGAACTATCTTGCCTTGGGCCTGTATAGTTTTAAAGGGTTGGATAATGCATACCCTGCCTGTTACAACATTAGGGATGTCTGCAGCAAATTGCACTGTGGCTGCTTTACTTACTAACTCATGCATACAGACGCGTTTGTTCAGATTTGTGAGAAATTACTTCCTGACATGTTTCTCTGTCTTTCTAGCTCAAGTGTTATCACAAAAAATACCGGTCGGCTACCCGTGACGTGGTTTTTCGCCTTCAGTTTCACACTGGAGCCGTTCAAGGACATGGCCTGGTTTTTGGCAAAGAGGATTTGGACAACGCCAACAAAGGTACTTGCCTTTGTAGCTGGCTGGATGCGGCTGTGTGTGGGGGTGCATGTGTGTGCCCTTGCATGTGATAATAATCTTCAGGACCCATTTTCAAAAGGATTCTTGATTGGTTTTTTTCTATCCTTATTTTTAGGGAAAGGGAAACTGCTTTGTGTTAGTTAACTCATAGCACATAACATAGGTAAACCCCTAAGGAGAAGAAAAGCTCTTCAAGTGAGTTAACTTGTCAAAATCGCTCAGATACTCCTACGTAGTCCTTTTTGCCTCCTCTCACATTTGTAAAAACAACAGATTCTTATTTGAAATGGTGACTCTATTAGACAACATCACAGGAAATAAGGTGGGCTGAGTGGATCCCTTTTTTGGTTAATGAAAAGTCACAAAGTCTGATACTGTGTCTGTGACCTAGTCTGCTTGGGTATGGAGATCATTTAATATGCTTCAGAATGTACAAAAATAGAGGCAAAGTTTTCAGACACATTTGAAAATGTGCTGGGCTAGTCTTTGTATTTTCCAAATTATTATATTATTATATTTTATATATATATATATATAATATTATATATATAATTTCCAAATTATTATATTATTTTGATGTTTATATGTTTATATGCAGGAGCGTAACTCCTTCACCTTATGTTACTGGCAAACTAAAATCAAACATATTTTCCTGCAACGTATGGCTACACAAAAGTTTTGTGGTCAAAGTACTGCAATTCAGCCTATATAGAGAACAATTATAGTTTGCTTCTAGGTGTGTTTTTCTTAAAAGCCAAAGCCAGCCACGTGTGTCTAGAGAGAGGTTTGGGAACTGTATGTCTCTTCTGCTTTTGACTGTTCTTGGAAGTAAAAAACCTCCAGCTGATGCTTACGTGGTCTTTTCTGGAGATGTGTGGGGCAAAGGATGTGGCTCTTTTAGAAGCAAATTGCTAAACCACAAGTGAGAAGAGTGAGGAGGGTACATGTATTAATAGCTGTAGAGAATCCTGATTTCCGAGTGCCTTGGAACTGCTCTCCTGGGAGATAGCTTGCTGAAATACTATCCTTCATTTTCAGATGACCGTTTCCCTGATTATGGCAAAGTGGAATTAGTGTTTTCAGGAACACCAGAGAAAATTCAAGGTGAGTATATAGAAGAAAAAGTGCTTTTAGTTTGAAAATAAAACACACTGAAACATACATTTTTTAAAAAAAAAATAATCCTATTTTCCTCTTTCATTCCACTTCTCTTGTAGATCGGAAATCCAACTTTACAGTTCAAATATGTAATAAAGTTACTGGTTTCACTTTGAAAAATTGAATGAAGGCTTTATTTACAGGAGCAGAGGAGTGATCAGATTTTATTTTAAAACTATATCAGAACAGTTGGTGATGACTAGTAGAAATCATCTGTGTAGAACAATGCATAGTATAGGTAGCGCGGCCTGGCACAAGTGGCAGTGGTGGCCTATCCCATAACCTTTTTTCAATGTTGTCATAACCGATGATATTTGCAGTGGTGAAGTCTGGACTGTCTTCAGTTTAGAACATTTACAGTTTTCTTGAAAATGCTTCTGCTTTGAAGTTGCCTTGTAGGGTATATCCTGTATGCCTGCAGAATTCTGTGGTAATGTGGCCAAGATCATAGACAATCGCAACCTGCAATAAGAACTTAAGGTTGTGCTTAATGTTGTAGTTTAATTCTGTTGACGGATGGGTTCTTACTCATTTTACAGTGTCCTGACAAGTATGGGTTCTGCATGAGACTGAATGAAAACCAAATATTCTTAACTGTGTTATACTACTTCCAGTGTCCTGTGAATTGTGTGTTTTCCTTGGTTTTTTTTCCCCACCCGTTTGATCACTTAGAAACTTGTAGTAGCAGCCAGTGAGCAGCTGGATTTTGTCCAGCTAAACATGAAGATCTCACTTAGCCTGTTGGAAAGCTGTTTAAGAAAAAAGATTTTATAAATAAATTTGTCCAGCTTGTTGTAAACATTTCTGGATAGTAAATGCTTGAAGAGAGGCCAACTGACATGTCTGAAAAAGGATCAATTTTTTTCAAGTTTCCCTTCCTTAGATGGCAAATCAGAAGGGTGTTTTTAGCAGTTCTAAGTAATTGGAAATTTGTATTGAATTGCTATCTAAGGGATTAATAGGCTAGGAAGAAGAGTTCACCTTGAAGTATTTATTTACAATTTCTGCAAAATTATTTTCCCACATCTGAAAGTATTATAGAATCATAGAATTGCTGTGGAGTATCTCCAGTCCCTCCCCCTGCTGAAGGCAGGATGGTCCATGAGCTCGGCTCAGCTTGTCCAGAGCTTTGTCCATTCAGATATTGAAATCCTCCACGGATGAAGACTTCCCAGCCCCTATGGGCAGGCTGTTCCAATGCCTGAGTGCCCTCGCAGTGCTTTTATTTTTTTCTTAGATTGACTCTAAACTTCTCTAGGTACAGTTCATGCCTGTTCCTTGTTGTCCTTCTGCCCCGCTTCCCCACCTGGCTCCGTCTCTTCTGTGGCCTTTGGGGAGCTGCTGCCAGCTCCCACTAGGATGAAGAAGCCCTGGTCCCTCAGTCTTCCCTCACAGGGCAAGTCCTCCCATCCCGACCACCCCGGTCACCCTGCCCTGAACTTGCTTCACTTGATTCATATCTTTCTTGTGTTTTGTAGCTCAAAACTGGACATAGTATTCTAGAAAATAAGCGACTGTGATACAGTTTTTAGGAAGGAATGCATTTGCCAGAGGTGATGAGACACCTAAAAGTTTAGGTGACAAACTTTATGAATCCGCCTTGTGACAAATGACATCACAGAAAGTCTCTAAAGGTGGCTTTTTTTTTCTGCCAGCATATAAAGGTACAGGACCATAGCATTCCTGTCCTTCTAATTTTAACTATCCTTGTTTTAAAAGTCACAGCATGTGCATAATGCTCTGCTGCTTGACACCAGTTTACAAGAGGACTTACTTCTCCAGCACAGCCAAAGAGTTGATAACTGAGGAGTCTTTGTTGCCTAGTCCAGAGGCAAGAGCAAAGGCAGACAGCCAATTTGATTTGTGTCAGTGTCAAAGCCAAGTCCAAGGTCATGAGTCCTTGATGCCTGTGCTTTGTGCTTTTGAATCACTGGACCACACCTAAATTGCTCATGGTATACATTTAAAAGCTGAATATTATCTTACGCCTCATTAAGGGCAGAAAATCGTGGGTTACTGCTGAAAGTACCAGGTGTGTTTGGCAGAGCCTGCTGAAGCGCGGGCAAACACGTAGAAGGCAAGGCACCCAGCGGGGGTTCTGCTAGGAGCTGGAGAATGGCTGGCGCGGCACACTTAGCACCTGGGGGAACTGGGAGGGACACGGAGTGGTGGTTTTCAGCTCTCCCTTTCATCTTCAGTGATAAATTGCGCTGGTATCAGAATGATAATCTGTAGCAAACTCTTCTTTTAGCATTCCTTTTGTACCATCTCAGTATAGATCCTTGTGGTTTCATTCTGAACAGCTATCTGTCTTATCGTGCCCGCCTACAGGGCTGAGCGGGGATCAGCTGCCGGAGCTGTGCCTGGGGGCTGATCCGTTACCAGAGCCACGGCATAACCACAAAGCTCAAGATCAAATTCTCAGCTTCTACCTTCTGTCATGAAACATAGATTAAGCTTTTTTTTAGCTGATTTATATAATCTTTCTTCCCCTGTTGCTGCTTCTTCCGCTTCAGAATATTGTTGTAGTTTGGGGAGCAAGCTTCTGTCAGAAGGCCACGTACATATGTGCGCCTATACCATTACCAATGTGGCTATGATAATGTTTGGTCTCAAACAGACGTTTAATTTTTTAGGATGTGAACACCTTCAGAATGACCATGGAGTGACAGTTGACTACAATACCTCAGACCCACTAATACGCTGGGATTCCTATGAAAATGTGAGCCCTGATGGGGAAGGTGAGTAGTTCCCTTGCACAAGACCAAGGCAAAACCTTTTGCATCTGTGTCACAAAGTTCAAAAGGGAGGAGGAAGACCTCATTTGCTTGAACCTGATGCCACTTTGTTCCTGTGTTAAACGGCTGTCAACCTTTCTCTGTTTAACTTCAGTGGCTCTATTGGCAAGAAACTGCAGTAGTTATTTGAGAGAGATTCTTGACAATGCGCTGAATTAGACTAAGATGCAACTGTTTCATACGAGTTACTTTTTAGTGTTTTATTTCCTTTTTTTTTCCCCTAAAGCTTCTAGTTGTAATACTAATAAAGAATTTTAAGATCAACAAAATGATGTGGTGAATTTGTAGCCTTCAGTACTTACTATGTTATCTGGAGTGCTGCAGGAGGTGCACCAGGCTGTGAAGTTACAAACAGCAAAGAGTGTTTGTATTTGCCTATTTCCCCTCATAAATTTACTTGTTTCTGACTTGTTCTTTATTTCTTAGACTTTTCTCTTCTGTAATCTGCTGATATGTGCATAAGATAAAAGCCTCCAGTGGCTGCCTTCAGATTCTGACTCCGGTGTGGATGCTTTCCTGATGCTTTGCTTGAGTGAATGTTGTGCTTTTAATGCATGTAGTTTTCCTGTAAGGACTGAGAATGTCACACCTGTGTCTGTACACCTCAGTGCGCATGCAAGCCTGACATTGTTGCAAGTAAAAACATGAGAGAAGATCCTGAATGGATGCCAAAGTTCTTGTTTTTACAACTCTCCTGTTATGAAATGAGAGAGACTTAGAGCTAGGGTACTTAATTAGCTGCTCTCTAGGCTCAGTTTCCATTGAATTTTATAATCTGAATTTGGCATTGACCATCTAATGACTACATCAGTAAGGGTTTTAAGGGCAGAGGCATAGTGGGAGCTTGACTTTTTTCCACTGCATCACTCTTGTACGGGAGTATTTCCTCATCCACAGCAGACTCCAATCTGCAGAAAACTAGGGGGAAATACAGGGTGGAAAGAGAACAGTCATTTGGCTCATTTACATGGGGCAGGTAGAGCACTCCGAAGGGAGTCATCAGAGGTTTTATAGTTGGATGAGACTGTACAGTATCTTTTAGAAGGAATAACATCTGAGAGACTGAATCTTAGCTGAAGATGTCTCAGTTTCTACCCACAATGTTTCCATATCATTTGCTTCCTTTCCTTCCCCCCCATCCTTTTCCATGTCCTTTGTATATACATTACCCTCAGCAAGCAACGCATTGATATCAAATGTTTTTAATTGTTGAGATTGATTGGATAGATGGATTTGACTTTCCCATTGTCATGCATCACATTGTAGATAACTGCATCAGTGTGGGAAATTGCAAGCCAATATAAATGTGTGGACCAACACACTGTTGGCAGACACAGCAGTGTTCACTGCTCACATCTTGTAGAAGACTTGATTGCAAACCACTCACAAGCATGTTCTCCTGATGTTCAGGGCTTTATATGTGCCACTAAGTAGGAGTTTATGTGTGTAATTTGTGTGCATGGTATATTTTAAGTACCTGAGATACAACATAAATATGATTAGGATAGCTCTTGAGAAGTTTATTGTTCATCTACAGAGAAATCCCTAGAGCTGAAGCTAGGGAATATACCATAAGAACGTGCGACGTATCCAGACACTCTTTTCTGAAGCAAACATTTAGGAGGCAGGGTGTTACCCTGTGATGCCCAACGACTGACCTGCAGGCCAGAGCATTTGCTCCTGCATAGGTTGGGCAAAAGGTCAGGAGGGGCTAAAGCACATACACAGGGGACAGCTAGATTTTTCTCCTAAGGGTGAGATCTGTACTGAACACAAAGGTAAGCTTAGTCTGCTGCCTGAGGTAAACATAATTTGTGTAGGTCTTCATTTATGCAGGATTTATAAACAGCAGGATGGACTTCTCTTATAGTCTGTACAGTGGTTCAGTATTGTGCTTTTACATTACAAAGATGTGTTGAGTCCTAGTTTTGACCATAGGTGAGAGACCACTAAGAGGAGATGCTGATTTCACATCCAGAAAGTGAGCAAAGTCAGAAACCTTGGATTCTGAAGCCTTTAGCTACAGCCCTGAAGGCAGTGAGAAAATATCTTCTGTACCTCAGAAAAGATTAAGCTACAAGATGGGGTGCATTTGGAAGTCTGCGTAACAGTGACGGTATGTTTAAGATGCTGGGAGGTATCAGACAGTGCGCCTGTTTCAGACCCACTCCATGTGAAGGTAAACTCCTGGCTTTATGTAGGGACTGATCTTCACAGTTTTACTTGTACCTCTTTTCTCACAGGAATTTTAGTAGGAATAATATGAGACGTGAGTGTGACAGGCGATTCTTGTATTCCAGTTATACACTGTTTTGTTCATTTCAAAAATGTGTGCCTGTGAAACTGCAGATGAAGGTGGCCAGGAAGGCTACGGCAGAGCTTTGTGAAGAGAACAAGATTTGCTTTGTAGCTATATGTCTGGGGAATGGCTGTTTCCAAGCTGATGTGTTAAAATGGAAAATTAGAAATGAACAAGAGAACAGTATGTCCCTTTTGAAATCCTACACCTATTTGGCCTTGTTACCAAAAGAACAAAAGATGAAAGGGCACGATAGAAGAAAAATGTACCCAAAGTATCTTGGTTTATTGGCATGATAGAGCATTGCAGACAGAAGCAGTTGCCTTTTAAATGATCTTGAGCCTTTTGATGGTAATAAGGTTGTACACATTTGTGTTGCTTATAGCCAGGCTTAGATGGTTTGCTCTCTGGATTTAGTTCTTTATCCCTCAATCTTAACAGTATAGGAATTTTGACAATTGGAAAGCAATAGATTATTTTAATTTCTTCTTATCAATGCTGTTTCTCTTCAGATCCCTTGGGAAGTGTCTCTTTTAGATTGCACTGACAGTCCCCCATAATAGACTGAAGATTTTATTAAGTTTCTATTTCTAAGTTTGTATTGGATCTCCTCTGCCTTGAGCAGTGCATTAGCAGAGGGACTTCTGTTAACTCTGGTTCAGAAGTATGCAGTCAGGCGTGGGATTTGGAACCACAAGAATGAGAAGGTCTTCCTCCTGCCATGTAGAAGTCTGAGATGGTTCCCATTGGTTTTCTTGTGGTTTTAAAGTCATGGTATTCTTCGAGTCTTGTGTGTGTTTTGTGGGCAGGAAGGAACAGTAATGACTTTTGATCTTGCTGAGTACCGTGTTTTGTTGTTGGGGTTTTTTTGCCTTCAGGCATCACTTACCATACAATAGATGTATATGGATTTATAAAAGGTTGCTCATTTGCTGCAAAATAGCAAGTTGGCCACAAAGATATACCACCTGTAGCCACAAATGTGTGGTATCTTCTGTTATGTGAAGAGATTTAAATGTGTCCCAATTCCTCTTGATAATTGTGTTTCTCAATTTAAAACTTGGATATTGTAGCTCACATACTTCCAGCTGCACTTCACTCCCTTTTGATTGCTGAGATCGTATGCATCTCCTTTGTGTTTGGACTGGTTTGGGGATTGGGATTGTTCATCACAGTATTTTAGGAGTAGTTTGAAATTAAATGATGGACTAAACTAATGTTGGGTTTAGCTATTGTTATCATTAAGAACTAGTAAAAACAATTACTGCTTGTAATTATAGCATTTAGGGCAGGGAGAGGGAGAGTAGTGATAAATGAGGATAAAGTATTTTCTATGGGACCAGAAAGTTGAAAGAAGTAATCTCTTCCCACTCCCTGAAAAACTTTTCATATGCTTTATGCTTACTAATATTTCTCTCTCTCAAATACCAAATGACGAACAGTTTTGACACCCCACACCCCCTTGCCCCCCGAGGGAAAAGCTAAATGGAAAAGGTTTGACTTGTCTTTTGTTGAGGTGGTGTTTTTTGGTTCTCGACAATTTTCAGGATGATTACTTGGCACAGTAAGAGATACTACTGTTAAAACGAACACTTCTCTCCTGCTGAAAATTCAAGTCTCCTTTTGGATAGGAACTATCCATTTGCGTGGAACCCACCAGTGAATCCCGGTACAAGCCTGGGCTCTCAGGTGTTCTGCAAATAAAATCAAAGATATTCAAATAAAAATTAAATGTACTGCCAAAGAGTAGAAACATTTTGATAGAAGAAAGTGAATAATTGGAAGAAAAGGTGAATGCTGCTGTTCCTTTTGCAATGCCTATAACTGCTTCATCTCAGTTGTATTCTCAATATCCTGATAGCACACTAAGATTATTCTAGAGAGACAGTGAACCTACCATGAAGAAACAACTCTATCTTAAGACAGTGACTATGGGATGTATGTGACTGGGATGCTGTGCTGCCATTTACGTGTATAGCGTTCAGTTAGCTGAGATACAGGATTTTGTTGTGCATGTAGGGTTGTTGGTTTTTTTTGTTTTTTTAATAAAGAAAACTGGTAAACATCAAAGGTTATAGTTGGCCAAAACAGCACTTGTAGTTTTACTGAATTCAGTGGATTGGCAACAGAAATGCACATGGTTCTTATTCAGTGTTCCATTTTAAGACATTTCACTTCTGTTAACAACCACTAAATCCCTCTGTAGTCTTTTGTCTGCCAGCACTACAATCTGTGGAAAGCAAAGAACATGTGCACATATTAGAAATTGGTTGAAATGGCAAAAGAAGGACTTTCAGCAAGTCTTTACAGGGCAGGAACTTAAGAAACTTTCTCAACAGCACCTTGCTGTTTGTTTTTTAGCAAAGTGTGGGTTTGCTTGCTTAACAGTGTGTGTTAATTAGAAAAGAAGTAACCTGGGAAACAAAAGGATGTTTTTAATTCAAACCAAAGAGGGATAGGTTGCTTTAGAAATTTTCTAGTCTTTTGTAACTGTAATCAACACCAATCAGTCAAAAATTGCTAAATGTTTATAAACTGGTTTGCTCCTGCTCTTTTTCTTTTCATAAAGGAAAGTATCTGAGAAATGTTTCCAGGTAGGCAATGACCCAACGTTCTGGTATGCACCCATGTCATGTGATTAGATGGGATGTTTGACTTTTATTGAAATTTTTTCTCCTCTTCAACCCAAAGTAAATAGCTATTCAATAGGGAGGTGCACCCTCATGTAGTTAAACACTTGTTTTCCCAGAGGGCCCCTTCAGTATTGCAAAACTCAAGGGCTGAGGTAAAACTACTTGGCTTTGGTACCTTAACAGGAATGCAGATGCCTACCAAAGAAAACAGCAGGTCTGATGCCATTTCTGGTGAGTGAAGCTGAAGGATAAATTGGTAGTGAATAAATGGTAATTGCAGCTTTTAGTCACCAGCTGGATGCAGTATTCTTAGAGACAAAGAGAGATTTGTTTAGAAGGTAGGGATGACAAGGTGTCCTGAAAGAATTTCCCTTCTTTCTCTCTGATGATGAAAATAGAGACATCTGTAGAAGATAGAAAAATTTACCCTGTGAAATGCTGCCAGCTTGAAACAGTATCTGAAATGCCTTGGAGTGTCAGCTTTGAACTGATTTTCTCTGAGGAAAGTTATGCCTTCTATTTCTTGAAATTTTGTATGTTCTTTTTTTAACTTATATATATATATATAATTACATAATTTTAATCTGGTTGGACTTCCTAATCATGAGACTCACAATGAGCTGGAGGAAGAATTAATATAGAATGGTTTCTTTTGTATGTCAGTAATATTGAATGCAAGCACAGGATTAAAAGGTTTCATTTCTACTTGTGCAGCAATAGGTAATTCTCTCTCTCCTCCTCCTTTAATACAGCATTAATTAATTTAACAGAGCGCTAAACTGTGGCTTAAATATTTTTCTTTAACTCAGTGTGTTGGGGACTAAATAATAAATTTATGCAGGTGCTTTCAAGATAGTGCTTGATTAGCTAATACTGCTCTGGACTGTAATCTTGTGTATTTTCATGTCTGGGTTTTTGGTGTTTTTTTTTTCNNNNGCAGGTTTGGTTTGGTGGTGGTGGAGTTGGTGTTTTTTTGGGGGGTTGGTTTGTGGTTTGGTTTGGTGTCTTCTTGTTAACCAAAGTGAAAGTATTAGAGTATTTTTGGATAGGTCAGTTAGGAGCCAACAGTTAAGCACAGTCAGGGGCCAAGACTTTCAAAGGATTTACTGATTCAAAGTGACCTTTTTTTGGCTCACTTTTAAAGACCATCCTTTAAGATATACTGCACACCTTTTTGAGAGTCTTGAGTGTTTACTTAAGTGCTAAGCTTAGCTCCAGAACTTGGCCTGCTGTGTTTTATTGAAAAATATTTTTTTTTCTTTTACCCAAACATGGGGGTGTATCAATGAGGCGGTGTCTGAACTGAAGAATGATGTGCATTTTACTCAGTGCATTGGGACATTGATTTTGCTAGGTCCCATTTGTCAGTTCTGCTGAATTTATATTTATCTCAGATAAAACCAGAAAAAAACTCAAAATGCTAAGTGCCAGTGAGACATGGTTATACCTAAGATAAATATTGGAAGCCTTACATCTGAAAACAAGAACAGGTTAGAAGCAGGATTCCCTAGGCATTTACTCTGTCCCATGGCCTCTGGTTTTTTTCCATTAGCCTCCTGCCTCTGACTGCCTGTTGTTTCCCCTCCTGGGCACACTGGCCTCCATACACCCTGTCATCAATACCTCTAACAGTCCCCAGGTTTATTGGAAGCACAGGTTGCACATGTCAAATACTTTCAAAGCTACTGCAAAGCCAATTATTTGCTTTCCAAAAAAAAACCCAACCAAAACCCAAAGCCCCAAGACCTTTTTAATGTTCTCCAATTGCTTTCTGTCCTGTTTCAGTAACAGGCAGTGCTGTTATCCCAAGGATGTAATACGCCAGCCCTTTGTCTAAGGCCTTCATTACATTTGTACCCAGAGAC
>JAVJGJ010000047.1:88821229-88846248 GCA_035590215.1 Microhierax caerulescens | reverse complement strand
CCTTCACTACCCTTTTGTACCCAGAGACCACAGGGTGGAATTTGAAGGGTTTAGTAGACTTTTATGGTACATTCAGGTATCTTTTGCAGTTCTGTTTTTATGAGATGTGCAAAAGAACTCTTTATTCAGCACGGAAGGATTCTGACAGTAGAAACTCAGAGGAAGGTAACAGATGTGACCATGGCTAGTTCTTTTCCTTCCCACATTCTCTTCATATTGCCTGGGGGCCGTTACCTCAGGCTATGTAATGCTCTTTCAAGCCAGTCTTCTTTGCTCAGCTCATTTGGGTTCCTGAGCAGGCTTGCATTAACCTTTGAGCATGTGCCTGTTTCTCAGTTATGTCAGCTACAGCAGCCTACGGTTGTTAACATCATTATTTTAAACACTAACATACAAATCAGTATCACCTTCCACATGCAGATACCATAGGAGAAGCCTCTTTGCCTAATTTTACAGTCTGCTCATAGCCCTGGTTGAGTAGAGTCCTGAAAGGCAAACCTCTACCACAGGCATGTGTGCCTTCCCTGCACCTGCCTCTTGAACAACTCCTTGTCCCTCTTGTGAAGGCCATAGGGCATCCCACGTGTTTAGCTTCATTAGATAAGGAAAAAAACCCTTCATGATGGTGTGGGTATTAGAGAGCTTTTATTCCTGTAACACCTGACTTGCTTGGGAGTAAAATTAGCATGGCAGCATCAGAGATTGAAAGTGTAACTGGAAGAAATAAACCAAAAAAGCCTTAGTGTAGGTTGGGATCTGGTGTTTGTTTCTTCTGTGACTTGCCTAAGACCAGAAAGAGATGGGTTTAAGTCCCCTCTCTGTGCTGGCCCCCGAGCACACATACACAGCCTTGTGCTCCACACTCTCTGTGGGGGGATTCAGTCCAGCAGCCAGTGAAAACGTGCACAGAGAGCATCACCAGTCACGGTGCCATTTGCACCTGGTGTGAGGGCTCATGCTGTCTCTTAATGAATGCATTTGCGTGAATAAACTGGTGATTCATGATACCAGATTCATGATAACCCCTAAATGGCAAATCTCTGGGAAGACTAACAAAACAGAAGATAGGCCTCACATGAGAGTGGTTGGAGTTTCTTGGGGTTTTTAGGCCACCATGAAGCAGTAGCAATCCTTCTTCTAGTAAATGCCTGAAGTAATCAGATTGTTCTGACTATTTCTGAGTTTGAGTGTAATTACTGCCCATTTTGCTGGTCCTTTAACAACATGCATCTTGCCTTTTTCAGCTAGGTGCCTTTCAGTGACTCTCTTCTGGTCCCTGTTCAAGGTTTCAGGTAGCCACTACACCACCCTCCTCACAAGAAGACTAATGATGCCGTGGTGCAGTGTTTACCCTCCCCTCCACGTTGGCAGGCATGTCCTGTGGGTCAGGAGGGCCCGATGGGTTTCTGCTAACAGCTTGTGCAAAACGTTCTGGTTTTGGTCAGGAATGCCTTGTTCCATAATCAGTGTTGTTTTTTGAAGGAGAGCTCTTCCAGCAAATTGGGCATGCCTTACTGCGGAGGTGGTCCTGCAGCTGTCTGGTTGAGTCTGGCATGCTGGTTACTGAAACATGTTAGTTTCTGCCACGTACAGAGGTACTGAGGTGTCTTCCTGGGAAGGTTTCTGCAGTAAGCATCTTCTGCAAATAGTGGTTCTCTTTAGTGGACCACAGGAAGGTAAAGAGAGAGGGTTTCCCCCACCTTCCATGTTTCCAAAGTGGTGTTAATACTTGCACAACCACTTCATAGATGTGCTGGTGAGTTTTTTTTTCCTTGACTTCAGAAGAGAACAGAATGGAAGACGAGCCCTGCTGAGTCCCACAGCTTCTGATTTCAAGGTCTCATTTTTAAGAGCAACAGTCTGTGTCTTTTTAGGACTAAAAACCACAGGCACTTCTGATATAAAATGTGGTTGAATAAATTCCTCCAAACCATGATATAATAGATTATTATTATCTTTTAAGTGACCAACAGCAGACTTGTAGCTGCACCAGTAACAGTAGCAGCTTTTATTGCAGTCAGCTGTAGTGTTTTGCTAGTTTTTCAGTGGTACCTGGTAGTAGTAGCAAGTCAAGTTTTGCTAAAGATAGTATACTTGTTATTCATGGATCGATCCCAGAAAGCTGTCCTGGGAATCTCTACCCCTGCTCCAGCAGTTTCACTTGTGGAGTATTAAATGTTGATCTGTGATCCCTTCTATTTAAGGGTAAGTTCTTTGCAAAGATTTCCATGAACATCAGAGCACTTTGGGTCAGACTGCTCAGCAATGGGGAGGTGGAGGGATGGAGCAGACTTCAGGTCTAGCGGCATAGTGATGGTACCTCCTCTGGACTTTGCTCTCAAACACAGGCAGTACCTGAACGCTGAGGAAGAGCAGCCAGCTCCAACTCCTTCCAGGCTGAACAGGGGGAGGCAACTTCCAGTAAGCAGACGGAAGGTTTTTTGTCAGAACCCAGGCCTATTCCTTCTTGTCATCTTCTACCCAGCAGTAAAAACAAACAATGCATTACTGGAGCTCTTTCATATCATTCCCTCTGCTCCTGGAGCTGTCAATATATAAGCACGGTGCCTGCTGACAGGGCAGGTCTTCCTTACTAGGCAAAGGTGGAAGCACTGTGGCATGAGCCTTTACCTGTGCAGTTTGAGATGGCCCTGGGCACTGGGTTATCCCAAATGCTATCCCCTAGGCTGTATCTCTGGGTTCTTCATCTTCTGTATTGTTTCTTTGTCTTACTCCGGACCTCAAAGAATGTTTCCTAACGTGTTACCCATTTAAGAGACTTGTTAAACTTCTGAAGCTCATCTTGGGTTTCTGGTGTCAAGCTATGCCTTGTGTTCCTTTTAGTAATTATGCATAAAATGTTCTTTGTAGGAAGAACTTTTATTTCTAAGTCATTTTAGGCACATTAGAAATTTTCCATTGGAACGACATACTTTATTATGTTAATGTATGCTTGTGTTAAGCGAGTTTCAAATACTATTTTTGAGAAAGGTAAATTCTTTAATTATTATCCTATAAGGTTATGATACATTACTTCTATTGCTGTATACTTGAAAATAAGCCACAAGTCTCTTGAGTCCTAGTGCAAAATTTCTGAAGTTTAATTAGTAAGTTAGGAAATGGAAGAGCTGTTAAGTGCCTGTCTCTTAGCTTCCCTCTCTGATACGTGGGCTTGTTTAGAAATACCTGATGATCATGAGTGGCGGAACAGTCTGATTAATAATGGTAATACTGTTAAATTACACATTCCATACTCAACAGAAAGAGTAAATTCATTATGTTGACCTTTCATGCAGCCCTTTTAAGACCTTTCTTTTTTTATCGTGGTCCTGAATGGTTCTCAGCAACCACGTAGAGTCATCAGTGTTTTTCTGCTGCTTCCCATTTAATGACTGTAACAAATTTTTGCTGGAAGCATCAATTCTTTGTGCTGGGATAATGGCACTTTTCTTTTGACTGCAGGTGGGCAAAAGTGGGACAGTATATTATAGTAGTGTTCTAAATGTGAGTCTGTGCTGGCTGGCTCTGCCTGTGTTCCGTGCAGGACAGCTGTGCTTTTAGAAGCATTTTTTTTCTTACTCCAGAGTACTTGTAAAATCATTGAACTACAACTGTGATCCATTTGAATGGATGGGAAATACACATCAGCATTTTCACAGCATAAAGATCCTGTGGGGTCTTGCATGCCCTCTCTTTTGCTTCTCAAAAGATTTGAGGTTTAAGGACCTCATATGAGCCTGAGGGTCTTGCTCATACTGCATGTTGCTAACAGCACCCCCGCCTCCAGCTGCTTTCCTTTCAGTGCTTGTCCGCTTTCTGGTTTTGTGATACATGCCTTGGTTTTTTCAGCCTCTTTTATTTTTCAGTTGGAGTCAGAGACTCTATGCAGAGCAGCATAGCAAACAGAACTGCTTCCTGATGGCTTAGTTACTGCTATTTCATGTTGAAAAACTGGTTCTTTAAAATGCAATACATCCATAAACATCAGCAGCTGCTTGAATGTCTTGGATAGTCAGGGAAGGAAAAACAGTGATAGAAGATGACTTCATACCTTTCTCCTTTCTTTTCAATCCATTTTGTTATCCTCAAATTATAATTCTCTGAAAACCCTCTAAAAATGTATTAAAGGATTGCCAAATGAATGTTTATGAACTAGGAATTAATCTTGCAGCCTTGGAACAATTTACCAAATCAGGACCTACTCTTTATATCACAGTTTGGGAGTTGTACTAAATGCAGTTTTAGGTCTCCAAATTATAGAAAGCACCACAGCTGGGCAATGAAGAGGTCTGAGATCACATGGATTCACAGTGCAGAGCTGTATCTGCTCCCCAAAACTTGTGATTGCTTCATTGTGGTAAGTTCATTTGGGTGACCCTTCTCTGCCACTCTGTGCCAGACCAGATTTCATCTGTACTCGCAGCTGCCAGCGCAGAAGCTTTGAAGGGGTATGTAGAGCAGCGTATCTTACAGAATTTAGGTGATCCATGCCTGACCTGGACCAGGTTCACACATCCAGTCAGCCGATGGTCTTCAGCTGTGGGAATGTGCACGCAACCAGGAGTACCCGGCGCTGCAGGATGGAGTGTCCCTGAAAGACGGGAACTGATAGCAGTGGGAGCGTCAGAAAAACTGGTTGAGTGACACGGCTTAAGAACATCTTTCTAACCCCATCCATGGATGGATTTAACCAGTGGTTATACTGGTCTTGCTTGAGTTCCCAAAGCATTCTTGCGATGATTGTGTGAAGCACCACTAAGGCTATGTAGAACAATAACTTTTTAGCAACATGGCAATCTGTCAGAATGAATCTGTTGCAGGTAAAATATCCATAGGGTAAGTTAACTTATGCAGAGCTGCTAGTACCTTGTCTGGGTGTCTTCTGGTAATATAGCCAGTGCAGGCATCAGGGTTGAGCCTCAGCCTGTGTTCAAGCATGCCTAGTGCTTACAGTCCCAGACCCCCGGAATGTGTGTGCAGGGTGGGCTTATGAAGGAACAGAAGCAGTCTGTAATTGAGGCAAGGAACACAGCTGGCATTTTTAACTCCCCGAGAACCAAAACATAGGGAGGCCAAAACTAAATTTGCATTTTCAGTGAGACTCATCAGTTTGCATCAAGGGCTTTGAATATATCTTGTTGTTTTTTTCCGTATCTTGGAGGCAGATGCTGGAAGTTTCCAGCTCAGAAGCAATTCTGCATGGTCCCAGAGGAGAAAGCCAGTTCTCTGGCTCTGGGAGGGTACTGCTGACATAGCGTGTGCTGTGTGGTTGGCACCTTTTCTCCAAGTCCTGCCTGGTTTCACATGCAGCCAGTTGATTTGCAATAGCAGCAACACTCAAACAGAAAAGCGTGTACCTTCTGAACTGGGTTTGAACCTAACATCCAACTCTTTCATAACCAACAACCAGGTACATGTATTTTGTGGATGCAAGAGCTGCTTTTATCCTTTGTTCAGCTGAGAAGTCATTGAAGTGTTGACAGCTCCTGAAACAGAAAATGGCTGTTGTCTTGGGACGTGGCTGGCTCGGGGGTGATGCCTGTGTACGCTTGCAATAATGTTTAGAGCAGAACTTTGCGGGCTGTCATGGGGTGGGATACAGCCGTTACTGAAGGAGGAGCTGACAGGCTTAGTCCCCCTCCTTTGGGCTGATTTGTGCCAGAGCAGAGGACTCCAAGCCTGCTGGGCTGTGGGAGCTTGTGAGCAGCAGCTGCTATGTAAAAATAAGTGTTATTGCCGCAAAATTTCCAGGTGGCTTTCCTTCCCTGAGAACTCCGATACGTACAAATTCTTGACAGCGTGGATGCAAGTGTCTGACCTGATTGGTGTGGCAGAACACAGTTTTCTAAAGGCTGGTTGTTTTAGGAAAAAGATGGCAAAAGCAAGCGATTGTCAGCATGTGGCTGAGCAATGTGGGAGCAGGAGCTTGCTTGGCCCCGTTTGGATATTGAAACAGACTGAGAAAAGACCCACTGTAAGGAAATAGCTTGTAGACTGAATTACCTCTTCAGCCAACACATTTCCACTCCTTCTTGGCTCCAGGAGTTCAGGTTTCATTGAACCTGATTGTCCCTGCAGGCTCCTCCCTCCTGTTTACATTTTCATTTGCTTTTTTTGGCTGTCAGGCTGGTGCTCCTTTGGGAAGCCCATTTACCTCCAGGAGCGGGAGCAGCTCAAACAGCAGCAGGGACATTTCTTGCCTGTTGAAGCTGGGGTGTTTGCCCAAACTCGGGCTTTCCTCTGTGCAGGGCTTTGCTTAGAGAATATTGGTTGATTTAAATGAGCCAGTGATTGCCTAGTGCAGAAAGTTCCTGATCGTGCTTAGTAAAGAGGTAAGATGCTTTGTTGTGGTTCAAGAGCTAGAAATACAAACCACATGTATCTCGGTATGGATTTTATAGGAATTCTATGGGAAGAGTTTGCAAGGAATGAGGGCCTGTGTTTGTCAGAGAGGGAGAAAGGAAAAGAGAAGCACACATAAAAAGATTTAACTTTGAAGGAATGCAGCTCTGGACTTGTCCAGGTTTGCCTGAAGGTAGAAATATTTATTTATGAGGTTGAACAAAAATAATCCACATCTCCTGTAATGTTTCCTGCTGCAACATGAACAAGGGTACAGTGTGCAAAGGTTTGTGTATTTGCAACCTCCTTTCTGTTCAGGTGGAGTGGGTCAGGACGGCTCTTGCTGGATCGGTGTGTTGATGTTTACCTAGCTGGCTTGCATTTGTATGTGTTTTCACAAGCGGTGAATGGACAGGGAGTAGCTGCGGGGACAAGTCAAAAGGCTGAAAGACTGAAACCTCTTTTTAACTCTCAAGCCTGCCTTTGGGTGTTTGGATTTCAAGGAGGGAAGTGCCAGGAAACAGCGACTTGGAAGGAAGCCACTGAATTTGGTATGTGCTGGTATTTCAGCTGGAAATTTTTATATAAGTTCCTCTTTGTGTATTATGTATGGGAGTGAAAATACATGCATAGCCTTTGCTCTGAGGCTTTCCTTTGTAAGAGAGCCCCTGGTAGTGGGGGGAGTGCGTAATTCAGATTCAGGGTGGGAATTCTGTTGGGCTTCAGCCTGGGCAGCTTGGGGAGCTGGAACAGATCCTGGGAAGGGAGGTCAGGCTGAAAGAAAGCAGGCCCCTGCTGTCTGGATAACTAAATTCCAGCATTACTTTGGTCTCCACTGTTGCAAGCTTCCCTGGGCTTTTGACAGCTGCGTTGCTCCTGCCTTTTAGAGAGTGTTGCTTCCTCGGAAAAAGTGAGAGCAGGATGGAGCTGCACATCGGGGTGGGGTATGGGGTATGGAGTGCAGGAGGCCTCTGCGGTGCAGTTCCTTAGCAGGGTGCTCAGAATAATGTTTTGCATTTCTAATACGTTTTCTCATTTTCTTCGGTCAAAAGTCCCCTTGCCTGTATGCGTAGCTTTGCTTTTGCAGTGAAGCTGGTTATTGCATTTGGGGAGGAAATGTGGGAAAGAGCAGAGTAAAGTGAAGTCCAAAAGTCCTAGCACAGAGGTGTTCCAAATATGTGAGTGTGAAAAAGTCAGAATATGAAATTAGGATGGTACATAAAATGAGAACAACTACTTTGAAACCGTGTGTTTGGAAATTTATAGCATTTGAGTTGATAATTTTTCCTGGTTTTATGAACAAACAAACCACATCTTCATAGATGGGGTTTTATGTGTACAGTTTTCATATATGTATAGTTATAGAGAGAGCTTATATATAAAAACATAGTGTACATACGTGTACTTTATATGTATGTACACACATAAATAAAAATGTAACCCTTGTATTTCTTTTGACTGTTTGCGTGTTCTCTAACTATGATATCATTGAGTTATTGGAGATGGATGTGTGGTGGGTGTTTCCATTTAAAATAAGTCATATCTAAGTATTCTCTGGGTTACTGTGGTTCAGAAACGTATCTCAGGCTGCCCAGTGTAACATTTGTGTGAAACCGCTTGATGTATACATGTGCTCTGTAAGGGTTAACTGTCCACAGAGTGTGATGCTGTATATTTAATTCTCCCCTGGCAGAAATGCTGTATTTTAAAATAAAATTGTGATTTTTGCCTCATACAGAATTTCATATTCCTTTTAAACCAAGTTAAGAGGGGATAAAATTTTAGGTAGAGTTGATTTTTTTATTTTTTTTTTCACATCATCTAAGTTGTATCCTTTCCACTAGATTTGCAGTGATGAATCTTATATAAGTCTGAAGTAAAACTAAATTCCTAATGCTGTTCAGCATCACACATCAGAATATTTTTTAAATTGTTACTGGATAATTACATGTAGGTGCTTGTCATAATTAAATAAAAAATTCAAAAAATTAACCTAAGAATGCTTTCCTATGACTGTGCAAATTTGAAAATAATTTGTTTGCTATGTACAGTATAAATTGGGGTTTTTATGACCAGGAGCTGGAAGTTGAAATATGCAGGTTCTTCAGGAGCAGCTGCATTTTTTGTTTTTAGCTGTGAGTCTCATACTTTTCTAGCTGTTTTATGATGCAGAATGGTCATTTTTTTTTGGTGACCTTGAGGTTTCTAAACAGGCAGTTGCCTACTGGAGCACAATAGTCTAGTTGCAAGTAAACGGTTTCATCCCCCAGTGGCAGGTGCTTTCTTGTGAGGTTGAGTGGTGGTGTACTGATCGTGAAGTTCACAGCCAGAAGTCAGTGGGTCCCAGACTTTTGTCTGGGACTACTACTTCAAAAGACATCTGTACCAACAGGCAAATGCAGTGTGAAAAGGAACAGTCTCTAAGAAATGTAAATTGTTCCAAATCTGAAAAACACAAAACAAAACCCCAACAATCTCCTGAATGTTGTAAAGCTGTTGTAGCCAATCCGAAGTCCAAGAGAAGGAAGCATTTGTAAGCTCTGGTTTGCATACTTCATAGGTAAACAGCAAACAAAAGTCATAAGCAACCAAAACCCCCCATCCTTTTCCTGCTGAAAGCTGCTTTTGTATTTATATCCAATGGTGCTAATTCTTAACACCATTAAATATATATTAAGGAATTATCTTTGCACATTCTCCAATTTGCATGTAGAAATAGTGTATACAGATACTTAAAAAAAACCCAAAACCAAAACCCCAATACCTTTCTAAAAAAGCTTTCTTTGTTTCGAGTGGAAACATGAAGAGGGGAGATGAACAATTCTTGAGATTCATAATCCACTTATGTGACTGTAGGTTTCTTGTTTAAATTTCATTTTCTGGGTTTTTTTTTTTTTTTCCTCTTTTGTTAAGTAGGGATGCTACTGTTAAGCTGAACTTCTGTCTCTTATTCAGAGTAGAAGCTGTACAGCTCACAGGTGGGAGACCCCCAGATGGTGTGCGGTTGCTCAGAATTCTGGGAAGTACAGAATAAATCGGGTAATTTTCTATCAGTGGGAGAAATGTTGGACAGGGTTATCTCTGGACCTTACAGAACACAGATGTGTGAGACCCTGGGGTCAGCAGCCCACTGGCAGCCTGCCCACTGTCCTGGCCGTGCTCTGGCCACAGTGCTTGGGCAGCCCTGTGTGCTGGTGCAGGGGGGCTGCTGGGGGGAGATGCACACAGGTTTTCCATTGCTCCTGTGGCTGCACTTGAGAATTTGACAGCTTTTGTACTTCACGTTTCTGTATGGCGAACCAAATCTGCATACTAGGGTGTTTCACCTGGTGTGAGGTAGTGATGGCTGGCTGGCCTGTCTGACAGGTCACGGCACCAGGCTCTGGGTAACAGGAAAGGTGGCACGAAGGCTTCCTCATGGTTAAGTGCACTAGTCCTGTGTTGACTTCACTGCGTTCCAGCTCAGACCTGTAACCTCTTCAAGCGTATTTCGTGTCAGGATATTCAACTATTCCAAACAAAGCAGTTTTGTATTGTTATCTTGTCTAGTTCTTAAACTCCAAATTAAGCATACAGAAAAGAATGTGATGTTTGGGGGTTTGTTTGGTTTTTTGGGTTTTGGGGTTTTTTTACTTTTATTTTATTTTTATTTTGCAATTTATTGTGGTAACTGTATTCATAATCCCACATGAAGTGCCAAGCGTGCTTCATTGTCCTAGAAGTAATGAGAGCTTAGGAGAAATGACAGCATGGAGGTTGAGATGCTGTCAGTCGGCTGTATTTTCCTTAGATATGTTATCTTTTTCATGAATACTCTTTTTTAATAACTGTACACAGACATTCAACCCTCATGCATAGCAGCTCTTTTCATCATGGGGTTTACACCTCATAAACCTCAGCAGACTTTCTAACAGTTTGCCCACAGAGAAATTCTATGGCAAAGGGAACTGCTTTCTTTTTTCCCTAGCCTGATTGCTTGTTCTGAAAAAGAGTATTCTGGTCTTCTGCATGTGCTGTTTTCAAAATCAACATCGGAAAAGTAATAGTACCTAGGCCTTAAAAGGTAAAAAGTTGTCCTTTAATTAGCAGCAAAAATCTATTAAACCGATCATATGACCTCCAGTGTATAAGTATTTTAACTGATGGAAACTTGGCAGTGTGTCCCATAATGAAGGCTTTTTCCAGCCAGACCACTTTTCTTGCCATTATAAACCGATGAATTCATTGCCATCATGGGTACAACGTCTGAATAATGTTTTTTCTAAAGCCTAGGGAAGCTTCCTAGTTCAGAAGCTTCATGATCACAACACCATTTTAAGTATCTTTTGAAAATGCGAGGTAGAGTTGATGTTGAAATGCGATGGGCTCTCCATGGTTCTTTTGGCTCAGGAACTGCCACAGTGTAGACTAAGCTGTTGGTTACCTTTGACAAAAATCTGCATGTTCCTAAATTGTTCTGGTCTACTTTTCTTATTATCAAACAATTCTCAAACTATGGGTAGGGAAGGCTGTTTAGAAAGTTTTGCTTCATATAAATGTTTTGGTAAATGAGCATTGCATCTTGTGAAAGTAGAACCACTCACCTTACTCTCTTGGCTTGGCAGGCGTAGAAATATTTACTCCTAAAGCTTTTCATAAGAAACAAATAATTGTGTTCATCTTCAGCACTGGGTAGGAGCCCAGCAGCCACGCTCTGCCTCAGCGTGGTGTAACCTGTGTAGTGTGTGTGGGAGTTGGACAAACAAGTCCAATAAAGGGTAATCACAGCTTCTTTTTTTCTCCTTGGTCTGCAGGGTTAAGGAGAGCTTTAGAAAGCCCTGACGGGCAGAGGAAGGAAAAAGTGGTTTGGGTAAAACAAGGTGGATTCCAATAAACTCTTGAGCTTCTAAAATGTTCCAGGGGGATACCAGTGTATGCAGTGTTCTGTGATTTTATCCATTGCTAGTGTTGGTAGTACGAAATAACAGGAAAGAGATTATTCTCACTGTAGAACTTTTAACTCAAATGGATTTTTTTACTTCCTGATTGTATGTTGAAAAACCCAAAATCTGCTGATGTTCGGGTGGTTTGTGGTTTTTTTTGGGGGGAGCAAAAAAGAGAATTATTTTTTTTTCAACAACGTTGCCCATTATGTATATATTTTGTATGTGTTATTGTTCAGTATATATTTTATGTGGTTCCTGTTAGAGTAAAGCATAATATCTAAAATATTACATATGTGATTAAACAGGTAGAAGTATGTACAGAGGAGACAGTTCTAAGGCAGAGATTTTAGTCTCTAGCTTGTGATTCTCTTCTCTTTCTGCTGCATGTTTTGCATTCATTTTTGTTGGTTATTGAAAAGAAATAACTAAGATGAGCTGGTGGCTGCAGCATGAAAGAAAATCGTTGTATCAGGTTAAAAAATACAGGATGCTTACCTCAAGATTTCGAGAAGCAGCAAGGTTCATGGATGCCAGTAACAGTTCTGGGATCAAAAGTTATACAGTCACCTCAGTGAAGCCCCCCAGGGGAATTCATGGGGCTGTGGGAAGGTAAAGCTGGGCTCACCCAGCTCCTCCACGCGTAGCTGGGTCAGTGAAGCATGCCAACCTGTGCTCCTGCAGCTGGCAGCAGGAGTGTGTCTGTTCTCAACACCCAGACTTGGTAAACTTAGGAGATGCATTTTCCTGTGAAAGTGTGGTATTTTCCAAAGATGTTTTAAACAGAAAGTTCTAGCCCGTATTTATTATGAATAGCTATTCATAAACTTTAGTTGAGTCAGTACCTCAGGGATCAGAAATAAAGTTAGGATCTTCCCATCACTGCTGGGGAAGGAGTTACGTTCTGATTCTTGAAGGATTTTTATATTGGGATTTTTATTTTTTAGGGATTATGACCTTGCTTATTAAAATTGAAAAGTGAAGCACATACCAGATCCTCCACACAGATGTAGAAATTTCATAGTCTTAACATTTCCTCGTGCATGTCTTTTGTGAAGAGGCCTTATCTATGTTCCAAGGACTGCAGCTCTGATTGAAAGTCTGTTTTTTTAGTTGTACCACCAAAAAAAGGAGTAAATGATTCTTTGCAGCGTAGTTAGAGCCCATCAAGTAGAGATGGATGAACTGATTGCACAATAGGTGTTCAAGGCAAGTATTGCTGGTAGGTTCCTACTGTTCTTGCTCGGGATGGAATGCATGGTGGCAGCCTCTCAAATGTCTAGCATTGTAATAGCGTAATTCTTCAAATTAGTGTGAAGAGTTCGTGGAGTCATGAACATGCATTTGAAACAGCATAAAAGGAGAGGAAAGGTATTTGGTCTTGAGCAATGAATGGCACGTGATATTTCCATCACGAAAACTGTTATAAATTGAAACGCAGAATTGAAGAAGGTAATGCCATTGGTTGGTGCTATGTTTGTAGAGTCAATTTAGTTTTGCTGAGACAATACCATTACTGCTAGCAGTACTTCTGTCTTGTGGGACCATGCCACCATATATAATGCCTTGCCCTTTTCTCTCCCTTTCCTTGTTACTTATCTCTTCACAGTGCTGCACACCCAAGGTCCCATCGATGGCAGTCTGTATGCGAAAGTGAGGAAGAAGAGCTCTTCAGACAGCAGTATCCCTGGTGTTGCTCAGGGTGTTCCCATGACCGGCAGTCCTGATCACAGTGATCACACTCTGTCTGTCAGCAGTGATTCAGGCCACTCAACAGCTTCCATCAGGACAGACAAGACTGAGGAGCGCCTTGTGCCAGGAGTCAAACGGGCTCTGAGCCCCCAAGAGAAGGCAGAACTGGACCAGCTACTTAGTGGCTTTGGTCTGGAGGATTCTGTCAACACCACCAAGGATATGACTGATGCTCGAAGCAAGTACAGTGGGACTCACCACATTGTGCCAGCTCAAGTTCATGTAAATGGAGACACCAAACTGAAGGACAGGGAGACTGATATTTTGGATGACGAAATGCCTAATCATGACCTTCACAGCGTGGACAGCATTGGGACTTTATCTTCCTCAGAAGGGCAGCATTCCACCCACCTGGGGAACTTCAGCTGCCACAAGAGCAGTCAGAACTCGCTTCTTTCAGACGGCTTTGGAAGCAATGCTGGGGAAGAGCATCACAATGCTTTTGCCCCAGACCTGGGCATTGGTGTGGATCCCCTCTATGAGAGATCGTTTGGAAGTGCTGAGGCAAAGTCAGCTCGGCAGTTGCAGCGGAATCCTTCTGTCTCACCCCAGCCTCAAGCCTATGGCCCAAGTAACTACTCTACTCAGACCTGGGTACGCCAACAGCAGATGGTCACTGCTCACCAGTATGGTTTTGCCCCAGAGAATGAAATGAGGGTTGGCATTCATAACACTGTGGAGAATTCAGGCAGTGTCCAGAGCCAGTCCCGAGTCCCGGACACGCCGACACGTGGCTCCAGCAGCAGAGATGCTGTGCAGAGAGGTCTAGGAAGCGTGTCGGGTGCTGCTGAAGCAGCAGAACATGCCAGTGCGGAGGGTTTTCAGTCAAGGCCAGTGCCTCAGAGGGACACAAATGATCTGGATCAAGGACAGAACGTGGGGGACTTGGCAGCTTCTCCGACTTTGGATATTGATCAGTCCATTGAACAACTGAACAGGCTGATCTTGGAGTTAGACCCTACGTTTGAACCTATCCCAACCCGCATTAATGCTGTCACCAGGGACAGAAATCAAGTAAATGGCTTTACCAGCCTTGATGTAGAAGTGGAAGGGCATGGCAGGAGTCCTGGCTTCCATGACAAATTGGAGGTCACAAAGAGGAATCCTGCCTGGCATGGTAAGCTGCTGTAATGCTTTCTGAAATAATGCTTTCCTAGCACTTGTGTGTTCTGCGTATGGTACAGCAGGACTTCAGGCCATGACTTACCACTTCCAGGATGATCATCAAGGGATTAGTTCTGATACCCTCTTTACATAACCGTCCAAGAAATTATGGAATCAAATTAATGTAAAATAAGTGAATTTTGCAGGTACTTGTTTTTTGCTTGAAAAATGTACTGTTCAGCAAATTCTTACCTGTTACAGATCATCAGTTGGGATTTTTGGCTGCTGTAAGTTCACTTGATAAGGGAACAAAATTCCTACATTGAGACATTTTTAGAAGGCATCTGTAGTGAAATTACTTACAATTTATGATTATATGCTTTTTATTGTTACAATTTATTTTTCATGGTTACCACTTAGAAGTAGGAGGAAGAGCTCTGCAATTTTATCTTCAAACTTAGTGTAATGCTACCAGCGTTACATTTCTGTGCAGCATGTTCATAAGTAATGTGAGCTTTGCCAGAAAAGTATTTTCAAACATACTCTTTCTGAAACTATTTTTCTGGTTAAAAATTCAGAAGTCACAGTGCTTGCCTCTTATCTCTGGCTTTGATATGATTGCAGAAATCAACTGGTGAAATTAAATAAGCAGCAAACACTTGCTGACTGTATTGCCTGAGTAATGCTACTAGAACTAGCAGCTTTGCAAAAGGGGTAGTAGTCTGTCTTTTCCCAAGTCCACTGAAACCTTTCATTAATGCTATACTAAAATTTGTGGAAAACAAGCTCTTGCTGTTCTTACTGTCATGTTTGAAAATTCTGTGTGGTCTAATTCCTCTGGCAGAATGTATCCCTTCCCTTCCTTCCCTCCCTTCCCTCTTCCTCTCTTTCTTTTCTGTGCCTCCAGTCTTGGTGCAGTGAAAGACTTGCTCGCGTCTCCAGGATTTCAGCCTGTGTCGGCCAGCATGCCAGCACGCGTGTCTGTGGCCTCAGGGGACACAAAAGAGCTGCTTCAGCTCCAGCCCAGTTGGGTGTGCCAAGCCCTTTGATGACGACTGTGCCTAACTAGTGTGTGGTTTCCATTAATGTGCTGGCTTACGTGATTGAGGATGGTGATTGTTGCAGAGAAGGTGAAATCACCATTATGTGTTGAGGAGGGTAACTGAGGTCTAAAGAAATCCAGAAATCCATGATGAATATACATGAGCTGCCTCACTGTCTGTTTTTAATACATGGTGTGCATTTCATGGCTCTTACAGGATTAAATGCATTAGTTTGTAATTCTCTTGAGTCTTTCCAAATGATTAGTTGATGAACAAATTGAAAATGAGATTTTTCCAGCAGAAGAGAACTCTTCTCTTTGGTATACAGTAAAGCTAGTGAAGGTGATAAAAATTTCGTTTAGAATAAGGCACCTTTTACAATTCTGTATTTAAATGTGTGAATCTGAAAAGAGATGTTCGAATTTTTCTCACTAATTCTGGTCATCTCCCAAAGGAAGTAGGAGTCGCTGTCAGTTCCCTTCCATTTGTAACGTCAGGTAACGCAGGTAAGCTTCCTGCCCTGATGAAGACTGGTGGGAATATGAGTCCTTGGGGTGTGTTCTGGAAGAGGATCTGTTTTGAAGAAAGTGATTAATTTGAAGTTAAATATGAATATACAGACAGCATTTAGAATCCTGGGTAATTCTAGGGAGGCGACAGGGCACAGTATGAAAGGGGGAAGAGTTTAAAAGTCAGGAAGCTCCTTCATTTGTTGTGATGCCCTTGACTGTAGCAAGGCAGTGCTTCATCAGCCTGAGCAGGGGAAAAGCAGAGTTGATTTTTTTTCCATTTGTTTTCTAAACCTCTCTCTCAGAAATACTGAACATCCTTACAGGATGTTTATATCATACTGAACTTCAAACACAACTTTATGTGTACTGATTCCGAATTCACTTCCAATTCAAGTCTGTAGAAGACCTCTTCAATGGATGTATTTAGACATAAAGGCCTATGTCTCTGAAAGGGAGGTGATGAGCACAATTTTCATGCTCACAGTGCTGATTGGGATCAACAGCATCTCTGTTTCTGACGTTTGATTTTTTTTTTCACATATCCTCTCTCTCTGCTCCAAAGCAACTCACATTCCTACTGAAATCATAGAGAGTGGTTGAGGTTGGAAAGGACCTCTGAGGGTCATCTGATCCAGCCCCCTGGCTCAGTCAGGGCCACCTGCAGCCAGTTGCCCAGGTCCATGTCCAGGTGTCTTTTGACTATCTCCTATCTACAGCCACCAATCTGGGCAACCTGTGCCAGCGCTCTGTCACCCTCGCAGCAACAAAGTTGTTTCCTGATGTTTGGAAGGAGCCTTCTGTGTTTTGGTTTGTGCCCACTGCCTCTGGTTCTAGCACTGGGCACCACTGAAGAGAGCCTGGCTCCATCCTCTTCACCCTCCCTTCAGCTGTTTATGGATATTGGTGAGATCCCCAACATGTTTTTCATTTTAACCAAGAACTTGCAGCAGGAGTGCCATCTGATACTTTGTAAACATTTTATTTTGGCATACTGGGCATACCTTGTCTGGCAAGAAAGCTGATTTAAGGGAGAGTCAACTGGTATTTGGGTCTTTTAAGTCTTATGTAAAATTAAGAAATTAATTTTTCTCTTGGAGGACGTACTTACTCCATTCACACTTTTACTGTCCTGAAGCCAGATTCTTTTGAAGTTCTCCCAGAGCCTTTCATGTGCATGAGACTTGAGGAGGAAGGTGGCAAGTAAAGAGTTATCCTTGCTTTTTAAGGCCCAAAATAAATGAACTGTGTCTAGAATTTAAGCACTGTAGAGACCCTAAAACGTGTGGAATTCAGGATATAGGTTGCACAACTGGAGACTTGTGTTGGCCTCTAGTCTTGGTTTATGTCATTGAGATTTATGGGCCTCATTCTAATAATATTTATAGTGACTGAGGATATTTATGTTTAGGAAAATATCCTTTAAAAGTCTACCCCTTAAAGTGCTTTCTCTTCATATTACCATCCATTTCTCAGGGCCTTGTGCTGCCAGTGTTGTTTAGCTTGGTTAGCATCTTCTAGCCTTAGTAGTCTCTTTGAAACAGGGTGCTAGTATAAAACTGTGTTGGATATTGCCAGCTGGAATCTGTTTGTGGTGGTTCTTGTTGTGAGGTTATAGTTCATTGCATCAAAGGCAGCAAAACTGAATGGGTGATTTGGTGGGGTGTGGGGAGGCATTATTAGTTTACACTTCTGGGGGTGTAAGCTAAAGCACCGTCATTTTCAGCAACTGCTACTTCAGCAGATGGCATCTTCTGGTAGAAGATGCAGATAGCTGGAATAGTAAGGATTTAGATATTTTTAGTCAGGGCCTTTAGGCATCTGAGTACATTTGAGTGCCCTAAAGATCTTTAAAGACTGCTACTTGTGGTTAATGTAGGTAGTGTCTTGAGAAGTTTCCCTTGTGTGAAGGTCACGTGCCTTGCTCTTGAGTGATAAGCAGCAAGTTTAGATGTTTTGAGCTCCTTGCCTGGCCTTTGAACCCTTTGGGTATGTTAATTGTGATTAACGGTGCAATTTTATGTTGAGTCTAATGCAATTCAAATGCAGCAGACTGCTCCCAGAGAACTAGTAAGAGCTTGTTTTTAAAACTGTGGGTTTAAAACCGTGGTTCCAAAGGGAAAACAATACATATAGGTGGCGTGCTGCCACCCCTGCTTGAGACTAGGAGGTCACCAGCACATACTGGTGTTTCAAATGATTCAGGGTTTATTTGTTTACATATCTAGACTTGCGCTGCTGCAGTATACAGAATCATTTACACGTGGTGTGCACAGAGAAACGGGGGAAAGCAGTTTGACTGAATGAATGTTAAGAATGAGGAAGACCTGGAATGTTTTTCCCTCGATACGTCATCTGTTGGAAAGGGAGCATTCTAGCTGCAAGGAAAGATTGGGAATTGGGATGGTCAGAGGGAAGCAACAAGAGTATCGTTTCATGTCTCGTCTGAATCCAGATGATGGTCATAGTTCTGAGCATAAACCACAAATTTTCTGATAGGTTCTTTCAAACTGCGTGGCACTTCAAAGGAGTAAATCCAGAAGCGTAGTCCAAACATTATGATACTCTGCTAGGGCAGGTAAGAGAACACTGGCAAAGTAACCTGCTGCTTCCAAAGCCCCTACCTGTTCCCAGGCCTCAGCTGTATGAGAAAATATGTAGATAAATTGAAACAGCAGAATTGGTCTATGTTGACTGTGGATGGGAAAAGAAGCAGCAAGCCTAAAGTTCAAGAAATAAGGAAATACTCGTTGTTAGCTCCCTTCCTTTTTCAAACACTGTAGATGGTTCGCTTGCCTTTGGGGACCATAGGTGTGCGGTGTCTGCGTGGGGAGAGGTGGAGAAAGTGGCCCTAAGGGTCTGCACATCTGTCAGATGCTCAGAGTGTCAGCGTACAGACCCAGGCCCTTAAAAAGTCTGTTGTCTTCATACTCCTATTGTGAATTAGTGAGTTGGTACTGGGATTAATAACTAGCAACAAATACCCTCTGTACTCACTGGGGTTAAGCGTTAAACAGTAAATCGGATGAAAACATAACTCATTGTGGTTTGTTAAAGTCAAAAGCCTATTCCTGCATGTGTGGGAACGAATTAATTGTAATGTCATGGAAAGTTCCGCTTCAGACTTTTAATGTTGCTTTCTCTCCACAGTGCACAGCTGAAGCATCAGTTCAGTTTGTCTCCATTCCCCTGCACATGTGTGTACATGTGTAGTAAAGCTGAAGTATTCAGCATACTTGCAGTGAAAGGCTAAAATACATGCTGTATTAGAAAGAAAAGAAAACCTTATAATATAAGCTAAATAATCCCTTAAAAGAGCAACAACACGTCATCGTTCATTGTCAGTTTGTGGTAACAGAGTGCAGGCTTGCTGATGTGGTTTACCATACATTGGAGTAGGCTCGTAGAATGAGGATAGCAGGAGATTCTCCAAGGCAGTTAATGAACTGTTGGAACTATGCAGCGTGCGAGGTGGAACCGATAGGCAGACCAATGCTGGTTGTTGTGGGGCTGAGGAGGTGGCCGTGGGTAAGGGATAACCAAAGCAGCAGTCCTTCACTGGTGAGCAATGGTTGGTCTCACACGGGCAGGTTTTAGGGGAAGCTCTGCACCCAGTGACTTCAGCACTCTGTGGGTCAACACATATGTCAGGAGGGGGACCTGGCCAGCGACGGAGGGGCTGGCAGAGCAGGGCTGAGGGGCTTGGGACTGGAGGGACGGCAGGGGTACTCAGGGTGAGTGTGCACACGGTGCTGGGGATGAGTGGGATTGCCGTGGCGCGCTTGTGCGTGTGCCTGGCTGCGGGGTGAGGGAGCGGGTGGTGGGCTTACCTGGTAACCTGGTGCGTGGGCAGAAAGCCTTGCCCTAAGAAGGCAGGTGTGTGTCCTCAGTGCGCTGCAAAGCTGGAAGAATGAGTGTAAGAACGAAAGCTGTGTGTCCCAGGGGCTGGGATGTACGCTGTGGTGGTTCTTACCTCTCTTTGCTTGTGTTTCTGCACTGATGGACAGATAGGCAGCTACCTCTCCTGTCACGCTTCTTCCTAGGGGTTTTCACACACGTGTCCACTTGATGTAGGCTAACACGGCACAAAGCACTGACTGCCCATGCAGTAGAGTTCTAGGTTCTATCCAAACTTATGCCTTGGGTTAAGCGCTCAGTGTTTTGGAGAGTAGGAAGAAGCAGTCAGTGAGCCTTGGAATTCCTTTTTGCTCTAGGATGTGTATATGGACCATGTAGCACAGTGGCTGACGATGTCTTTTCTCCTTCAGCACTACCTGTGTTGCCTGTCAGAGGTGAATCAGTGCACAGTATATAAAGATTTCTCTTTTTTTTTGGCTTTTACATGAGCTGAGTCACCCAGAGATGAGTTTCTGGTTGCGGATGAAGCTGCCATTTACTAGTAACACAGTGCTGCAGTAGTGCTTGATTTTAAATAACAGGAAAGTTTGTAGCTTGAGATTTTCATGTGTATATAGACTTTTCTCTGCAGCTTTATGTTCCCCCTTTACTTCTCTCTATGTTTGTTCTTTCAGGCTTAATAACACATGACCTGGGTTTACTATCAAAGATCATCTGTAAGACGTATTTCCTTGAACCAGCCATCTTTTATCACAAAGCCTGTGCTTATTGGGTAGAGAAGGAAAGCTAAAACCATGTTTTGCTTTTACCTAGAAAACAGTAAAAGCAAGAATCTGTTAATAAGCAGAGAAAAGAAAGACTTCTACCCACTTTGAGTAAGACCTACTATTACTGTCAGACATCTCATCCCTGCCCCTCACCTTTTCACTTTTAAAGTGTTAAAGTTTACATTTTCAGAAAAATGTTAGAAGCAGTTGAAGAATGAGGTAGTCAAACTAAGGCAAAGCACATGTACACGTGTATTAGACATTTGGCGCAGCCAGTTCCCATCGCCATGACCAAGAGGTGCATGTCTACCCGAATATTTTCCAAAAGATTAAAATTATATTGTTCCCTTCACCTAATTATAATTCTTCTTCATGTGTGAGTTACTGTATTTGAAAATATTGTCTTAAAACATCCTTAGGCCACCTGATGTGGTGGAGAGAACACGGACACATGACTCCCACAGCCTTACGTTTTGTGTGGAGTTCATACAGTTTTATCAGCGCAGTGAAGAATTGAGCATTAAACAAAGCCATCTTCCCTCCCTCAAAAAAATCCCAACCTGTAAAATGAATAAAAATGAGGTGGCTAAACATCTGATTACAGGTGTCTGGAACATCTTCAGAGATCTTTCCTCTATGGAAAATAAATCTTTGAAGATGATCCAAATTACAGTATCATAAATCATGCTACAGTGTATCCGCAGACAAAGGAGAGGGGAAGAAATCCTTTTTGCATACCTTTATTAAATAGTAATTTTTAAAAGCATTGAACTGTTCCAGATGTTCCCATTCACTCTGTGGTATTCTGCAGGACAGCAAACCCAGTCCATCTGAAATAAGTTGTAAAGTGGCAGGAGGGAGAGCAGAGCTTGCCCAAATCCTCATGTGCCTTACTTGCATATAGTAACAGTACACTACAAAACCTGTTGTATTTTCCGTCACACGGGAAGATTTTGGTACCTGACTTGGGGTTAATTTTACAGTGGTTAACAGTAAATTTAAATGGAGTTTTCAGCTAAACTAAAGTTAAAAACTAAGCTTTTTATGTTAGAAGGAGAGTTTTAAGTAGAATCTATCTTTTAATTTAGTTATATTAGTTTTTAAGCTAAAGTTAAAAGTGGGATTTTAGTTATATTTAGCAGTGCAATAACTTTTAATCAATTTGTCATGTACAGATTTTTTTCTGTCCTGTGACTGTCAGGATGGGGGCCTGACTGTAGCATCCTTATGACACTTCTGTACAGGTTTGGACATACCCCTCTGTGTTTTGCCACGGGCTTGCTGCCCAGGGTGAAAAGACTAAGCAGCCAACGCGGCCAGGCCTGCGGAGCTGCCGTGTCCTATGTGGACAGGTTTAATGGCCTGCTTGGGTTTTGGGGGTAGAATTTAGACCTTTTTGTTTGCTTGTTAGGCTCATGGGTTATAAGGAGTTTGGACTGCTTGTCTGCTAGCCATTCTAGATGGGGAAAAAAGAATAGTTGGCAGGTGAACCGCTGCTAAACGTGGGGCATTTTTTTCAAGAACAAATTGATTTTTCAGGCTGCAATTGCACTACTACCTTTTAGAAAGACCAAGGCACTGAAAGTATTGCAGACACAGCTCAGTTGGCTTCTGTTCTGATTAATCCCTTTGGGGCAGTGTTCCTGTAGCGCTGTGAATCTCAACATTTGAGCCTAACAAGATACTCTGTTAGCACTTGCATCAGAAACACATAATTTTGTTTTGTCCGGCTATACATTTGTTTGTCCTTTTTCCACAACTATGTTTAGCTCAAGTTTTGTCTTGCTATCTTGGAAGTTGTTATTTTTCCTTTGAATATGTGATTGTAAAGCTGATTCTAAATTCTTAAAACAGATTTGCTTTCATTTAAGCATAAAGCTGTCTTGCAAGCTTGATGGTTAAATGCCTTCTGCAAAAATGGTGCCAGAGAAGGGAGTCACTTTTGATTTGGATAGTGTTGTGGTAATATTTTATTACGTGGGGTAGTTCCTGAAGGCTTTTCTTTTAGAAGTTAACTTACGGACTGTTTTTGTTTTTTTTTTCCTTGACAAATTGCTAAGCTTCCTGTCAGATTGAATCCCTGTGTTTCACAGAAATGGGTACTCAGGGTTACGCAGGTCTTTTTCAACAGCCGTGTAGGCAGCGGCACCTGGAGCCTCTGCAATGCTGACCCGATTCTCCCCAGAGCCTTGTTTCAGCCTTCATGGCATTGCTGGGCGCTGTGAAAGGGGCACTGGAAAAACAGCCCTGGGGAGCTATCACTGCACCTTTCTCAAGGGAACCCGGAGTTGTGTCACTCGGTGGGTTGAACTGGTAGAACCTCTTGTGTTGTGCTGGCTTTTCCTCCAGGTGGAAGCTACAGAGAGAAGCTCGCTTGCAGTGCGTGTGCTCTGTTCCCCTCTGTGCTCCACTGTGTAACGTGCTTGTACACAGTGATGAGTTCCCAATTGTCTGTCTGCAGAGTCTGTTACTTTTTGTAGGTATTACCTTTTTAATTACAGTGTCTGTTAAGTTCTATTGGTTGGTCAATTAATTAAACATACATCCTAGTAAGTTTTCCTTGCAAACCACAGGTGGTTTGAAGAAACCATATACATGTGGCTTGCGTAGATGCTTGTCAGATTTTCTTGAATATATACATGCTACATTTTGTCTCTTGTGGAGGGGATAATATTGACATGAATTCAGTGTGCCAAAAATCCTGCTGGGGAATAAATGAAGATAACTAAGTGAGAAGCTATCTGTGAAATAATAGCTAATGTTGCTTAAGCTCTATCCGGAGAAGATGATCTTAACTGTAACTGTTGATGATTGAAGTGGTTAAAATTAGTTCTACAGTTTCTGACAACCATATTGCTATGCCATAACAATTCCCTCTGTTTGCAACCTGGTGGAAAATTCCAGCACAGGACTTTTTAAGATTAATATCTTTCAAAATCTGAATAATTGATTTCTTCCCTTTTGATGGCAGCAATTCTTGCTTTCCAGAGTTTGTGTGATAGTATTTTTCAAACTTGTTATGGCCAATGTGATGTTAATAGTATTAGATTCAAAGCTTGATAACACCTTTTGATTTAGAAAAGCAAAATGTCATATATGCACAAGCTTTTATCACCCATTTAGTTATAAAACTACAAGTAATATCTGACAGTCTAACACATTTTCATTAAGCATTGAAACTGATATAGATCTTTGCTGATTTCCAAAACATACTCTAAATGAAAATGTGTTTGATTTTACATTCAAATGTGAAAATTTTACAATTAATGGCTCCAGTTTGAAGTTAAGTCTTGGTGATTTGTTATCATCTGGCATTGCCTAAACTGCTCTGCAGTTGACTGAAGGCACTATTGTCAAAGAACACCACTTTGTGAGGTTGTTATCCTGCTGTGTTTAGCACTGGCGCAGCCTCATCTTGAGTATCGAGTGCAGTTCTGGGTCCCACCAGTGAAGAAGGATGTGAAGGTCCTTGCGTGTGGCTTTGGTGGAGCTCACACTCCAAAACAGTAAGGCTTTTTGATTCAGGATTGCTAGCAATACTGGGCATTCCAATGACTTTTCAGACTAGCTGTGAAGTCATGTATACATTTTTGTTGAAAGGGAGACTGGACCATTACCTTTCAGTAACCAAATCTAAGGTGACCACATTGAAAACAAAAGAGGTGGGTGGAGCTTCTGAAATGCATGGCTCAGGCTGTGTTTTTTCACATCAGTTGTCTTCCATGTTCTGAAGCTCAGTGTCTTTGATCCTGTTAGGAGATTCACTTTCTGAAATTATAACTTCCTTTTAGCCCTCTGAAGGTGGGATGACCTGAAATTATGAACCTGTAAGCTTAATGTAGTGGTGAACTGTGTATAGATGGATTAGATGAAACATAAAATCAGGTACTGCTTGAACAATTCATTTCTAAAAAATATTTTTTACAGAGATGATCTTTTGAGTAGTATTGTTATTTTGGCTATATTATCAATGGTATTACTGTTGTGGAGTGGCTTCTAGTTGTACAATGTATAGGGTAAGTGCTGTTAAAGAAGAAGTTAAAAAAGATAGAAATTTGGGAAAATTTAGGACCCAACATGTCTTTGTTTTCTTGAGGCTGTGAATTTAAAGACATTTGACTAGTGAGTGGCCACTGCAAATCAAGGAGAGTTATCTGAACTGTAAAACCTTAGCTTATGATGGCTTTTATTGTGATGGAGTAGGAGTGTAAGGGAGTTTCCTAACTCCCCCCCCCCCCCCCCTTAATGTGAACTGTTTGTTCATTCCACAGAGACGACCATAAAAATATTTTTATCACTTACTGTAAGGTTCCTGCATTCACCTTTTCCTGTTCATGCCCTCCTTAGCTGCCATGCCTTATGGGCTGTAAGGATAAATGCAAAGTTAATTTTACTTTTTAGAGTTTCAAACTAGTCTAATGATACTGGTATTCTGAAATGTATAGATTATTTTGAAATACCATTAAATTCATTTCTAAGCAGAAAACAATGCAGTTTTGTAAAGGTAAACTGAGTCCTTGTAAATTAAGTCCTTAATCTCATTTATAGAAATCTGTATAATAGGCCTAGTCTGTCATTGCACCGATACTTAAATACCTGACTAGTAGGGATGAAGAAAAAGCGGGATTCATCCCAGAGCACTGAGGAGCCGGCAGATGTTATGGCAGGACCTCTCTCCATCATCTACAAAGGCCTTGGGAGTGTGGGGAGGTCTCTGCTGGC
>JAVJGJ010000047.1:88801322-88819410 GCA_035590215.1 Microhierax caerulescens | reverse complement strand
TAGAATAGTTTGTGTGGAAGGGACCTTAAAAACCTGTCTAGTTCCACCCCTTGCCACAGGCAGGGACACCTGCCACCAGCCCAGGCTGCTCCCAGCCCCGTCCAGCCTGGCCTTGGGCACTGCCAGGGATGGGACATCCACAGCTGCTCTGGGCAGCCTGGGCCAGTGCCTCACCACCCTCACAGGAAGGAATTTCTTCCTAATACCTGAGCTAAATCCGCCCTCTTTCAGTGTAAAGCCATTTCCCTTTGTCCTATCGCTACATGCCCTACCAAAAAGGACTTCATTGATGAAAAAGCTCTCTCATTAGTGTGATGAGTAAAATCTGTGCTAAATTTTCAGGCCTGATTTGACTCGTCCAAAGGGTGGGCATCTCTCTCATGCAGTGGTCTGCATGGCTACGTTAGGAGAGGCGTGTTCCGAAGGGAACTGCCCGTGCCTTAATGATCTGGCTGGAAATGGAGTGAAATTCTCCTGTGGTGCCCTGGCTCTTGCTGCCAGGAGCGGTGGGACCGCCAGTGCCCAGGCTCACATGGTCTTTTCAAAGGCTGAGGCTCTGCACAGTGATTCCTGCTCATTTTTCTTTACAGAAATGACAAATAAAGAATTCCAGTGCAAAAAATGGGTAAATTCTGGAGTAGTGTGAACTCTTGCCTACCTTTCTAAGTGTCTTTCCATTTCAGTAGAAATCTTCCTGACTTTTTAGCATCACTTCACAGTTTTGGAAGATGTTTGTGCTTTCATGGCCTTTTCTGGCTTTGAAAGTCTCGTTTGATGCTTATAGTTTGCTCATGGTATTGTCAGAAGATACTCTTCTCACCTGAAAGAGCACACATAAAGTTTCTAGTCAGGAGAAAGAAGGTTAAATAAGTGTTTAAAATATGGGTGCTTCAAAACTATTTTAGTTTTCAAAGTTGTACCATAAAAACAGAATCTCAGTTGTGTCTTTTCAAAGATATGCTAGGTGTATTTATATTGACTTGAAAATAAATAACTTGCTAAATTTGGACCCTGAAGTTTTACCCTGATGATGGAATTTTCAAAATTTTAAAATTCAAAAACTAGCAGGGTTTTATATTTTTATTGGCTTTAGTAGTAGTTACTATCACACTGGCTTTGATAGTAGCAGAGCTGGATTTTTGAAAGTGTCTAATTCTGTAGTTTAAGAGGTTTATTAATATTTTTAGGATCAGCCATTACCTGCCGGCAAGTTGTTCAGGTTGCTGCATATGTGTATCAATGTAAAATCACCATGGATTTTAGTCTGAAATCCCTGTCTGTTTTAATCCTGGGGGGAAAAAAAACCCTGTTCTGCTATACAGAAACCTGTTTATGCATTGACACTCGGTAATTGGGCTACATAACCAAGGTGACATGTCTGTTTTACATGTAATACAGACGTGTGGGCTGTGCGCCAGATGGTACAGCAGGGGTCCTGCCAGCTCCCTGGGCTGGGCAGGGGACGTGTGCGGGATGCGCACGCCATTGCCTTCAGTGTCCAGGGGAGCTGGGTCAGCTCACCTGCTGGTTTAGATGAAGGGCATGCATTGGACTCCTGCTGCTATGGCTCTGACATTAGGGTGTGTAGAAAATGTGTTCAACCAACATGTGCTTAACAGTTGGAAATGATAAGTAAGTGTTTAAATGACACCAAGCCAGGAAAATAAGTGCTTTTAGAAAGCTTCAGCTCTTTTAAGAGAAATAGCTAATTCTCAAAGATCTTTTTGCATGTATAGACAGTAAAAACTCTCAGGGGAGTATCTGAAAAGTTGTTACACGTGTACGGCTGTTCTTGTACTTGTTCTTGGCTGCACAGTAAGGACTACTCGGGGATCCTGGTTGCTGACTTAGGAAGAAGGGTAAAAGAAGCAATTGCTCAGGAATGTTCTGCAAGCGCCTGTTGGTGGGAGTGGATGACAAAAAGTGTAAAGTCTTGCAAATTCTAAAGCTGTATCTAATGATGCTGTCTTAAGAGTGACTTTGGAAAGAAATAGTACTTCATGCCCTTGAGTATCCTGGTTTGTTCTGCTAGCTCAGCTTACTCTTGTGCTCTGTTCCTCCAAAAGATTACAGCTCCTGTGTGTATCTAATAACCCAATTTTTGTCATTAAGTGTGGTTGCCATGTGTGTCACAGGTGGTGTACAGTATTCAGCTGGGTTTATAAGGGCCAGGGTCAGTGTTAGCTCTGACGAAGCTGGCCTTGGGGGGGAGATGCAGCCCTGGAGAGCAGCAGTGGGTTTGGAGCAGAGCTGCTGTGCGATGGGGATGGGGATGGGGATGGGGATGGGGATGGGGATGGTGGGAGCGGTTCCATCAGGCTGCCCGCAGCGGCCCCTGCCGACAGGCTGCGCCGCTGGCACGGGGCGAGCCCCGCCAAAGCCACCGTGAGCATCAGCAGCTGGCACCTGGTGTCCTGCCGGTCCGGGCCAGCTTGGGCCAGCCAGGATGCTGCACACAACTGGTTCCCCTCCGCCGCCCACCCCCTGCCTGCTTTTGTAAAACGGTTACGAAACCCCTTGTTTCGTGAGCATTCTTGAAGGGAATCACTGAAGGTGAAAGAGATAAGCTTGTTTTAACAGCTCTAACTAAAAAAAAGTAAATGTTTATTAATCAGTTTACCTGTTTGCTTTCAGCAACAGGTACGCACGGTGAGGATGCAGCAGGGGGAAGGATCAGAAAGTTAAGTGTCGGGCAGTACGACAACGATGTCCCTGGGCAGCCGTCGTACGGCAGGTGTGGATGGATGAAGTCCCCTGCTGCTGACCAAGCTGTAAATCCAGCATCACCCATTCCTGTGGGGGAGACGAAGGAGGTAAACAGTGATGATTTTTTCAGGAACTATTTATTGAAGCGAATGGCCAGTAAGGAGTCCCATGTTCAGTGTCCAAGATGAGTGTGAAGCCATCGAACAGTTGCATCGTGGCCATAAGAACAAATGACCATAGTCACCTCAGAAGTGCAGCTCCGTGTTTACGGATGTCCTGCTCTTGTCCTCTCTTGTGTGTTTGCACGTTTTCAGTGTGCCAAGATCTTTCTGCTGGAACAGTAGATCAGATTATATGAAACCTTCTGTAATCTAATGAAAAATGTCCCGCTGTGTTGTAGGGTGAAGTGGGAATTTTCTCACTGTAATTTCACTTTTTTGTGCCCTTCCTAGATGGCTGTTGCACATTACCAAGATGAAATAGATGGAGGAATCTTCTCCCCCCAAAAAAATGGAAATGAAGCTGTCCCATCCACACCAGCTTTTCCCCTGTCACCAGAGACATCATATGGTAAGGCCTGTCTCTATTTATTTATTTTAATAGCACTATTAACATTTTAGCTGTTACTGAAGAGGAATTGTGCTTTTCCTTCTCTCCTAGTAAAAACATCTCCACTATACCATCAGCGGATTCCCTCCAGCCAAAAGGTCAGCAGCCCACCTGAGCTGTACAAAACCAGTCCTGGTAAGATAACTCTGCTTCTTAAATAATTTGAAACTGATCTGTGTACAAAGGCAGTTAACACCAGTGTGGTTATTCCTTTATAAACAGGACATATACCTGATGAATTTAGACATGTGCAAGTCAGAGAAATAGAATTTAGCAGTACTGCTTTAGTCGTATCAAAAAGAAGTATACAATGAAGAATTATCCAAGGAAGATCTAATGCCATTAGTTGCCAACAGGGCACCTCGTGTTCATGTTCAGTGTCCAGAACTGGTGCGGAGCAATGAGGCAGTTGCATCACTGCAGTAAGAGGAAATGCAATTCAGTGTTTGAGGCTATCCTGCTCACACTCTCTGCATGTGTGTGTGGTTTCAGTGTTCCATGATCTTGCTGCTGGTATTTGATAATATCACAATAGTACTGTCAGGAGAATTGAGTAGGTTTTACCTTCATCAGAGGGAAAAGAGGTTATGTGCGTGTTGCCATCTTTCCAGGCAAGTGAAGCTGACAGTAGAGCTGGGCAGTAGCTATGCTCAAGTTAAGGAGATCCTAAATCAAAGGAGTGAATGTTCTGGAAGGGTTTTTTGCCACAATACAGTGTGTAAATGCACAACTGTTGAAAAGTAGTTGGTAATAGATGATTACGTGGTTAAAGATTTAAAATTATCTAGCTATGAATTTTATTAGTAAAGGATTCTTCTTTGAGGCCTTAACTCTTTGCTGCTAAAAATAGCAGTGAAGCTATTGTTAGATGTCACTTTTTCTGTGCAAAATTATTTTAAAACATTAAATTAAAAAAAAAAAAAAGTGTTTTGCTTGACTGCCTCAGAAAATGCTGGACATAAAAGGAAGCCAACATAGTTTATTTAAAACCCAAACAGACATTCATTTAAGTTGTACACATTAGAGGATATTCAGGCAGTAATTTATGTGCATATATATAGTTTTATTGCTTAGGCTATTAATGTCTTAGGCAGGATCTTGATAGTAGAGTTTCCAATAAATTTGATGGTGGATTTTGATGCAATAGTTAGTGTGTTGTATTTTTAACTTGGAAAAAAACCCTTCCTGTTTAATTTACCTCATTTAATAGTTACCAAAAGCAGATAACATCAACACAGAATAAAATTATCTTTAGTAATAAAGCAATCTTCTACTCAGGTCAAAACATCTCTTTATGGTTCAGTTGCTGTGGCTTTGCCCTTTACTCTCTCAACTCATGAGCAATTAGCAGTAGATATCCTCCTGAGGGCAGCCTCAGCAAATCAATTACGAGTTGCTTACATTGAGTTAATCTACTGAATGCTTTGTTGTTAAATGGCTTCCATTGCTGTTGCTAAGAGTTAGGACTTGCCCTGGAAATTTTTTTTTGCTTTTGGTGTATTTCTCTCTCTGTTTTGTTGGTGATTCTCCTGCTTAATTCCAAATGCTGTCATCTCTCAAATAATGGGTTTAGATACTCAGTTAATTAGACACTGAAAATAATACTCTAGCTTAGACCAAACCAGGTAGTTTGCCCTTTGAATGCCCCTTTAAAAATGATGCTCAGGGTCTACTGAAGGCTACAGGTTGAGTGCTCAGCTCCCCATGACTTTGTTTTTAGCTGCAAACATAATGTGCTTTGACACGAAGGTTAAAAGTGTATGAGGTGTGTCAGCTAGAGAACATGCAATGCCCCATTAGCGAGCATCTCTAAGAAATGTTAGCTGGGTCATTTTCTCACCAGAGCACAGAAACTTCTATTGCCAGAGGCAATATTAGAATCCTACTTGATATGTGGGGGTTTTTTTCTCTTTTTTCCCCCTTCACTATTCTACTCTATTTATTGCCTGCATCTACAGTAAGTATCTGTTTGCCGTATTTACTTGCTTCTGTGTCTTCTGACTTTGGCAAGAATTCTTCTCATTACTTTTGCTGCCAATCCCTAACTCACGGCCAGAGCAAAAGCATCATGTTTTCTCTGTTGAATGAGGCCAAGAATCCGAAGGGAGCAGAAGTAGCTGTCCCTATGGCTGAGGCTGCTCTAATGCACATGCAACAAAGGTGACTCTTATTTGCAAAAAATATTACATCCCCAATTTTTAGTAGTTTCCTTTGCAGCCTTGCTCTTCCTTTAAATGCTTTCATGGGTTTTATTTTCATAAAAGTATGGAAACATACTGACTGAGCCAGAGATTCTCAACAGATTGAGGCCTTTGGAGTCAGGGACTCTGGAGTTTTATTTTCTGCCATGAAGATATTGTGCGTTTTATCTCAGTTCAGATCACCCATGAATTCAAAATTGGTTTGTTTTGCATTTCAGCTTTGCTGCTTTTAGGTATTTCAGGTTAGCAGTGAGGATGCTGTAACATGGGGCTACCAGTTACTGCGATACGTTACTGCCTTATCCCCCTGCCCCCACTCTTCTGTAGGGAATAGCTTTCAGCACAGTTACAGCTTATCCTATCAAGGCAGAACTACCATAATGTTCTATAATGTATACATCTTAAAAAAACAATATGTCGTTTTGTGTATTCTGTGTTCAAGAATTACAATGTCGTCCAGTCTTTATGTGTGAAATGATAAAATTATCTGTTCTTTTGTAAGTTACTCTTGTTGTAAACTGTGTACCTTGTATCTTGAATGCATCCAGTTCTGATTCTTTCTTTATTGATGTGAAAGGTGCTATCTTCACTGAAGCCTGACAAAACCCTTTGTAAAATGGTGCTCTTGCTAGCCCTGGAAATCTTAGATTTTCATTCCAGGTGAAACCACTTTGTTATGGAAAATAGTCCATGCATCTGTCTGCATTAGCTATGCTGTGCCTCTTCTTTCTCCCCATATGTTTCTTTAAGACGTCCTGTCTGTGCCAACTAGGAAGAGCAGGATTCCCTTCCAGAACCTTGTTCTGTGTCAGATGGGAGCAAGTTTAACCTCCCTGAGCCTGTGTTCGGGCATCCAGCACTGCTGCATCAGCACTGCTGCTCCGGTGACTGCTGGCTGCCGTGGTTTCATTGCCCTTCTTGCATTAACATCGCTTTCAAGTAACACATCACCCACAGAGTTCATTCTGAATTATCTTTTGAAAGACACCTTGTTTCTTAAGACAAGCGCGAGCAGTCTGTAAACTGGCTAGTTTTACAAATAGCCACCAAAAAGCAGGCTCCAGATAGAGCTGTATTTTGGTTCTCAGGGTAACACAATAGCCGTTGTATGTCCCGCAGGAGAGTCCCACGCATCAGCCAAGGAACAGAAGTGCTATTTGTAAGCCATTTTGAAGCTTATAAAGGCTCTCTTGTCTTAGACTGCATACAACTACTTGAAGTCCCTGTGTATATAGAAGGAACAAAGAAAACCGTCGGGAGCTCTTTGCCAGAGGACTGAACTCTGGTTGACCATGGCAGCCACCCTCCCCCTCGGGCTGGACGCAGGGACTTGCCCCATCTTCAGCCCTGGCCAGGGCATAAACGGAGCTTTGCAGAGGACCTGACTTCACAGACGGGCGCTGTCTTGCAGCAGAAGGCAGGGGTCTGTGGAACAAGGGAAGATTGTCTGCAATCCTTTATCTATGTAATGGCAAAGAGAAGACATGGTGCCCTGATTTTCCATCTTTTCTGACCAGCCTGAGTAAACTTGCGTAGGTCAAGCAGCACGTACGGCAGGATGACAGCACTGCTGCTGGGTGAGGGATTGCAGAGCCTTCAAGCCTGCGTAAGGGCTTGTCTTTTCATACCCGCTGTGGCGCTCAGCCTAGGTACCATGCTCCTTGGGCAAGTTTGTGTTATGTGTATGAGTTGCATCTTTTCTAAACGTTGTGAGAAGGTTGTCTTTTCTCCTCATGCTGTTGTGGAACTCTTCAAGATCAGACAGTGGTGTTATTTCCACGGTGTTTCTCCTGCAGGCTCTGTTTTTATGTGGCGGGCACACTGCAGTCCTACATTCCCCCCACTGATTAACAGGCTGACTCTGTTACAGCACCCAGGAAGGGCGATGAGTGTTTCGTAAGTCTCTCCAAAGGCAAAAGGACAGCCTAACAGATAGCCTCATTACTGCATAATTCTATTACTGATCATAATTTTATACTGTTGTAATTGTGTAGTTGTTCCAGGATTGTAATTTTTTCCAGTCACTGAGTTGCAAGGGAAATGAAACATACTGCTAAATTGTTCGATAAAAATAGTCAAGGTTCTGAACCAAAAATGCTTTCTGTGTGTCCGGAGGGTTAGTAGTGTAGGGAATAAAAGGGATACTGATTTGTGAGAGTGAAAAATTACCAGTGTATGATGTGCAAAAACTTTCTCCACAATATGAGAATTTTTCATACAATATTTATTTATACCCACCTTTCTCTTCTCCCTTTAACTGTTTGTATAAGGTATACATATCTAAAACAAGAGATAGGTATGGACATTTTCCAGGAATATCAGGTTATTTGCTTAGAATGTCAGTGCATCCACTTTGGTGGATGGTAATCACAAGCTCTGTCCTCCTGGAAACAAGGCAGCAATTTGGTTTTTGCTGCTGTTGTGATTTTGGGTTTCAGTTGTTTTGGAGTTGCTTTGTTTTTCTTTTGTTAGTTTTGTGGGTTTTTGTTTGCTTGTTTTAAACCTTGACACTATAAATAAGCAATAAAAAAACACAAATAGAGACCAGAAATTTATGATGTTTACTACAAGGCAGCTAGACATGGCTTGTGTTATGGTTTTCATCGTCCTGCAACTGACTTTCACAAGTTCATCTTGTGGCTAAAGGCACTGCTCATCTCTACAATATTTTTATGATGAAACAGATAGTGTTTCTTAGTTATGAGAAAACACACCATTTACTTGTGTGTACGAAGCCTCCATAATGGGCTTCAGGCACAGGTAGGACACGACTCAATTCTACTTTTGGGTGTCAACTGGTGTGAACTCAGTCAGGTCTTCCAGAAGGAGCGTGTGGAAGGCAGTAAAGCAGAGCCCTAAATGTTTGGAGGCCACTTCTTGGCCATTGTAAACACTGAAGTCAATATAATGTGCCAGGCTTTTTCCTCTCTGGGTTACTTTTATTGACACATGCAGCTCAGTAAAACTCACCTTTATTACAGACTTTTTATTGCACAGAATTTGGAAATGACGGGATGTATTTTCAGGTCTTTACTGTCACAGACCTCCTTCCCTTTTGCGCCACTGATAACAGAACAGTTCTTAACATTCCTTTAAAATACAAATGTGGAAAATTTGTATCTTGTCTGGCCAGCAGAGAAAGAAGCAATGCTTGCTATCAGCGACTTCGATCTGGTAATCCAAATTCACAGTACAGGTAATAATGTTCCATCTTTCGTGCTGAATAGGTTAACGGTTCAATTTAATTTGCATCAATCTGAATGATGGAAAGTATGTTGTAACAGAAGAACCAAACTGAAACTGAAAATATGTTTAAATACTTGCAGATTATGCCTGCTTTTAGTGAGAGATGCCAACCAAAATACTCGCCGTTTAAGTGTCTACCACTGAGCTGTTTGGTAATCAGCTTTAATTGAGCTCCCCCGCTCAGTTTGGCTGTTTTTCATGAGAGGTATTCACCCAGTGCACATGGATTAATTTACCAAAGCTTTATTCTCTGGCTCAGAGATAAGAATTAAATGATTTCAAGATTAATCTATTTAGCTAGCTAAATGTGGACCATTTTTCTTTATAGCCGTGTTACATATTTCTACATAAAACTTCACAAAATCTGTATATATTTTAGCCACTCATTAAAAATTCTAACATGCTATTGATTCAAAGGAGTAAAGAATACAAATATACATACCTGAATATAAAAAGCTAGGGATTGCCAAGTCCATGGAAGATGGTATGTGATGAAGAAGCAGTGCTTTTGCTGGTATCTTTGGTTGATATGTAGAAGCTGGCAAAAGATGCCATTCTTGTTACTGAGTTTTCGTAAGAAGGCTCATTGTCTATAGTATACCCTGTCTTGTGTTGGTTTTGGATATTGTAGTCTGGCAAAATATTCCGGAACGTGAATATATTTTTATTTGTAGCCAATGTCATATCTGCTGACAGAATTAAATTATTTTAAAATCTGATGCTTATGGCAAGACAAAGGTATTTAATGGTAAAATGTTCTTAAGGCCCCATGAGCTAAATTTCTGCAAGGGGCAGGGTTTGATGTGACCTACAGGTTGAGCATCATGTTGAACACAAGACAAATTCACGTGCTACAGATGGGCATGGAAAATACATTGACTTTGGGAGCTAGCAGTGATCTAGTGATCTAGTGTATCTAGTGCACATGCAATTCCGTGTGCAGCTGCTCTGTAATTCTGTGGATTTTTATTATTTTTTTTTTTTTTTAAAAAAAAAGGATGGCTAGGTGCTTCAGCTGTTACATTGAAGAGATGATCAGTGAAGTTAGTCACTGTCTCCTTTTCTTCCCACACTCACTTTTGGAGTGGGATTTCCATCTGGGTGGAAACACAGCGACTGCTGATCAGGATGAGCTTTAAGCTGTGTCCTGCCCTGTTAAAACTGCATTGGAGAATGAATCACTGATTTGAAAAGACTTGTGGTTTGTGCCATGTGTTTCACCTCCTCTGAAAGTATTCATGTTGATCTTTTTTTTCTTGGTTTTACTGGATGACTTTTCATTCCATGAGGGGAAAGCGCTGACTGATAAGCAAATACAAGAACTGAGCCTGTCCCCCTTTAAAAAGGGGAAGGTAACAGCCCTCTCCGAGGCCAGTTAGCACCATCTGCATTATCCGCTTGAACCAAGACACTGCTGAACAGTTAGTGTGGAGCCTTCTGCATAAAATACCAGATGTGTGAATTAACTTTTCTCACAGGAAGATGAGTGGTGAGGACCCTGAATGTAGAAACAACTCATTTTATCCTCAAGTCAGATGTTGAACTGTGTTATAAGAATGGTAGATACTGTGAAGAAAATGCTGTCCTATAGGAATTTGTGTACAATAAAATTTTTAGCTCTGGACATCTTTAAAGTCTCTTATATGTTACAAGTCTTCCATCAATATTAGCTCAACAGATCCGACTGCTCCTCGATCCCACGCTAACACCATTAAAGCAATTAATTGCTGGTATGTTCTCCTTCAAGAAGACCCACCCTGTAGACTTCATCCCCTTATTTTGGGGTACCTGACTTTAATCCAGGCTGTCTACTCTTTGTCCGGTCTTGACTCGCTTTTTATAACACTATGGATTTAAAATGAGACGACTGCCTTTGTTCGAAAGAGTTATTAACTGAGAAAGCCTGGAACCAGCAGCAACACGTTTGTGCTTTGCCTTACTGGAAGCTCCTCGCTTGTGTCTTGGCAGTTGATGGCCACACAATATCAAGGCTTTGATTCTGTTTTCAAAGCCCATGTCGCAGGGGCTCCTGAGCTCTTCAAAGCCTGCCTGGCCATCAGTAGTCTTGAGTGCCTGACGTGCTGGGGCTGTACCGCAGCGATGGAAGCACCTACCACCAAAGTAAGGCTTCATATTTAGGACAGATGCTTTTTAGCAGGTGGCCCACAAGCGTAGAATTTACTCACAGTGTATGACAGAATGACCTCAAACCTTGTGGCACTTTCAAGAAATGATAAAGCATGCTGCTTCCATGTGGTTTTCCTGCATAACAAAACATTTGAAGGGGAAAAACCCCAAGAATGTAAGGGAAAATTGCAGGGGTGGGACTTGAGCTTTGTGCATTTTGCCTTAATGCATTTATGTGATGAAATGCTTCAGTGGTGACTGCAAAATAAACATGAGATGGACCAATGAACCCTCATAATTTGAAATAGCTGTTAGAAATCTGCGGGCAATTTGAGGATTTAGCAACATTTCAAAATGACACAAAAAAAGCTCATGACTTCTGTAAAAGGCTGTGTTGTGTTAATCTGTGTTCGCTGTGCACTGTCAGGGTTCAGAACTGAAGCACACAAATAAGCTACTGATAAATGTACTAAATGTACTGATGAGTTACAGTAACAACTTGGAAAAAATAAGTGGCCAGCTGCTTTTCTGACATTTCAGAAAGCAAAAAACCAGTATGCTAGGGAATGCAGGGTCACTTGGTTCATTCTGAGAAGTGGAGACGTTTATCAAGTGATGGGTACCAAGTTTTTGGAGTGTCACCTTCAGTATATTTCTGCTCTCTGCAAAAATGAAGTTTTGCTTAAGATACTTGCTGTCATAGTTAGTAAATTGCACCCAGTTTGTATGGTGAGCGCTCGCTTGTATGCTCTCTCCCTTTCTTTTTCTCTCTGTTCCACATTTCGCAAAAACAATTGTGTGTTCTGGGAGATGTTCATTGATAGTTTCCTCTGTACACAGGTGAAGTGGTGCTTCATTTTGTTATATTTATTGAACTACATAGGTATTTAACCCAACAGATGCTTACAATAAACAACTAACAATTTTGATGTAAATATGGGATTTAACGTTAACTCTTATTGTCTGCACATGGCTTATTGTCAAAAAGCCTTGAAAAATCACACAACTCCTTTAGTAGCCTTTGGAACTGTCAGTTTGCTTTTGTTTCTTTTCGCCTCCTGCCCTCTTCTGCCGTGCCCTGCTCTGAAAACCTGATACATGAGTTTTCTCTTTTATGTGTATGCTTTTTTCCGAAGTGACTTGAGGATTCCTGAGGGGACACAAGTACACTGAATTTCTTCCCCTCCCTTCCCCAGAAGGTTTGGCACCAACTTAGTACTTGGAATGGGAAAAGTGGGAGAGAATTCCTGGAGAGGAGAAAACCTGTGTGTGTGCGTGTGTGTGTGTGTGTGTGTGTGTGTGTATGTGTATGTGTTGGGGCAGAAACAGCAGGAAGGAAGCTGGGGAGGAGTGGAGTTGCTGTGGCTGGCGCTGGGGGATGTGATGAAGGTATGTTAAGAAGAACTAGTATAGAAAGCAGAATAGATTCTTGGATTTTGGGTTGGTTGTTGTTTGTTTTTTCTCCAGTCCTTCATCAAACACTGCATTAAAAGCACAAACTCTAGACAGTGTGTAAATAAAATGAAGTCTGACTAGTACTGCATCTGTAGCATCTCATGAAAAACCATGTGAAGCAATCTCGAGTATTTCAGTCGCACTGCTAGTTTGTGCCCATGGTTGTCACTGTTTTTTTTCTGAATATTCTCAGCTTGTGTCAGTGCTCTCACACTGTTTTGAGGATTTGTCCAGAGAGCTTCAAAAATAAAGTAAATGAAAATGAAATTATTTGTTGGGAGGTTATAAAACAACCATGAAGATAAGTAGTGCTGTAGGTGAGATGTTCTGGATCTGTGGGATAGTGGTTGGGATCCTTGAATTGATCTGTGTACCAGATAAACTCTGGGAAATAAAAATTGTAATAGAAAGATTATATAGACTTCTTTCTGAGAAGATGAAATCGCACCTTGTGAGTTTTATCACTTTCAAAAAGCCTGAAAAACTTTGTGAATTCTTATTAATCTTTTATTATATTCAGATTTTTGTTTACATTTTTTTGTCTTTGAAGTTAAGTAGGGAGCAAGTTAATGAAATTGAGGAAAGGGTTATGGGAATATTCATTCAGATGTCTTTAAATACTGGAGCCAAGCTGAGCTTTCATTTGCATACATTTACCCACCAGTATCAGAAAGTTGAATCCTATAAATGACCCTAAAGTTTATATTGTGTTTATTTTGTTAAAATGATTTAATGCAAAAATTGGTATAAATGATGTCAAGAAAAGATCTGTTTTTCCTGAGCACTCAAGAACCCCTCTGGATGGAGGGTAGAGAACAGATGCAGCTCCTAGTTTCCTAAGATGGGATGCATTAGATCATAGCTTCATTCCACACTTGGTCACAGAGAAATGTTAGCCAAAGATTAGCAAAATACTTATTGTTCTGGAGAACAGTGGGAGTATTTTAAAAATAACTTGAGAATACACATCAGTTGTGACTTTCTTTTTTCATTGTTGTTATTTCAATGCTTTCACATCTGGTCAAAAGAGAGTGTATTATTCATACCTTTCAGTTCAGGGCTTCTGAAGGGTCCGTGCTGGTTGTAATTCTCTGCAGACTGATTTGGTGCCCAGTTGGGAGATGACATACTCAGAGCCTTGATAAAACCTCCAGGCTATGCAAAACATATACATAAACTGTGCATTTTCATGAAAATTGGGACCTGTGTAAGTAAGAGGGACCTCATACTGCACACATGTCCCTTCAAGTTATGAGATCAAGCCCTAACATCATATGAAACAGCAAAGTATGTTAAAGAAAATGATTCTGCTGTGCTTAGATCTCATTTCTTTTACCTTGCCATTTATTTCTGTCTTGAGTAGCAGCCTAGCAATTTGAAAACTGCCTGCCTGTGTTCAGTTGTTGCAAAGTATTTTGGCAATGAATTTATTATAAAGGATGTTTGAAAAAGAAGACAAAGTTTAAGAAAACACTAGAAAACAAAACAAGGAATGCTGAGTATGTTCAAAATGTATCCTCTGTATGCGGTATTTGTTCTAGAAATTTCATTGCAATTTTTGCTCAGTCAGGGAGCACACTGTGCAGCCAGTCTGTTTGGGTCATTGCTAAGCACCAGAGTCAGCTCACCACGTAGATGCACTGTGAGACTTGTAAAAACCTGCCTGTCAAAGAACTCTTTCCAGATGACATTCAGGAAATTGATGCGTTTTGGAAAGTTCAGGTTGAGCTAGTCTGAGAGGAGAAGCAGGTCAGGATAAAAGACCCAGGGGTCGCTGGGAGAGGGTACCAGAGCAAGGTGGTGTTAGTACTGACGGTCCCATCTCCAGCACTTTACAGGCTGAGGAATCCTCCTGTCCTCCTCCCCCCCATACCGAGGGCTGTTCAGTTCAGCATCACAGCCAGCAAAGTAAATATTGTGACTTCAGTGCAGTGACATTATGTGTGACCCCTCAGGTCTTGCCAGGTCTACGTAGTCACACTGTTAAAGCCAGAGGCATTTGCAAGCACAATTCTCTTCTCCATTTTGCACCAGCTGAACCTAGGTGTTTTGTAAATCACATTTAGCAGGAGGAAGAGCTTTTTCCATGTGAATCTAATAACCACTGAGAGTACTGGTATGTCACGGGAGAGGCCCAAGGTCATCTCCCTCTCCTGTGTGATTATCAGCAGGACTTGAGCTGGGCTTTCCTATGCAGGTTTGAAAACTGTGGTGCTTTTGAGCCAAATTTCTTTCTTTGGCTTAGTTTATACACATTACTACGTGATAGAAGTTGGAATCACGGTAGAGCAGGCTTCTCACAGGAGGAAAACGTGTACGCAGATCTGTGGCCTGATTTGGAGGAGGTCTGGCAAACAGGGTGCAGGGTAACGGGCAAGCTCTGTTAGAATATTGGAGGTCTGTAGGTGTGAAACTTGTGTAAAAATACTCCTCTGGTCTGGAACTGTCATGTTAGCGTAAAGCGCCCCTTGTGCAGTGTTTGTAACCTAGCCTTAGGTGACCAGATGAAGGTGATTCTTCCCAAGCTTGTGTTTCCCATCTATTCCATGGCAAATCCAGGCTAGTGCCCCAAGGCTGTGTGCATTCTGTCCGGCAGCAACACATCTGCAAGTGGCACCGTGCAACTCCAGTCCCAAGGCATTCTTTCTTGAGAGAAAGCAGTAGCAGTATGTGGTATTTATTTATTTAAGGGGGTTTGATATTGACCTGCCAAGACAACTGACTGTATTTGGAATATACACCTTGTAGCTGGAAAGATGATGGCATTTCCAATGGTGCCAAACACAGTTTTTTGTTATTTCCACTGCTTATCTATGAGAGCTTATAATTTCTAAAATTCAGGTAATAAACAGTGTAATTCTGAGGTTGTGAATGCCAAAAAAATGTTATTTATACAATCAAATTATTGCACAGGAAAAACTGTTTATATAAGCCTTCAGTGTTGTAACTTTCAATCGTGGTCTCATAGCAGATGTGCCTCTTCAGTTAAACTTGAAATACAACCTGGTAATACACTGGGAGGGGATTGGTTTTGATTGTTCTTTTCTTTTTTTTTTTTTTTCCTCTTTAAGAACCAGTGAAAAATTGATTACCTGAGAGGTTTCTTGAAGCACCAAGTTTTGGAGAGTTTGGTTTCTATTTTTCCCTTTCAGTGGGGAAAAAAGTCATGCATTTCCCCACATGAATCTGTCGCTTGGCCAATAATTATGCAAGTATTCATTGAAGCGTCTATGAGTAATATGTTGCATATGTATTAAAAAGAGAACCTGAAGCTGAGAAGAAGTTGTAGTGTGCATGAGTCTAATTGTTGTTTGTTCTGAAGATGGAACAGGTAGGCCAGTGGCAAAATGTCATCAGCAGTTGAACAGAAACACCGGACTGGGTGAGCAGCCTGGCAGGTGGGGGCTGTTCTTGCATGTACCTGTTGATGCTAGTTAGCAGTGCATGTGGGCAGCATACATTTTTGAGATGCTACTTGTCCTTTTGTCTGGAAAACCTTAAATTACCAAAAATCCATGGGAACAACTACTTCCCTTGCTATGGTTACATGAAACAAGCTTTTTTGAATTTTCCGGTGTGAGGCCCCCTGTTTACATGACGTGGCACTTGATGCCTGTGATGTGCCAGGGTAATCCATGTAGTCTGACGGAAGGCTGATAGAGAAGAAAGCTCCAAAAAGCTGAAGTACAGCTGGGAGCACACCTTTTCAAAACTTAAAGTCTTAAAATGATCCTGGGTTTGGGTGCCTGGGTGTCTGCTGCATCCACAAGTCAAAGATGTCCTATAATTTCAGAATTACAGACCTGCCGATGATGAGTAAGGACATAGAGGAGATAGGTATTCAGTCTCACTGTGGTGTTTACAGTCCAAAGGCCATATTGGTCTGTGGTTTTCTTTTAACATGCTGTTATCCCCTCTGTTAATTCTCTTCATGTTTATTCCCTCTTTCAGAAAACCAGAAAGCTAAAATTAGTCTTGTGTTTTTCTATGTCTGCATCAGGCATGTTCTCTCACGAAGCCATTCATATTCAGGCACCTAGTAGAGAAAATCTCAAACGCACTGTCACTTGAGATTGACTCTTACATTGTTGTCATGCGTGGGGGAAGCAGGGTGCTGTGTGCCATTCCTTCGTGGATTGTGGGGTTTGCTGAATTTGCTCCTGAGGGCCTCGGTTAGGCACCCTCCCGCAGGGTTTGCCGTTGGAGGAGGGTGCGTGCTACGATTCAAGCCCTGCATTTTAAGCTACTTTGATGAGACGTGATGTGATGGTTCTACTGAAAGTGTGAATCTCATGCACTTGGTCTAGAGAGCTGCACGCAGATCTGGCAGTGTGAGGGAATGCTACTGCCCAGGCGGGGATGGAGGATCCAGTCCTTGCCTCTGTGCTGTGCCTGGCCCAGCCGTGAAACCCGTTCTCCTTCCCAAATAACAGACCTTCTCTTTGGGGGTGGCATTAGCTCACAAACTGCGTTCACCTAAACCCAACCAGCTCCTCACCTGAAGCATCCAATACTCCCCTTCCCTTTCTAACTTCTTACTCCTGGGTTTTGCTATGCAGGAACATTGCAGTCTGGCCCTTTTTATCTCCTGGCTTTATAGTTTCAGGTTTTTGTATTTTATTTTTTTTTCCTTTCCTGGACCTCATCTCAGCTGGTTGAAACTTTGAGCTTGTGGCAGGACTGAAAAAAGGCAAGTTTTTTTGTCAAGTGCCTTTTGTTTGTCATTACAAGTGTTGGTGGCAGAGAGATGTCGTGGCGAACGGCGCCCTGGGTAGAACCGAATCTGATTGTTAGAAAGCTTCAGGGGGGAAGAAAAAACTATCTTAACAAAGGGTGAATTTGCTAAAGTGTTGACAAAACTCTCAAGTATATCAGAGATTTTCATTGCCTGGTTTCTGCTTGCATTACATTCATACGTTATTTTGGAAATGAGCCCTTTCCCGCGGAACTCAGCCTGCCCGTGGTACCGCAGACCGGTGTAATGCTCTTGGTTCAGCGTTGCAGTCCTTGTCCTCTTCACATTTGGCAGGCGTCAATGGCCGAACAAGGAAGCTTCCAGCACTTGGAAGTCAGGAAGGAAACGGGACATCCAAAGCTTTCCTGTGATTACAGTGCTTTTTATGCCGAGCCAGGAGCGCTTTCTGTGCCGAGCAATTTTCTCTAGTAATTGTTGTTTATAGGCACTTGAAGACCGGGCTCGACTACGTGTGCCTCTGCCAGGAAGCACCCAAGGCAAAGGGAAAGCGTGACTGTGCAATGATCGCACCGGAGCCCTCGGCGGCAGCGCTGGCTGTCGCGCCGCGGGGCCGGGCGGTCCGCAGGACTCACGGGCGGGACGCGGTGCATCGCGGCGGGGCGCTCCGGGCGCAGCCGCTGTGAAACGACTCAATGGGAGCAGCGGCTATGGCGAGAACCGGTGGCCGGAGCGAATATTGTTATTAAGGAATAACAATGTGATTTAGTTTAGTTCTTGGCCTGTGGAGAAAGCGAAATTCTGGTCCGTTTGCCAGCGTTCCGCTCGGTGTAGCTGAGCGCTACCGGAGGCGTTCCGGACGCGGCGGCAGGGTGTTGCCGCTGGGGCTCTGACAGTCTGACAGGAAAGAGTTAAATGGGCCCGTTGGTTGCTGGCCGGATCGAGCCATTTCCTGCAGCCTCCGGCGGGCAGAGCCCGGTGCCCTGGGGCGCGGCGGAACGGCGTGAGGGGAGAGCGCGCGGCGCGCCCCCGCTCGCCTTCCCGAGCCGAC
>JAVJGJ010000047.1:88757097-88791275 GCA_035590215.1 Microhierax caerulescens | reverse complement strand
CCCCGCCGTTAAAAGTAATGGGGATAGTGAACACAGCCTTGCAGTTTTCTAGAAGTGTTTTCCTCTTCCAGTTAGGTGTTTGTTCTGTGCAGTATGTGTGCTATGTGAGGAATTCAGATGGTTTTCAGTCAGGGCAGGGCACTGATTTGCAGATTTTCTTATCTCAGGCATTTCTTTAAAGTACCTTGCACTCTCCTCATCCAAGTTACAGCAGAGCTAGGCTCTGCCCTGAGTTGAAGGAAAGAGATTTATTTAGACTTGTTTCAGTGGCACTCACAGAAGGAGTGAGAAGCTTCCTCCTGTTTACATTAGAAAGATTTCCGTATGGACAAGATGCATCAGCGTGATCCTAACTCTTTGTAGGACTGGAATTGTTCTGTAACTTTCTTGTGCTTTTTTTTTCTCCCACAACCAAGTGTATCTACTCAGGAGACAGTAACTAGAGATTGTTTCATCTGTGACCATCTTACTGGGTTGCAGTCCTGCAAGTGTTGAGGTCAGTGGAACTGTTCGGGTGTCCGAAGCAGGTCAGGTGTGCCGGCATGTGCCCTGTGGCCACTGAGAATGGTGCCCTTGAACCTGGGCATATGTGAATCGCTTTAGACTATACCAGAATAATTAAATGTAATCCTCATTAGGGCTTGACTGGTTATTAAAATGTACCTGTAAAGAAGGGGATTAAAACTGTTCCTGTGTAAAGATCTGCAGTAATATCATCAACATTATTCCTCATCCAAACACATCCGTTTGAACTATATCCCATACTAGTTATGTCCAGTATAGTTAAGATGAACATAAGTCAGACCTGAATCAATGTAGAAACCAATCACTCTGCTGCTATTTGCAAGCTATTAGAAAACTTTACAGCTGTCTTACTTCTTTCCCTGTGCCTTGGTGTGATCCCAAATCTGGGTACCTCCCCAGATGCCATTGATCACAAGCCTGCCTGAGCTGGGTGCTGGGTGGTAAATCCACACCCCTCTTAGCACAGGGAAAAACTTCTCATACACTTTGAACAATTGTTTACCATTACCTTTAGTCACGCTGAATTTTCTCCGGTTCTTAGAAGCTTCATCTCCATTGAAAGGTACTTTTTTCATTTAAAGATACTTTTTCCACCTTGCATGTTCTGTGGTGAGGGGGCTCTGTTAGTAGGGGGCTCTCTTTTCTGGAGGGTGGGTCTTTTAGTGTGCTAATTAGGATAGTTGACACACAGTTCAGGTAACTTTCTGTTTGGTCTCATTAACCATGGAGTATCTATTCCTTCTCCCAAGGCCGTGTTTTATTAAATTTTTGTATTTAGCTAACATCCTCTGGCTTTCGAATTCTTTCTTAGCTTTCCCTATAAATATTTACTTTTATTTTACCCCCTCTTTTTTAAAAAATAAATAATTCTTGTATCAGTGTGAACAAAGCCACACCTGAAGTCTTTTGCTTCACTGGTAAACTAAAGCCCGTGCTGCTCAGCTGCCTTTCAGCCCCAGTCTGTCCTTTTCTCCTCATGTGAGCAGAAGGGTGAGAGAAGACAGGCTTGCTCATCTTCCTTCCCTCCCATCAGGTTTTTATTCACAGTGATAACATCCCCCTGAGCCTTCTGTTTTCCCAGCTGAACAGTCCCAGCGCTCTCAGCCCTTGCTTCTAGGAAAGATGTTCCTGTCTCAGTGATGCTCCAGGCATTTCTGAGGAAGGTTCTGAGTAAGTCAGCATTTTCCACATCATTTTCCACCAGGTCCCCTGCCCCATTCAGCAGTGGGCTGAATTAATAGTGCAGTTGCTGTCACTTTGGTGCTTCTGCTGATGTGTATGGTCACATAGGACGCTTGACTGGACCTATCTGATTAACGCTGTGGACTGTGGAATGCAAAACGACTTGAAATGGACGGGTCTGTTCGCATCCTTAGGGCTAGAGAATGTGCCCTGGAGAGCTGATCAAACAGTCTGAGTGGTGCAGTTCTGTAATCTTTATTCCCTCTGCCATTTGTGCTGCTGGATGTTTTCAGCAGTCAGCGTGATGTTGTAAAATAAAATGTTACTGCTCAAACAAATAAAACCTGCTCTTTATAGTCCTATTAAGAGAAAACCAGATTGTTTTACAAACATCTCTTTCAGTACAAAGTCTGCAAAAATGTGTTGTTTTTTTTTAACTTGCTTTTTACTTTGTTTCCTTTGCTGTAGAGTCTCGAAGTTACACGGAAGCCATTAACCACTCCATGGTGATGTCTGACAGTGCTGTGGGCACTAACCCAGCTTTGCTGAGGGCCAGTATGCAGGCGGATCCCTCCTTTCAGCGCTGTTTTGCATCTTCGTGTACTGTGACAAGTAACAGCCCTGTCCTAGGGGGAGAAAGGTAGGAAAAAATTCTCTTATCTTACTGTATAGTTCTCGTAACCACAGTTTCCAGCCAAGATGTTACACCTGTGTCTTCGTTGCAGAGCATTTGTCCAAGGACCTTGAGTTTGGTTGTGACATACAATGATGCTTTGTCCACCAGCTGGAATTTGCTGCATAGACAGATGTTATTTATATGTCAGGGACACAATTAGCTTGGAAGATAAATAGGAATACAAAAATAAATAGGAATTTATAGTTTGGTTACTTTTCTACGTGCTAGCACAAGCTCACATGTATTTCCCGGAGTGCTTGACCAGCTTCTCTGATGCTTTACTGAAAAACGCACTTAATGAAATTTCACATTGGAGTAAGTTGTATATGAGAGGGAGAGAGCACTCTTCTCGCTGCTGTACGTGTGTTTCTGGTCAGTAAAATGCTGGAGGATTTCTTTTTGGTAGTGAATAGTTGACTTGCTTTCAACTGCTCAGCAGGCTGAGAGATTTTATTATTTAATGTTTGTATTGTGGCAAACACATAGGGCTCAGGACCAGAGCTTGAATAGTATAAATTTACAAAATGGTCCAAAGGAGCTTACAGCATAAGATGAGAAATAGCAGGAAAAACAACCAACCACCAAGGAGCCTCAGGTTACTGTCAGAAGGATCAGAAGGCCGTGACAGGGAATGGTCAGCCATTAGCTGTGCCCTGTAAATATGTAATTGATAGGAGGTATTGTTGTGTTACAGCTGATGAGGTTTCCCTCTCCATCACTCCTCAACAACGTTCCTTTATAGCTATTTATCCTGTTCTTGTCCTGGGATAATTGGCTCCTTTTTCACAGTGAGTGTTTGGAAGGCTGTTGGTTGGTGTGTCAGACTCTCAGTGAAGATTTTAAGTATGTTGATACCTATTTATCTTTTATTTAACTTCCCATCTAATTGATTTCATTTTCAACCAGTATTTGGACAGTGAAAAAATGTTTTCGTTTTGTGAATCACGAGACTGAACAAAGTATGTTAGTATTTTCTGAGGAGGAGGCAATGTAACATTTCATTCTAAGTGGATATGAATTAAAAGCTTGTCAGGCAATGCAAGTTTGCATTCCTACTTCAAACTTTATCTAGAAAATTCTATTCACTTATTTTTAAGTTTTTTTGTTGTCATTTTTCATTTCATCTAGCAGATACCTACAGCTGTGGGTTTTTTTCTTGTGATGATGTCAGTCTTCCATTTGCTTCACTTCCATTTCTTTATGGTCCTTCTACTTTGATCTGTCCAAATCTACTGGTATGCAATGCCACGGTTCCCTTTTAAATAAAAATGCTTTCTTCTTTTTATGTGTCTTATGTCAGTTCTTCCCTTTGCATCTCACAATGAGTTTGTTCTCTCTACATCTGATATTGCTGAAAAACAGCTACATTCTGAGGGCATTTCACTTTTAGAAGCAAGGAAACAATTTAAATTTTTCTTGGATTGTTCATCAGAAGCTTAGTTTGTCTTGTTCGGAAGGGTATTTGTTACTCTTCACTTGAGCAGGTGGAATGGCTAGTAGGAAAATCTAATGTTTGCTGTCGCATTATTTACTTCTATCAAGCAGAATGATTCTGTCATCAAATAAATTAACTGCCTCCTTTCTTTTTTTGTGGACCTTACCTGGTCCAAGAGTTGGGTCTTACGAACTGTGTGTTCTTATCATAGTTACTCATTTCTTGTGCGGCCATGCACAGCTACTCCTTAGCCCATTTCTTTTAAGAGGCTGCATCGTAGGGACCACCATGGCAGTGTCAGTTTTCTTCCATAAACCTCTGCCTTTGGTGGCAGCCTTGCCTTCAGAGATTCTTGCCTCCTGCTGCTCTTTTCCAGGTGGCACTTGAGCTCAGCGTGTAGAGACCTGCAGGACCGCTGCACGTGCGGCAGTGCCATGAACAGCCTCATTTTGCTGATTTATACTCACAGTAACCCCCCTCAGACAGGGGGAAGGAGGGGTATTTAACAGCTGTGATTAATTTGGTGCTGGGTTTACAGTACGAAACCCAGAAGCTGTCTGATCAGCGCAGCTGGGGGGCTGGTGCCCCCTTGGCCCAGCTGTCACCAGCTCCAGCCTGTGGTCACACACCTCGGGGATTGTCCTGAGTGAGGTGATTGCTTGCTTTCTGTGATCACTGTTGTAGGGCTTGTACAGCTTGTACCGTGACATGTGAAGGGAATGATGTGGCTGTTGTTATATTGTTGTGTTCCATTTTTTTCACTTTTTGACAGCTCTTCTGCAACGGAACGCCCTTGGCTTGAGAGCAGCCCTAAAGCTTCCCCGTCGCTCCAGCTTTCCATAGGAAACAGCAGGCCGTCAGGAGGTTACCTTGTGCCCTCTGAATTTTCAAACGCCGTGCAAGATGTCTCTCTCTTGTCTCATTTCCAAACTCCAGGACTGCAAGTCGTCACCCTGAGCAGCCTGGAGAATTCACCAGCAGAGCCACAGCAAGAACCCGCTGTGAGCAGCAATGCCCGGGTCTACCTGAGCAACAGCGGGAGCAGCAGGGGCAGTAGCTCCCCCCGAGAGGAGAAACAAGCTGCTTTCCCTGTCAGTGCTAGAATCTCTCCTAAAACCACGGGTTCGTCAGTGGCACGTGCTGAGGACAATGGCTTTTTGACGCAGAACTTTCTTACGGTGGCCTCTGGACACAATAGCCAGAACAGTGTGGTTCAGCAGCACCACGGAGGGAACCTGCATGCTCAGCCACCTCTCCCAGAGAAAAAGAGGTCCTCTGAAGGAGACCGTTCCTTTGCCTCTGTGTCACCTTCTTCGAGCGGCTTCTCGAGCCCCCACAGTGGGAGCACCATCAGCATCCCCTTCCCAAACGTCCTCCCAGATTTCTCAAAAATGTTAAGCACTTCCCCAGTGCCAGGTGGGTTCTGCATCAGAGAAATGCAAAATACATCAGATTTTATACGAGTTTATAAAAAGCATTCAGGGGATTTTAAAAGTGGAGAGGGGAGGGGAAATACAATGGAATGAAAATGGCAGAGAGGACTTGAATGTTTGCAGTAAGTGGCGCCAGTTTCACTGGCTTTGGGTGTGTTACTGGGAGATTAAGGCTGTAGAATCCTTTCTGCACTTCCCCAGGTGCCAGCTGAGGGTAGCCTCCCTTCTGAACTGCCAGACCACAAGGGAGCCCTGCGGAATCTGGGGTCTGAGTTCTTTTAATAAGGGCTGGCTTCTGTCTGTACCTTTCTAGACTTGTGTCAAGAATAGTTAAAAAGGTAGATGTGTATTCACTGGACCCCATTGAAACATTTGTTATTAATATGCCTTTATAAATGTAAAGAGTTTTTCATATTTTAGGAATTTTGCAAAATACAACTTCAAGAATGCTTTCAGAATCTCGGTGTACAGTATTGTATTTGCTGGTTCTAAAAACACCTCAAAGTGTCTCTTAGGTTGTTGTTCTAATCATGAGTTTTTGAATAATTAAGGATAGGAAGTCGGAAAGAAAATAAATGCTTTTCTATTTAAGAACTTTCTTGACCTATTTTTTTCCCCTTTCATTTCACAGAAAACACAGCTGATAAACATGTGACGGTAAAATTTGTCCAGGATACATCCAAGTTCTGGTATAAGCCAGATATTTCAAGAGAACAAGGTACATCAACTGATATTCTGGCATATCTGTTCACAGAACGGCTAGTTGGTTTGGTGAATTCTCCTTCAGTTTTTTTGATGCATACCTTATGTCTAAAAGAAGTACAAGAAGAAATATAAAACCTAGAAGGGCTACAGACAACTTCATTTAATTTCTTTTGTCCAAAGGCTGAATTTGAGAGTGGAGGGCAGTCAAGTTGTCTTTAAAACGTACTCTGTTAATCAGACAAATTTCCTAGCCTAAGTGAACTAACTACGAAGTAATTTAAATCTGCCAGTGGTAGCTGCAGCAAATGTACTTTACTGAAAAGCTCCAGGTTTTGGAATGACAGATAGGCGTGATGTGATACCAAACATCTGTGCTCTCAGAAATGTTTTTGAGTACAAGTGTGCTGCTCTGGCATGATCTCAGCCACGCGTTTCGCTGCAAGGCAATAGGCTGAGCGATGCTAAGTATCAGACAATACTTCATTAGCTAGAAGTCATTATAAAGGCATCATCATCTGCCCTGCCAGTCTTGCTATAGCCTGAATTTTATTTTCAGCTGCAAGTGACATACGTTATTTCTTACAGGTCAGGAAATAACACTGCCATGAAACAACGTCTTTATGATGTACAATACAGATGTAGTACATCTGTACATAGACTTGTTATTAAATGAGATGGAGAAAGGTTTTACCATGTACATGAAAACATACACATGCGAACTTAAACCTTGCCCCTGCAACAATGTGTAAATAAAGCACACAGGGCGCTTTGCAAATGTGATTGGTCTGATGGTCTTTGTGTCCGTATTATCATATTCAGCTATACTGAATTGTATTTAATGAGTTATGGCAGGATTTGAAACTAGGATTCCTAAAATGCGGTTGTCCAAAAGGAAAAATGACAAATTAGTTCTGCATTGGGAAGGAAGTTGACACTAAAGTAAAATAACCTTCCGCTGTTGGCAGACGATGAATTGCTGTGTCTGTCTAGTTCATAGTTCCTCAAATGCTGAGGATGCCTCTTACAGTGTAGTGGTAAATATGAGCCCAGGGAAATAAAGAAAACAGATCATTAATTCATCTTTGGATGATGTTTTACTGATCCGTTCAGTCCAGTCCCCTTTCACTTGTCTGCTCCCCAGCTGTAATGAGAACTGAGTCTAAACGTGCAAAAAATAATTTCCTGACTTGATGCGAGTCCAGAGAGGGGAGTGGATTGTAAAGTAAGCTGCTTGAACAAATGGAAAGAAAATCTTTCCAACCTTTTAGTATGTCTCTTTTTCACCCTACCACGTAAAATTCCTTTTGAAAAAAGTGTTTGAAATACTGTTGCTGAGGAGGGGGAGCGCTTGTTCTTTTTTCCTGTGCTTAATGGTCTGCTCCTGTAGCATATGATTACTGTCCCCCTATGGGTTTAGAAGTGTTGCGCGAGTATTGCTGAATTGCAGGGGTTAATGTGTTCATCCTCATAGCACATGACAATTTATTGTGAAAATAGTTTTCTTCACCATCTGACATGTGAACAAAACAAAATATATACACATTTGCTTTACTCACTTAAACAGAAGAGACACATCTGCATTTTCTTGATATTCTGTTACTACTGTTTGGGTTTTTTTTTAATTTCATGGAAAAAAAACGTGTGTATGTGTTTGCAATGTAATCATTTCTCAGGCCTTGCAAATTATGGCTTCAAGCCCCATATGCATAATTCCCATGTTCTGTATATACAGATAGCTAAGGACTGAAGGATCAAATCTGGGCTTTTTCCAGGGTTTCTCTGAAGTCTTGCTGGTTGTTAGTAATCCTGGAAACAAACACAAGTATTTCCAAAAAGTTGGGGTGTGGGGTGAGGGGTAAGCAAAGTAATAGAATTTTATTAAGATATGTCATTAGATTAACATTTTGTCTTTTTTTAATGTGAGTTTAAGATTTTGGGCTACTAGATTTCAAAGCCTGCAGCAGCCTCATGCAGAGCAAAAGTAGTTTCCCTGCAAGTGGTTCCTCCTGCAGAGGACTTCAGGTCACACTTGCAGGAGACATCACAGAATATAGATGTAAAGTATTTCGGTGCTTGGATGGTTGAAGAGCAAATATTCACTTACATTCCTTGCCTTCCTTTAAAACTAGTAAGGGAGTAAGACTGCGTTGCAGGGTCAGAAACTTGGTGGTGGATGAAAATGGATCTGCTCCGCCTGTTGAAGCTGCATAGGAAAAGAAAAACAGTGCTGTCTAGTGAGCCTGGGAATTACAGAGAGCTGTGCTTTCTGTCACGCTTCTGACAACTTGACAAAATGTAAGCAGGAATCAGCTTGCTCTTGTGTTGGCTGTAGGAAACCTGGTGGGACCTGTACCCCGTTCTCAGTGTGAAAATCAGTAGGGATCTGTACTTCAGGCTTCTCATTGAATAAGTATCTGCAAGATTTGCACAAGATGTGACCACTCACATCCCCCAAATATGCTTGATTATATTCTGTTCTATGGCAGCGGGGACAGAGAAAAAGATTTAATTTCCTTTAGTCTCCTATTGCTTATAGATTTGCACTTGCGTACTTTCTGGGTGTGTGCATTGCTCTGGAGCTGTGTTTCTCTCTCTCTCCCCCTGAATGCCTTGCAGCCATTGCTGTTCTCAAGGACAAGGAACCTGGGTCATTCATTGTTCGAGACAGCCATTCTTTCCGTGGAGCCTATGGACTAGCCATGAAAGTTGCTACACCACCTCCTTCTGTGCTACAGTTAAACAAGAAAGGTACTGTATGCCCTCTGTCTATCACTTGCCAAGCCATATGTAGTGGAAGTCCTTACTACTGGGTAGTAATCTGGAGGAATCTCCCCTCTTCCAGTAAGTGGAACTTGAGTTACAGGCTCCTTTTCATACCGTCTTAAATGAGACTGGGTGTCCGTTGTACTTCATAGGTTCACCATGGCTTGTAAATGTGCGTTCATTGTGGCTGTGTGTGTATTCGACCTTATCAACCTAATAGAATATCTGTGCCGTCTCAGTAGTGAGTCTTCCCTAGCGATCACAAGTCTGCATCTCATCCACATACCACCATGTGAAGCTTTTGTGTGGCTGGAAGGTTGAATGTTTTTGGCCCCAAGGTCTTGTTTTGAGACAGTTCTACATTTTAGATATAAATCTGAGGTGGTTGCCTAAGGTAAGATGATAGCTGTTTAAAAGAAGTGATGGAATACACCTCTCTCCCAGCTCCGGTGCTTCCGTTTATAACTGGTGCCTGATCGTTGTGAAAGGTAAAATGGGAAGAACAGAAAGCATTCATCAATGTGTGGAAACTCGGCAGGCAGTATCTCTAGTGTTCTTGGCTCCATTTGTGCTGCTGCAAGGGTGGTGGGATGGTTTCCATTGCTGCTGTTTTCCTTTTACAAAGATTATTACGTTTCATTAGTACATGCTGGCTGGCGAGGTAAGCCGTTGAGATGGCAAGAAAGCTGTGATTCCCGGTGGCGTGGCTATGGAAGCGTGGGTCTCTCGGGGGTTGGTTGGTTGGTTGGCTGCTGTTGGTTTGTGGTTTGGTTTTTTTTTAAAAGATTTTGTGCTTAGTCTGGGGCAAGTTTAGCAGTCCACCTTGACTACAGTAACAAAGTCAAATTCTATATGCTTAACCTGGTATCTTGAGACAATTTCTAATAAAACTTTGCCATGTAATCCATCTTTTTCTTGCCAAGAAACATCAGCAGAACCAATGCAGTGTCTGATTTAATGAAGAACAGGGTGCACTGGGGCGGTGATAGCAACAACAAAGAGGCAAATGGAGAGTGGCTGTAGGTGTTTTTAGTAATCTTTTTTTTGTCATCAGACCAGTGAAGTCCAGGAAGACATGTAAGTTCAAGCTCTACTAGCCTTTAACAGCTAGTTCATGTTAGCTGTACCACAGGCAGGTGGTAGTCAGAGAAATTTGTAGTAAGAGACTGTATATATATGTAATGTGTGATATTTAGCTTTTTTAGTTCCTATCGTTTCATCCCAGAAGGCACAAATTTGTTCAGTCTTCTGCAGGATTTCTTGTTCCAGGCTTCCCCTTCCCACATGCATTGTAGTCATTTATTTTTAGTACTGTGAAAGCATAGTGGCCAACAGTGAGCTGTTTGAAAAGGTGATCTGTGCAATCTACGCTTGCATAGAAGTTTCTGCTGTCCAGAGTAATGTGCTCGTCTGTATTAGCCTGAAAGTCAACCCCTGATGTCACGTGTTCGCTGGACTGTGGTTGATGGATCAAAGGGAGCATTTGTGTTTGTGGCTCTTTTGTTCAGGTTTGAATGGTTGGGTAGCTTTGTCCCCTTGATATGAAATAACCCTTTAATTACTTGGAGAGAGATTAAGTTTGTAGACAGATGTGAAATACTGTGAACCAGTCTGTCAAGAAGTAACAAAGTTATCTTAATTATATGTGTGCAGATGTATGTATATGTTTAAAAGAATGCTAAATCTCAAGGGGATTTTTATATGCCCCTTGGACTTTGAATCTCCTCATTCCATCCAACTTAACAATTTCAATGTGTCCTAGACTCCTAAGAGGTAAAAACTGGCATTGAAAGTCTAGTGAAACCTAAGTGTTTCATGTAATTGTTATGGAGCAAAAACTTAGTGTAAAACTGCAAACATTTTAAACCTTACAAATTTATTGAGAGACTTAGCATCGTTACCTTTGTGTGGCTATATCTTCCATTGGTTTAGTCTGGAAAAATTCTGCGAGCAGAACTGTCACTAAGAATCTGAGTATTTTATCATACTTTTACTTCCTTGTCACATTGGATACAAGTTCTTCTCATAGGCAAGTGCATCAGAATTTCTAATCATTTCTTTTCCAAATTTCTGTTCCTGTCATTGGGACCATGCTTAGGCATTTTGGACACAAGTGTACATTTGGCTATCACTCCCTTATGATTACGAAACCTTTTCCTATGGTTGTCTAAAGCAAGCTATATTCTTGTGGTGTTTTTGCAAAATGGCCTTTTTACTGCAGCTTGTAACCTTGCAGCAGAGCAGATCTAATGCATTCTTTGCGTGCTGTATATAAAACATTTGGTGGTAATGTGGAAAACTGCTTCATAAAGACCTGCTAATTTGTGAGACTATTGTCTGTTTATTGCTTCTCTTCATGAGCTTTCTTTTTCTTTTTCAACACAGTTGGAGATTTGTCAAATGAACTTGTAAGGCATTTTCTGATTGAGTGCACTCACAAGGGGGTACGCTTGAAAGGATGCCCAAATGAACCGTATTTTGGTAAGTACTGTGCATCACAGGGACATGGAAAATGGGAACAGTTTGCGTTTGCCAGAGCTGTTTTATAGACTTGGATGGAGTGCAAATGAGAGAATGCTTTGCTCAAGTGCTGATGATTTCTGTAGGAACCCATTCTGAGGTTACAGGAGCTTTGTACACATTTACCTTAAGTATATGTGCAGGGCACTCTGGCCCAGATGCAGTGACCAAGCCTATGTACAGTGGCTAAAATGACACTGGGATGGGATGTTCACAGAGTACTTTATGCGGCAGCAGCCACCCTAATGTGCTAGGGTGAAAGCACATTACCTGTTGGGGCAAGCAGCCAGACACCTACCTAACTGCTCACTCATTTGCCCTCTTCAGTGGGACAGGAGGGGAAAACAGGATGGGAAAGCTCTTGAGTTGAGATAAAGACAGGGGTTGCTAAGCTGTTACTGCCACGGGCAAAAGAGACTCAACTTGGGGAAAATTAATTTTTTGCCGATTAGAACTGATATTCAGGTAGTGAGAGACAAACACTAAAATAACACTTTTCCTTCCCCTTTTCCCAAGCTCAACACTGCTTCCCCCCAGACTCTTCCTGACTGTGGTGTGTCCTCTGCTGGGTCTCACCCTTTTTGTTCCCTCCTTGTCCCTGTGCAGCCTTTTCTGCCCTTTCTTAGGCTTTCCCGGAGGCATCCCACCTGTGGCTCAGTGGGGCTGCTGGAGCCGGCTGTGCCCAGCACCCAGCACACCGGGGAAAGGGACAGCTACCATGAAATAAACAAGTGGGAAAGGACAAATCCTATTTGAAGGTGGATTGACTTTTGTCCATTTGACATGAGACTTATTTCAAATCAGAATTTTTAGCCCAATCCTACCTTGATCTTGAAGTATCTGTTTACGGCACATATATAGCCCTACTGATCTTTAGTCTGAGCATCTCTTAATCTTTCAATGCATACAGCCTCAAAACTGCTTCACAAAGTGGGTGCGCAGGCACTGTCACACACTTGGGTGGGTAGGATAGTGAGGGACTAATAGTATCAGTTTTGGAGTTTCTATAAGACCCTTGCAGGATTAGGTCATCTTGCCATTCCAGAGAAATTTTTGGTGGGCTGTAAAAATGAGGTGGTTTTGGTTGAACTGTAATTTTTTTCAGGCATGGGATTGTGATGTTCAATATTAGTAAAGGGGACCAAAGGATGGCTTTTTGTACAGACAGGTTGATGAACATTACGCCTTCCTCTCACTCCTTAGAGTGTAGTCTCTCATGCTAATGTCAAGGATGACTAGTGTTTACATTAAAGCCAAGTCTGAATGACAAAAGTGACTTTGAATAGAAAAGAAGAAAAATTTAATAGAGAATGCTACATACGTCACTGCTACGTTGAATGGAGGAGGTTTTTTCTAGACCATCATTTATACTTTCACAAAATAGAGGTGCGTGTAGGCAAAGCAGTGGACGGTGGAGACTAGGTGGCTAAGAGGCAGAACTCACTCTTTCTCCGCCTCATTACATAGCGTTGACCCCATGTGCTCTTGCCATCCTTGTAAGATTTTACTACATCTAATGTAGCATAAGATAAAAGCATTGAAAGAAATTTACTGACTTCCATCTATTACTGTTCTTGTCATTTTTGTGCTTTTCTCCCGTTTGAAGCAAAGCCATTTAGGTTAGGGTTTAATCTGGGAAAGGGAGCATATGACTGTGATTAATGAGTTCAAGTACCTCCAACTGAGACAGTGCTGGGAAACATGAATGTGCTAAAATTGACTGAAGAGAGTCTTGGCTTAGGTGCCAAGAGTTTGTTTGTTTGTTCGTTTGTTTTTTAAAGGGCAGGACGGGGAGGCCTCTTACTCTGTAAAATACTTGGAGCCAACATAACTGTTAAGCATTCTTGTTGTCCACCAAGTTAATTGTGCGTGTCTTGTCCTTCTCCTGACCACAGGGAGTTTGACAGCTCTGGTGTATCAGCATTCCATCACCCCACTGGCACTACCCTGCAAGCTCCTCATCCCAGACAGAGGTATGCTGTTAAAGTACAGTAGAGACAGAATGCAGCCAAGCTCTGCTCCAGAGTGCTGGTGTCCAAAGGCAGGTGAACATGTCACAAGTTGAGATCTAAGCCAACGCACAGGGAAGGAAGCTGTCTTTTAAAAGTGGTTCTTTAGTACTGCTGATAGCTCTTACCCAAGGGGTAGTTGTGAGCAGTGTAGTACTGTGATATTCCAGACATAAACATGTATGTGTCACGGAAATCTGCACGGTAATCTAGCATGTAGGAAGGCAAAAGTACTTCTCAGACGTGAAGTTTTGCCCATGTGTGTGGTTAGATGCAACTGCACGTTCAGGTCTGGGTTGCAGAAGGGCTTTATGGAAAGCAAGCAGGTAAAGAACAGAAGGTGCCCTGAGTGTGGCACGGGCAGCAAGGAAATAGCAGCTTGCACAGGTCAAAATGTTGAAGTAAATGATGAAACAGCCTGTGCTGTGTCGTGGGGCTGTAATTCTAATTTTGGTTATGGTGATTTAATGAATCACTCTAAGACAACAGCAAACGCAGTTATGCTTGCCCCGTAATTCAGTTGTCTGTTGTTCTCCCACATGAAGTTAACATCAGATGTATTATTGAAATGTTAAACATTCTTGTGGTTTTCTATTGAACTCTTTAAACTTTTGTTAAAGGCCATATGTCGGTGTTCAGACATAGCATTTGAATTACGCAAATACATTAGTGAAACCATTTTAGCCCAAAAACATGCTATGGTAGATGTGACCAGAGATATCTTTATATGGGAAAACAGGGTGGTAGGTGGGCTTGTTCTCCTTATCCTCCTCACCTAAAATGGAAAGCTCCTTCTGTTCTGGCAGAGGTGCAGGGCTGAAACATTTGCCAAGTCCTAAATAAACATACCACAGTGAAATTTTATTTTGGATTTATGTTTTTCATCCGGTACCATCATACATTTTAAGGTGATCTTCTGTTCTGTGGTTAACGATGCTGGACACAGTGGATGGAGTATTTAAAGTGTATGGATAATTCTAAATGTGTGAATGATGTCACACACTGTGTGACTGCTCTCTTCCTCATTCAAATGTATTCAAAGACAGCATGCATTGTGTTAAACAGAGCAGTAAGTGACATCTTTTTTACATGCATTTATATAACTGAAATAACATGCTGATGGACAGATTTCTCACTAGTTTTAACAGAAGATTGGGGGGCAAACATTCTGCTGCTGTCTTAATAGTTCAGATGTTCATTTCTTACATGAGGCAAGAAGGATTATGTTGTCACCTTCTGAATCAAAATAAAAAAAAATAATTCATTTTATCATAGAAACAGAGTTTTTGTGCCTAAATTAGTTTAAATTATGCAAATTAAATGAAATAATTAAAATTGCACTATTTAAAAAAATTTGAGGCTGTGATGAGGGAATATAGCTATTAGTATTATTTAAAGTCACATCTTGTGTGTCCCTGCAGCCTGTGCTATGTAGTTATGTCCTTTACTGTCAGGAAATAAAAGCTGAGCATCCCTCCTGCCATGCTGGCAGCCAAGAAACTGATGCAGCACAAAACCCACATGAATTACTATAGTTGCAGATACAGGGTTGTTCTGTGTTTCTGGCCAAGGTTTGTCCAGTAGGTGAGATCACAATTACAGAAGTTAAGCTCATGCTTGACGATGTGCATTGATTTGTCAGTTCAAGTCCAAATGAAACATGGACAGTGTTTTCTGTTTACAGATCCCTTGGAGGAGATAGCAGAAACTTCCCCACAAACTGCTGCAAACTCGGCAGCGGAGCTTCTCAAACAGGGTGCAGGTCTGTTAAACTTTTTCTTTGTATTTGACTGCCACCAAATTTTGTATCTTACAGGCAGGGAGAAGAAGCTTAGACTGAACTGAAGGATGTTTAAAGGGAGCAGTTTAAATTTAGAGTGCTGTGTAGAAGTGTAAAGGGCACTGTGAGGATATGTACCAAGTTCTTTCTGTTTTCTGCAACCAGCTTCTAAGTTCCACAACCTTGTGTTTGCTTTCCTGTTGTGCCTGCAGTGAGAATGTAATGTATGCATAGGTTGCTGCAAACACAGCAGTTTTTGAGCTGTGATGTTGCTTTCAGAACTGATGGACTTAAAGAAGATATTTTCAAACTGTGGTTGCAGAGGTTCTTGAACTATTTCTGAGGTCTGCAAAAGGCAACTAAAGAAAGTGTTCAGTAGGGTTACCTTCTCAGTGTAGGGGTCAACAGTACCACTGGAAAATGCTTACTGTCCCATCGATCTGGAAAAAAACCCCAACACATGAAAAAACGTTGCCCTGTGCTTCACTTCATGCTACATGTTGTTAGGAAATGACGAGTGTCTTTTACGTCGGATGCTGGTTTATGGATTCTCATGCATACTGCAGCACCTGTTCTGGCAAGTTAAGTTGTCTTACCATGAGTTTGTGGATGTGACAGAAGAACCTGACAAGACTGCCTCCAAATGATGTGTTGCTCTGCATTGGTACCGTCTGTATTGCTCTCATACAGAGCTATTTGCAGGTGTAGAGACATGTTCTGCTTCTCATCTGCTTTGTTTATGTGCAGCTGACCCAGAGACAGCTGGTGAAATAGCCTGTCTGAAAAAGCGTGCTGGTGTCCTGACCCTCCCTCCGTTACTGGCCGTGGAGCGCCGAGTACCCCTTCATAATCTTAAGGCTGTGCTTAGCAGAAATGCAGCTGCTGTGTCGTTTCCCTGTGCAGTGGGCATTCCCACGGGATCCTGTCCGTGGTGCCTGGTCTTCAGGCTGCGCTGTGAATTCCCCCCAGGACTTCTCTGCCTGCACTGCATTTCACTCTTTGAGTTCAGCCTGCTGCTGGAGCCACAAGCACCAGGGTTGTGGCCAAGCGCACCTTTGGGAGGATGCTGCCTCGTTGCCCTCACCCGTTTTGGGGCACTTGTGAAGGGGGCAGTTGCCAAGCTGAGAAGCTGTGGAGGAGAGAGAGTGTTGCCTCTTGCTTGTGCAGCAAAAAAAGGAATCTGAAGTACCACTTTGAGTGCTGTAATCGAGCAGGCATGTGTGGCTGAGGCAATGGCAAGCCTTTGTGAGGCTGTGCCAGGAGTGAGCGCAGTGTTGGCCTTTCTGTCTGCCAGTGCTGTGGTGGTGGTTGTGCCCAATGGGGGGGAAAAACCCAAAGAAGGAGAATGAATTTTTTTAGAACTTACCCTCTTGAAAACCCAGCAAAAGGGGCATGTGATGTCCTTTCTGGGTTTCTCCTTGCTCAGGCAGTGCTTTTCAAAGAAAAAGAAAGAATGCTTACTTCAGCTGGGGCAGGAGTTAGTTAACTCCTTGTGGGAGCTGCCACATCATGGATCATTTGGGGATTTTAGTACGATTTTTGGTTTTTTCCCCTTTTTATTGTTGTTTTGTTTTTAAGCAAGGATTTGGAACCTGAATAGATAAATTAGCTAGGAGAAATTCTCAGAGGGGTTTTCTTTGCCTTAAAACATCATATCCCACTGATTTTCCTTGTTTCAGAGGTCCCTCTCTGGTCATAGAGACATTCAGGTTGTGGAGTTCAACACTGAAGTGCAGACCTGAAGCGTGTAAATTGTTTCTTTGCCAACTATCTGAGCTTGTGTGAGTGCCAGCAGTTTAGTTAAAGCAGATGCAGTTTTTCCCTGCCCTGCTTTACCCTACCCTTATCCCACTGCACAAGCAAAAAAATGAGGCTGTCTTTTCCTGGAATTATTGTTTTTATAGCTGTCTGAAAAACCTAATGTACGTTTCCAGTTATATCTAAATGCAGAAGCTGCCCAGAAATTCTTTGCTTCCTAGAGAGTGACAATTGAAGACTAGAAACAATACAGATAACTGGCTTTTCCCTAGAAGAAACCTTGCTTCGTTAACTCTTCTGCTTGGTGGCAAAATTTTCTGCCCCAAATAAATCCTGGTTCTTCCTGTCTGTTTCCACTAATACAGCCAAGGAACTAAGCATCCTGAACAGAGCACATTGCCAGGCTAAAAGCAGCAGGAGTTACTCAGTGGCTACATTGTGTAGGTGTTGGTGGTAGCATGGATGTGACTACAAAGTGCCACCTGTGGAAGACAGGGCAGCTGCACTGCACGGGGCACAGATGTTCTCCTTTCGTTCTAGCCTTGACTGTGTCTCTGTGGCATTGCCGTCATTTGCTACCCCGCCAGACCATGCATGATGTTCTTAAATGAGAAATCTTTCAGCCATTCTCAGTTTCCTTTTTCCTGTAAACTCCTTTTTAAGCTGGCATTTTTGCACTTTCCAGTGCTTTTTGAAAAAGGTTCCGTTTATTATTTTTTGTGCTACAGAAGAAAGAGGATATACTGTATTTGGTGACTGCTTTTGAACTGTCACATTGAGGGCAATCTAGGCAAACTGCTTGGCTGTTGTGTTGGGAAACAAAGCCTGAGCATGGTGTGTTGACACGAGGGCAACATGTGGCAGAGGAGGGAGGGAAACCCTTCATCTGGGTCTCAGAAGTGGTGAGGAGTGTGACTGAAATAGGGCAGGCGTGAAGAGCTTTAGGTATGTACCAAGCATACCTAGCAATGATGTGAGAAGAGGAGAGCTAACAGTTGGGAATGTTATTTACAATCTGGAATAGACATGACAGAAAGCTGTTGAGCGATGAAGGGCCTCATTGAACTTGCCATTCATAGTCTTAAGTCCTTCTCTGCATGAATTGTATAGTAATTGATTCAGACAGAGCTTACAGAAACTATTGCACCAATGAGCCAATATGTTTGGGAAATTTTACACTTAGAAATCAAGCAAATCGACCTCTGGATCCCTTCTTTCACTGACAGACTTCAGAGCCTGAAATTACTGGGCTGACCACCATGCGGGAATCAAACTCAGGCTTATGCAGTCTTTAACGGTATGATCGCTTGGTTGGTTTGAAAATGCCGATGTCTAGCTGAGTGTTTTATGTAGATGGTCATAGGAGAAAGCTTTAGTCAAAGTACAGAACAGCCGTGTGAAAAGAGAAACTCTTAGATTTAATCTTTGCTTTTATAGCAAGGTTGGCAAGCCAAGCTAAACTGCTAAAGAAATGAAATATTAGCACGGTAATCTGCATGTGTCAACTTCCAGAATTGTAAGTTCTGTCCTGGATAGCTACACAAATGTTTTTACCAAAACACAAAGTCTGTTGGTACCAGTGTTTCTCTATGGATGTGTTTAATCATTCTTGCCTGTGCTGTAGAATAAGACTTGAGGGCTTTTCAAAAACGTTCTTGATCTGCTTGTAAATTTGACTTTGTACCACAGTCCCAAAGTATTTAAGTATGGGAATAATTATATTAATATTATATATTAATAGTAATTAATACTGTATAATGTTGCATGGCACTGTTTCCATGTAGTAGTAGCATACAGTGCTATAGTACTACTATATAATGCTGTATGATATTAGTATTTCTTTTCCTAGTGCTCGCTGCAGATTTCATATGAGACCAGATAAAAAGATTTAACTGTTTGGTAGCCTTAGAAACCAGTGAGCTTTTATTTTAATAGACATACTTCAGAAGTTACTGGTATCTCTAGGAGCGGAGTAGGGCTTTTAGAAATAAGTGCATGGTAAAGAACAGATCTAAAAATACACAAGTCAGTAATTTTTTTCAATGTGGAAGTTGTTTTGCTTGCCCTAAAATCGCTAAACATACAAACCACTATGGAATTAATGATAAGTGAGCTTTGCAGCAACCCTCAATTCTTTGCAGGGTGAAAATGTTCTTGGTGTGCCAAACAAGTGAATGGTTTCCTTTGAATATAGTTTAAATACCATTTGGAAGTGTAGAAGGTGTGAACATAAGCTGCAAAAAATGGTGTATTTTCTTACTGGCTGCTGTAATTGAACTTAAAAGCAAGACGTCCTCATTCCTTCCCCTCAGGAATGCCTCTGCTGTAGTAATACCTCTGAGCGGCCTCTCTCTCTGCTGCTGTCTTCTGTTTATTTAAATTTCAGGATCTGTAGGTAATGGATAAATACAGACATCGGCTTAAATACAAAGGTATTAAAAGAAAAGAGATGGCAGAGGGCCTATGACCTCCAAAATTGCGAACTATGAAGCAGCAGTGGGACAAGGTGGGGCACACGTAGAAGGTTTGGTAGTTTGCTGGCAGTATTTCCCGTTTGCTTTACAAAGGTGGAAAATCTACGTTTTGCTTGGTTTTGTTCAGAAGATACCCCTTTGCTTGCTGTCAGGTAATAACCTGTGAAAGTCTTTCCGCCCTGTGAAAGTCTTTCCGCTCTTCCATTACAGCATGTAATGTGTGGTACCTGAATTCGGTGGAGATGGAGTCCCTCACGGGCTACCAGGCGGTACAGAAAGCCTTGAGCCTGACGCTGATGCAGGATCCTTCCCCCATCTCAACCGTTGTCCATTTCAAGGTGTCTGCACAGGGAATCACGTTGACAGATAACCAAAGAAAGTAAGCAAAAGAGGGATGGGAAGAGACTTATCTGGCTGTGTCCCCAACAAGTCTTGGCTGTGGTTGATTTGATTTTCCTGGTGAGATTCTGCAGCCTCTGTCTGAGGTCAATGGGATTGTCTGTAAAGAATGATGGTGGCAGGGTCAGCTGTCTGCTGCGCTGGAGAATGAACATTCTAAGCTGTGGACATCACTTCCACATGGCAGCTTTGACCTCGGGGAGGTCACCTTGCCATGGCATTTTTTTCATTGTTGTTATTTCTCATAATAAAGGGAAAGGAATGGCTTTCCCAGCATTTGATGTGCAATCTATTCAGTGAAATAATTTGCCTTCACAACTTCTTTCAGCAGTACCGCTGAACAGAGCTGGCCTCAGTAACCACTGTGTATCTCCGGTGTTTGAAATAGTGCTTTGGATAACCTGTAAAATGCTGTGATAAAAAGTTAATTTACATTTAATTTGTACTGGATGCTTTTAAGGCTGCCACAAAGTCTTTAGATTTGAAAACTGACAATAACAAAGGGAAGTCATTATAGGTTAAAAAAAAAAAAAAAAAAGTGCCAGACTTTTTTAATTCCATGGGATCTACAAGCATTTATAGCAGATCAAGGGCAAAATCTTAAATTATAATGCCTAGGAGTGCTTATATTTTGAAACAATATAATCAGATTATTCACAAGTTTCCAAGAAGTTGCACTTCCCACTGACATATAGTATCTAATCAGAAGGCCAGTTTTTAGTAAAGATATGTTTTGTGCTTGTAGGTCTTTTTCTTAGCTCAAGGGTCAGTTTTCTTTTGGATCAAAAACTTGACATTACTATTCTAATTATAGATTTATTTGATTGGAGCAGTTCAGATTGCTTTCAAAGTCATTCAGAGGCAGCAAAAAATATGTATCGTTATTTTTTAATTTAGATGAAATATTGTTTCTTTTTCAGATCTGTTTATCGTGAGTGTTAACTGTTCCTAAAACTTGTTTTAACATTTCTTTCTATTCAGACTGTTTTTTCGGCGACATTATCCAGTCAACACGGTTATTTTCTGTGCTTTGGATCCACAGGACAGAAAGTAAGGAAGACAAGCAGTATTTCTAATATGATGTTTGCATTGTTGTTCTACAAAAAATACTAACATAGGTTTCATTTTTATTTCTCTGTCCCCCCGCCCTTTTTTTTTTTTTTTTTTTAACTGCTTTCTTAATGGACAACGAGGTGGATGAAAGATGGCCTTTCTGCAAAGTAAGTGGACACCTGTCAGAGTCTCTTTTAACTGAATGTTTTAGGAATATCATTGCAGTGATCACTTTCTTAGTGTTCTAAATGATCTTTGTCAGAGATGTAGGAGGGAAAGCAGCTGTCCAGAGGCAAAAGTCTCTCTGGCCACTGTAATCAGAATTTGGTTACTTCATGTGCACCTCTGTAAGTCAGGGCCTGACTGCTATGGTGGGATGTCTGGAGCCAGAGCTAGTGTGGTTTATTTTGTTTGCAGGTCTGGGATTTGACTAAAGACAGAGCTGAAAACAGAGCCATTTGCGGCTCAGTTTTGTTGTTCTGCTTGTCCAGTAACACTAACACAAGCTTATTTGTCTCACTTAGACTGATAGCTTTAAAAAAAACCACAATTCCCTCACACGGCACCTAAGTGAAAACACTCCTAGTCATGCTGGTGTGTGGTAGTGTGTGGTATAAATATATAATTACCAGTGGATTGCAAAGCATTTTCTGTTGAAGGCAAACATTGTTGTCCCACTTTCACCAAAAGAAAAAAAAAAGCTAAACAGAAAGCCCAGGCACTGGTTTCTGGAAAGGAACAGCAACAGATGGCTTAAGTCCTGTTTGCAGCGCTCTGTCCCTTCACACCACCCCCTTCGCCAGGGCAGGTAAGAGAACAGCAGCACTGAAACAGATTAAATACACCCCCAGCATCAGGAGCATGTCAGTGCAGGATGCAGTCTGGACAAGAGCAGGAGGAAGGTGATGGTCCCCTGCCCTGATTTGGACCATCCCGAGCTACTCGGGAGCCCTGGATCTGGCTGCTGCCTCTGGGCTGCTGCCTGCAGTGGTCCTGCAGGACCTTTGTCCATCAGGACAGATGAAGCCTCCTGACAGTTTGTGGTTTTGGTTTCTGCAGTGTCTTTGTTCGCTTTATGCACCGAGGCGATGCGTGTGTTGTCTGTTCTCTGATCCGCTGCGATTTTTGCCTTTGCAGAGTGTTCGGGTTCGTGGCCAGGAAGCAAGGCAGTGCCACAGACAACGTGTGCCACCTGTTCGCAGAGCACGATCCGGAGCAGCCTGCCAGCGCCATTGTGAACTTTGTATCAAAGGTCATGATCGGTTCCCAGAAGAAGATCTGATGCCTTTCCATCCTGGGCTTGGAGCTCCTCACTGAAGGAAGGCACTGTGAGAGGCAGAAAGCCTATTCAGCAGCAGCGTCTGAACCTTGTCATTTCCAAGAAGGAAAGCAGAGGACGGGCGACCCACGTTGTGTTTGCAAGAGTTCAGCCTTTTCTTTGAAGATGCCTCTGACTTCACAAGATGTTATTTCTTTGCGTTTTGTATCAAAGGACAAAAGGAAAGCGGCTGGATGCCACCCAAACCCATGTAGCCCATACCTGAATGAAGCATAAATGGAAAACTTCTCCTGAAGGGTTTCTAATATACTTTCACATGCTGTTTCTCATCATTTATTGGAGCAGAAATACTCAATAGGCTGCGCTACGTTTTTTGTGCAGAAAACGTTTTGTATAACCTCTGCAAAGACACTTGCTGTAGTTGCATCAATGGTAGCTGTAGGCCTTGCAAACGTGCTCTTAAGAGAACGATGGTCGGAGGAAGACTATTTGCTCTTCCCTTCATCTTCATGTGATCGGTAATGGGAACTGAGTGGAGGAAGGGGAAGATGTATGTGAAGAGAAGGTTTGTGCAAGTTGATTTCTGAAAGAAAGGAGCAGCAGTGTGGAATATTCAGGGAGATTGCTCTGTATTTAGTGTTAAGAGGGCTGGGCTGTTTTAGTTTGAAAAACAGGGGAGAGGTGGCAGAACTAAAAAAGGCTGTGTGGAAGTCTGTTCTGTAACTGGGGTTTTTTGTATTACTATTTTTTTATACAGAGAACTAAGCAGGGAAGAATCTGTATTTTAATAGTTACAGGATAAAAATGAGGGAAAAGCAAAGAAGAAAATTTTATAATTTATATATTTTTACCTGCACCAGATTATTTATAGTGGATCTTAGATCTTGATACGTTCATACGGATATTCTTAAACTAGACCATTGTTGAGCTTTGCCTCTTTAGTACTGTTTTGCCTAAGTAAAAACGTGTATAACCTGTGCCTTGCTATAGGCAATAGAGTCTCATGTTTTGACTTTTGTCTTACAGCACCAAGATAACTTCCCATTTCCCATCTCTGCATTACTGCTTTGGTAGTTAACATTTGTCCCCTACCTAATACGTAATTATATTTGTGGATTCTTTTGGCCCCCATTTTATTGGACTTGGGGGGGAATTTTTGGCTATTTTTTATCTCTAGGAACTATTCTTGGTTTATAATGTTATTTTTTAATAATTCTTCGAGTCAGGAGATCCAAAAGGGAATGGAATTTATTTTGTTACTCTGTCCCATTTCTTGAGAGCATTTATGTCATGATTTCTACAATCATCATTTGTACATATCGCTGTATCTTTCTAAACACGTATTTTAAATGCGTAACAAAGTGCTAGATAGCTTTACAGAAAATTGATGAAGTAGGTGACAGTGGGAACTTTCACGAGGAGAGTAAACCACTGAGGTCTGCTGTGTAATTCCCGTGCACTCCAAAAGAGCAGTACTGGAGCCCTGCATCAGAGCTGAGGGTAATAAAGCAACTTCAGTGTGATGGTGCTGAAAAGTTTCATTGTCTCTGTTTCTTTGATGTGTGACTGTCATCATTATATTAATAACCTGAGGAATGAAATGACAGGCTGCATTTGGCATGCTGATGCATGTGGCACTGGATTAACTAGTAACTGTACCCACTTGGAGGATTTAATCCTTTTATCCACTTTTACTAAATAACGGTTAAATGCAGCCGGAAACTCTGGTTGGGCTATATGGGCCACCAATTTGTACAACATTTGTCCTGTGTAAATTATGATCTTCTTAATAGCTCTCTTCCTATTTCCTCAAGTAGTAGGACCATGGAAGCCTTGATCAGTGACCATAGCCAAAGCACTACCAAATTATTTGTGTAACTGAATTTTGTATAAATGACTTTATGCTTTTTAAAAGGAAGGCGGTGGGAAAGAGGGGGAGAGAAGAAAGACCTGAAGTTTAATTTGTTTGGACCAGGAAGGTGGTGTGTTAGTAGTGGTGGGCATGGGGTGCGTGTAGAAGGGTGAAGAAATCCAAAGTGTCGTAGCTACCGTTGAAGCAACAAAGGCAAGTGCCTCTGATCTGTACCAAATAATTCTGTTCTTCCGACACAAAGGTGTGCTACTTAAATGGCGTTTATGTACCATCCAAAAAAGAATGCAGTTCTTCACTTTCAGGAGCTTTGATCCTTTTGAAACATGTGAGTACAAGTTTCCTTTTCATACTACTTTGGTACACCAAGAACCCAGTTGCCTAATCTAGTCAGCCAGTTGGGGCCTAGTGAACTTCTTCAGCTGACAATTCAGCTAGATTTAAGTCTCAGTTGGATTTAAATCTGATGCCTTGTAAACATTGAAACGAGGAGAAATTTTTTCTCTATTTTTTCACTTCTGTAGATGATACTTAAATTTAAGTGTGTCTTGTTAGACACCAAGTGTTAGCCTTTGGGCTGAAAATAAAGTGTCTTTTTTTTCCCCTATGTATTATCATTTCCATTGAGGGCCTTATTTTTTATTCCTTGTGCTTTCTCAAGGCCTGCTGAATTCAAGAGCATAAGGAATTCCATGCTGATGCTCCCAGTGGTGTTTCCCGGGAGTTTAGCTGTACTTGGTAAGTGGGGAAAAAAGAAGTTGCCCTGTTTCTAAGGGAGGTTTTCTATTATGCATTCCTTTGGATGGTATATTGCCACATGTTTTTGCTTTTTAATGGATTAAAAAATGCACAAAGCAAAATAGTTCAGTATGTACCATTATGTAGTGTATGTAGCAAAGATATTCAAATAACTTACGTTCATGGCAAATACAAGACTAAATAGTTAATACAGCACTTTCAAGGTTTTTGGTAGATGTGTATATGCAATTTCATAACTAATGACAGCAAATTGACACCTGTATTTAGCCACACTCCTATTAACCTGCTTAGTAAATGTACTACTATAATCGTACAGTGTTAAACTACAAAAATGCTAAAAGCCATGTTTTTAATTAAATGGTTTCTGTGTATCCAGCAGTATCATTAAAAATCTAATGTTTCCTCTTTGGATTTACCTACTAGTGAATATTTTTGCCTTTTTCTTGGAACTGTAAAGAAGCATCAAAAGGTCTCCAGTGTGTAAATGAATGTTCTATAAATTCTTTGTATAGTCATTTTCTCTGCTTTTCAGATATCACCTCTATTCAGATTTTAATAAAATTATGAATATGAAATTTCACAGCATCATGTTATGAGGCAGTATGTTCTGAAAGAAGGTTACCTGCTGACATCCGAAACCAGCTGATGAGTAAAACGTTCTTGGTGAAGTAAGAAGGGGTTGCGTGCTGAAACAACAGGGGCTTAGTTTTGTTTCCTAAAGATTTCTTCCAAGAGCTTGACATCACGAGTCCCTGTTAGTGGTTCAGGTGTAGTTACAGCGTATGATTTTTGTCGTTTGTTTGCACTTATGATGGTGAAGTGCATTTGGCCTGCATTGCATATTTCAGTGTAAAAAGGGAGAATACATGATGTCATCTTCTGAGATGTCTGTACCCATTTAACTGTGCCTCCACTGTGACTACATTGGGAAAACTTCCAGAGGAGCATGAGGGGGATGAGAAATCTAACCCCCAGCTGAAATAGCTTGCCAAGCACAAAATCTGTGCGTCAGCCACGTGTTAAAGGTTGAGTTATATACATGCTTTTATCAGGATTATTCCTGAGGCTGATAAACTCTGGTATGTCATGCTGATGCCTTTTCTATGAGGCGTAGGCTGGCGGGAATTTTTCAGTCGGTGTGCTTGACTGTCATTCATCACTACAGGCCACCGTGAGGTTTATGCTTGGATGTAACACGTAGCGGAGTTACTCACGGGAAGCATTTATCTTTTATTGGAATGAATTACGATGCAGAACAGATGACAAGGGTGGAACAGTAAAATGGATCTTCTGTGTCAGAGTCCAGACTCTGTTAAACTCTTGCTCCTGAGCGGGGATGCCATTGCACGCATGTGTGCCGCTGCTGCTGCACGCCTTCGAAGGCTGCTCTGGGGTTTCTCTGCTCTGGTGGATTAAGATCTGCTCTCAGTATTCATCCTAAATGCATTCATAGCTAGTTTATATGCAGTTGTTCTTATGCCAGCATTGTCTCTGAGTGTGAATAACTGTTTTCTCCCTTAGGTATTTATAGCAAGAGATCTGACCCCCTTGTGTCCCTCATCTTCCTTTGGCAAGGCTAAACAAGTCGGCACTCAGCCCTTACATTTTTGTCTTTGAAAGGCTGCGGAGGCCTGTTCTTTTTTACTCTTTGTCAATGAAATCATTTCTTTGGAGGGACCCTGAAGTGAACAGCCAGGCTCTTTAAAAGGGGCACAGGCTGCTGCCTTGTGGTTTTTTAAATATTTATGTTAGAAAACTCTTGGAACAAGACAATTTGGCATGCTAGATAGGCAGAGTAAATCCCTCCTCTGCTTCTGCTGCTGACACCTAGCACAAGGGTTACAACAGTGTAAACTACATCTGGTGGTGTGCACAGAGGAAGTCACAAGGGCAAGTAGCTTAAGAAGTTCTCAAAAGCTGAAATCAGAAACAGGAAGGTTGCAGGAGACCTAGCAAGGCTGGCAGGCAACCAAGAGGGCAAAGGGGAGCTGTGTGGGAATTTAAGGATCTTGCTGAATAACCGAGAAGGGATTTACATTACGTGTCACTGCAAGGGGTAGCAAACCAGGCCTGTTTCCTTCCTTTGAAAAGATGTTCAGGGTCTTGTATGAAGCGCAAATATTTTTAAAAGTCTTAATGTTTTAGTATTTGCAGAATCACAGAGTGGTTGAGGTTGAAGGGGCCTCTGGAGCTCATCTGATCCAGCCCCTCTGCGCGGGCCAGGCCACCTAGAGCCAGTTGCCCAGGATCACGTCTGGACGGCTTCTGAGTACCTCCAAGGGTGGAGACTCCACAGTCTCCCAGGGCAGCCTGTGCCTGTGCTCCGTCACCTGCATGGTAAAAAAACACAGCACTGACGTTTGGCGGGAGCCTCCTGTGTTTCGGTTTGTGCCCACTACCTCTGGTCCACTGGGCACCACTGAAAGGAGCCTGGCTCTGTCCTCTTTGCACCCTCCCTTCAGCTGTTTACAGACACTGGTAAGATGCTCCTGAGCCTCCTTCAAGTTGAGCAGTCCCAGCACTCTCAGCCTTTCCTCAACGGAGAGATGCTCCAGTCCCTTCATCATCTTTGTGGTCCTTCACTGAACTGTCTCCAGTGTGTCCATGTCCCTCTTGTGCTGGGGAGCCCAGATCCAGACACAGCACTCCAGGTGCAGCCTCACCAGTGCTGGGTTGAGGGCAAGGATCACTTCCTTCGACCTGCTGGCAATACTGGATTTAACACAGCCTGGGATACTGGTAGGCTCCTCTGCTGCAAGTGCACATAGCTGGCTCATGTTCAACCTGGTGTCTGCCAGGACCCCAGGTCATTTCCCATGCTGCTTTCTAGCTGCGTGGCCTCCAACATACACTGGTGTGTGGGGTTGTTCCTCACCAGATGCAGGATTTTGCACTTCTGATTTAGGTTGGATATAAGGAAGAAACTTTTTATGAGAAGGGTGGTGAGACACTGACCAGGTTGCCCAGAGAAGCTGTGGATGACCCATCCCTGGAAGTGTTCAAGTTGGATGGGGCTTGGAGCAACTTGGTCAAGTGGAAGGTGTCTGTGCCCGTGGCAGGGGTGGTGGGAACAAATGGTCTTTAAGGTCCCTTCCAACCCAAACCATTCCATGGTTCTATGATCCACAAACAACTGATGCTTTGCCCCATAAAGATTTCTTAGGTATGCAATTTGGCAGAGTTACATGGAAACGGCTCTAGGTTGTAACCAACTGCTTGTGCTCTCCCAGTAACGTAAGCAGTCTTGAAAAATGGATTCACCTCAAATTCCTGCACAACCTTTAAAAAAAAAGTGCCTTTAAAAACATTATTTATATACATTTCAATCATTGTAAAAATCATCTAACATCTTGTTCAAGAGTTCTTGAGAAAGCAGAATTAGCTTTTTAGATCACAATGACTTTTTTCTCGTATTGCGTACCTACTGTCATCAATTATTTTTCTTAATCCACAGCTATTCACATCCCACCTAATTAAATCTGACTTTTGGGCTTACTCTTGTTGCCACCTGTATTCTATAGAGTTGTGATTCCTTTGTAAGGCAGGTATGAAAGCAAATACAGGGAAACAAACTTAGATAGGGAACTAAACTATGGGTGGGGAATCAAAATATAGGGTGGAATTGGTCCAGGAAATTTGCATGCTTGTATTTACTGCAGTAGAATAATCCAGCTGTAAAAATAAAGAGAACTATGTTGATTCGTACGCTGAAGGTTCCCAGCCTTTCGGTTCACAAGCTGATGTGAACGTCCCACTGAAGTGGGTGATATCTGTTTGTACCTAGGGCATGCCAGTGATGAGAGGAGGCCCTCGGACCTCAGCGGGAAGCTTCCCAGTACACAAACTTCTCCCTGCATAAGAAAATGGTTAGAACGCATACTTGTAACTGAGTACTGCAGCAAACCCACAGCCGTGCTCTCACATACCAGCACGCTTTTACTCCACATGGCAAGGGACAATCACCCCGAAAGTAACTGCTGGATGGGAGCCCAGTAAGTGTCCTTGTGGGAGCACCTGGACAACTTTTGAGTGCTTTAGTCTCTTTCCATCACAAGTGCCAGGCATTTGAAATAGCACTTGGAAGTCTGGCTGTGAAGGCTTTCTATGAGAAAACCTGGCTTCACATGTCTCAGTCTGTTTCCTCAGAAGGCAGTTGCCTAAAATTCCCCAGAAGGCGGCATTGACCGTGTAGTGACTGGCAGTGCAGGGTATAGATGTGCACTGAGACTTGTGGATGTGAATTTGTTCCTGTCAAATATATATTTGATCTCACATTGTCTAGTTAGTTGGAGAACATCCAGATTTGCCATTTGATTTTAATGCTTCTGGGTTATTTCTTAGAACCACCCGTATCTGTTCCTCAGAACTGGAACAAACATGGTTCATGTCCCTGCCATGGTAATATTTAGTCACATCTCACAATAATTTAGGATTCCTATGCCTCATTTTGTTAGAATAACTCATTGAAGAGCTCAGAATTTTGCTTGCTGTTACCTCTCATAAATTTTTTAGATTTGGGATACCTTTAGGTTCATGACTGAACCTCCGTCCAGTTGGCCGAGTGATGTGCAGTCCACATGTATGTTCTCCTGTATGCACAGAGGCCCTTTGCAAGGACTGTGTTCTCGTTGAGTTTGTGTACGTGCACGTGTGCTTTCAGACTAAAGCAATGTGTTGCTGAGATGTAGTAGGTAAGATTTTTAGAAAATGCTGGAGAAAGAAAAATCCCACGTGAGTTTGAAATGGCTATAGTCACTGTAAAAGAGAAACCATGTAGTGTCTCCAAGACTTCAGTGATTTTATTATTTTATTTTATTTTTAGGGTACGTGAGTAATCGTGTATAAAACTGTAGATTCCTACATGGAAAAATCCAGTCCCAAGTTCTTGTCTATAAACTAGACATGCTAGGTGTTGTTGGCAAATGCCTTGAGTAGCGGGCCTGTAAACATTATTTCAGTGTTAAATTTATGAATTTTTCTTGAGATTTCTGAGGTGGTAGTAAAGCTTTAGGGGGTGTGCGTCTGAAAAATCAGGACCTTGGTCTGTTTTCAGCCATTTCTCCTATGCTTAGTGGTAGTAACGGAGGCTGACTTGGTATTTCTGGAGCTGTTTGTGTTTCTGTTTGTACATGCTGGGTAGATTCCAGAGCTGTTTAAGGATGATGGGATTTAAACAGTCATGGTTATAAGACTCCTCAAGTTCACCCATACAGTCCGAGTGAACAAATGCTGCTTGGCTCAGGAATAGGAGAAACAGTTTATTAAAACTTTCTGAAAAATCCAGCTTGCCCAGTATTTCCAGACACATTTCCAGGGTATGCCCCAGGAAAATGGATGTGCTGGTTTTTGCCCTTTTTGAGGCCTGGCAGGACTCTTGGGTGGTTGGAGCTGGCTAAGAAGGGCTGTGCAGCAATGGGTGTTGGGTAGGGACATACAGGCTCCCTGATCCAGTGCAGGAGGATGCTAAAACACCAGAAGGCTCTTTCATGACAAAAAGGTAAAAGGGAGAGACAATGAGCTTGGGCTTCCTGCTGCACTAACGCCAGAGCAGAGGAAGTGAGGCAGTAGCCCAGAGCACTAATGCTGCAGCATCGTGTCCATGATCAGCACACCCTCCACACACATCTGATCTTTCAGTTGCGGTCCAGGCTTTTCCCAAGACTACTCTCTGCATCAGTGTTGGATACTCTGGCTGAGCACCCACCCTGAAAGGATAAAGACACAAGCAAGTCTGGGCACTGCCAATGGCTCAAAGCTTCACCAGGGAAGGTCTCGGTCTTCTTCCTGAGGTTTGCCCGAGTCCTGAGCACGCTGCTTTGAAACCAAGCTGCCACCAGTGGTGTTGAGTGGGTGGGCTTATGGGGCTTTGTGCCCTTAAACCTGTGTAGAACCTCGGCCACTATCCACCAGGTCCTTTTGGCTGTGCTGAGCGAGAAGGAGCAACATGCTTAGGGGGGGAGGTGGCAGTACGGTATGCTGTGGAAAAACAGGTAAACTTGAGCCTTGGAAAGGAGGAGGCTACAGAACTAGGCATGGGGGTTTTGGAGAGTGAGTGGTGATGAAAAGGAAGGTGGGACTTAACTTTTTTTTTAATACCATCAACATTGCTGGTTCTTATTTCTACCCTAGGAAAAGTATGGGTGGCTTCAAGCTTGCATTTGCTTTACATTTAAGTTGATGTAATAGCAGTAATATAGGAATAAATTGAAAATAGTTTTTAAAATACTGTGAAAGATCTAGATACAAACAGATCATTAAGGAAAACATTAGACTTCCATTGTTGACAAAAAACGCTGACCTTGAGAACTTGAAAACTACAAATCTGCAAGAAATGAGGAAGATGTTCCAGAAGTTGCTTTGTGGTGTTTGTTAGGTGTTGTGTTTTGTTTTTTGGTTTGGTTTTTTTTTTTCAGGGTTAGAAACATGCTTATTTTTAAAACTGATAGCTCGGGTTCCCATGTAATTAGCCAACTCTGGGACCTTTATGGGAACACAAGGCAAGGTGCTGTGAGACCTTTGATAACATTGTGAGGGGTCAGTAGCATTGTTTATAGGGCTGTATAAAATATAAAGGAACTTGGTTTGTGTTTCTGCTTCACATCTCTGTAAACTCTGCCCTGGGCCTGGATGTCCCTGGAGAGTGTCTAGGGGGATCTCTTTGAATTTCAAGCTGTCCCTGGGATTTCTGGTCATGACGACAAGGCATTCCCATTCTGCATTCTCTTGTGTCAAATATTTGTAATCAAGAACACTCAACAGAAGCAGTGTTGAATTTTTATTTTTTTTTCTAATTGGCTCCTCCTGATCTGACTTACCATCAGCTGCTGGGGTGGTGCAGCCCAAGACCTGTAGTGATGCAGCCCATGGAGGAGGATGCCTGAGCAGCTGCTGGAGAGCTGCTACTCAGTTTTTCTGCTTCTCAGTTAATAAGCCAGCAAAAAGCAGTGTCCTCTGCTTCACCTGAGCTTCTAGCACCTGGTACAGCTGATGGAGCCACACCGGCAGAGCTCCTGTTCAGGCATGCGGCCACCCAAGTTTCCAGCTGTGGGACGTGCAAAGGGATATTCCTAGAGGTGGGAAGTGATTGCAAGCAAGCCTGTGGGAGCTGTGGTCAGGCTGATGAACAACTGCTCTGCTTGGTGGCTGAGCACAGGAGGGGGTGGGCAGGCTGAGGGGTATTAGAGACTCTGAGAGAGTGGTGGCTTGGAGCTGTGCTCTGCTATGTGTGAGTGCAAGCCAATGCAGCATGGCCACTATAGAGGCAGGTCCTGGATCTGCTCTGTCCCAGGAGGAAGGCAGCGCCACAGTGGATAAGGAGGAGTAGAAGAAGGTCACATCATGGAGCGTTAAGAGAAATGCCTCCTACCCTCTGAGACACCCTTACAGAACTGGTGTACGAGGCCTGAGCATGGGAGGTGAAGAGCATAATGAGAAAGAGGAGGAACCTGTGCAAGTAGTTTTGCCAAGGTCAGTCAGAGACACCAGCCCCTTGCAACAAGACCTGCATTACGACCAGCACCCAGAAGAAACAACAGTGAGTTAATAGTCTTTGGCCATTCCCTCCCATGCAGAATGGAAACACTCATTTGCAGACAGGACTTTCTTTTCAGGAGATTTGCTGCCTCCCTGGGGCTGAATTACAGATGTTACCGCAAGACTGAAGAGCCTAGTACAACCTTCAGACTGCTATCTACTCCTGCTCTCTTAGGTGGGTACTAATGTTGTTGCAACAAAAGTCTGAGGCCAGTGAAAAGTTATTTCAGCACCCTGGGAAGAATGCTAAAAAATTTGGGAGCACAGGTAATGTTTTCCTCAGTCCTTCCAGTATTTGGGAGAGACTTTGGAAGAAACAAGGTAAGTCCAGGGTATCGAGACCTGGCTCCAGGATTGGTGCCTCCACCAAAACTTCAAGATTTTAAACCATGGAAGAGCTTTCCAGACACAAGGTGTGCTGGGGCCTGATGGGATCAATCTATCCTGCTGGGGGAAATGTGTCTTTGGGTGTAGGCTCGCAATACTGATTGAGAGAGCTTTAAACTAGAATCTGTGAGGGAGGGAGATACCAACAGGATTGCAGGTAAGCCAAGGATTGGCATGGCACTGCCTGAGGGTGGCAATGCTGGTGGGAAAATGTACACTGTGCCGGGGGGGCACGGAAGGCTCAGGAGAGTAACTGAAATTCTTGTGCACCAACACACACAGCATGAGAAAGCAACAGGATGAACTAGAAGTGTTTTGTTCCCAGAGCTGTGATATCATTGTTATTAGTGAGACTTGGTGGAATGAGTCCCATGATTGGAGTGCTGGGATGGAGGGCTACAGGTTGTTCAGGAGTGATAGGCAGGGCAGGCGAGGTGGAGGTGTCACGCTATATGTAAGGGAGAAACTTGGTTGTACAGCCCTTACAGTTAGTGATGATATGGTTGAGAGCCTCTGGGTGAGGATTAAGGGGATGGAAAATAAAGGAGATGTTGTAGTGGATGTCTACTACCGATCACCCAGCCAGGATGTAAGCAGTGCTGAATTATTCTATAGATTAGGAGAAATTTCTGGATCAGCAGCTCTTGCTCTTATGGGAGATTTCAGCTTCCCAGGCATCAATATCGCTGCTGTGACAAGCAGGTCTCAGAAATTCTTGAAGTCTGTAGGAGATAACTTCTTGTCACAAGTGCCCAGCGAGCCAGCTAGGAAAGGTGCCCTCCTAGTCTTGCTGTGTGTGAACAGAGAAGGATTTGTGGGAGATGTGATGGTAAGTGGCTGTCTTGGCCACGGTGATCATGACATAGCCAAGTTCAAAATTTTCAGTGTAATGAGAAAAAAGGACAGCAGAGCGGCTGGACTTCAGGAGAGCAAACTTCAAGCTATTCAGGGAGCTACTTAGCAGAGTATCCTGAGACTCTGCTTTTGAAGGCTTTAGGAGTCCACAAGTGCTGGTCTGTCTTTAAGAACCACCCTCTAGAAGCACAGGAGCAGGCAATTCCACTGCCTTGTAGAGCAGGGCAGGAGATGAGCTTGGCTAAACAGGGAACTCCTTGTGGACATCAAGAGGAAAAAACAAGTGTATGATCTCTGGAAGCAAGGTCAGGCTTCTCAGGAAGCTTCCAGAGCTGTGGTGTGCATTTGCAGGGAGACATGAAAGGTCAGAGCTTGGAGTTGAAACTGGCCAGTGTTGTGTCAGATAAGAAAAAGGGGTTTTAAAGTATGTTAATAGCAAAAGAAGGTCCAAAGAAAACACTGTGCTGATACTTGCTGAAGATGGTCACCTGAGTAATAGGGTTGAAGAAAAAGCAGAGGTATTCAACACCTTTTTTTTTTCCCTCAGGCTTTAATAATACTGACAGACCTTGGGCTGCCTGGTCCCCTGATTTGGAGGACCATGAGTGTGGTAACAGTGACTTTCCCTTTGTGGACACTGAAACTGTAATCAGCTGAATGTTCATAAGTCTGTGGGGTTTGATGGGATTCATCCCAGAGCACTGAAGAGCCGGCAGATGTTATGGCAGGACCTCTCTCCATCATCTACAAAGGCCTTGGGAGTGTGGGGAGGTCTCTGCTGGC
>JAVJGJ010000047.1:88742308-88757042 GCA_035590215.1 Microhierax caerulescens | reverse complement strand
TACAGCCCTGTGAGTCTAACCTCAGTTCCTGGAAATATTAGGAAGAAGGTTATACTGGGTGCTACTGAAAGGTGTTTGAAGAATAATGAGATCACCAGGCACAGCCAACATAGACAGGGCTTTCCCTCTGTGAACCTGACTTGTTTGGTATCTTTCTGCAATGAGGTCCCCTGCCTGGTGGGTAAAGGGGAGGCAGTGAATGTAGTTTTTGTGGATTTTAGAAAAGCTTTTGTTACTGTCCCTCCCAGCATCCTTCTGAACAAGTTGCCCAGACATGGGAGGAGCAGGTTTGTGGTGTGCTGGGCGTGGGGGCTGGAGGAAAGAACTCAAAGGGTTGTAGCACATAGGGCTACATCTGGCTGTGGTCACCAGCGCTGTTCCCCATGGTTCAGTTCCAGGGCCGGTTCTTTTCAATGTAGTTACCAAATGATCTGGAGGAAGGAGTTGAATGTGCTGCTAGCGAGTTTGCTGGTGACACCGAACTGGGAGGTGCTGTTGACTCTTTTGAGGGACAAGATGCCTTGCAGAGGGATCTGGATAGATGGGAGCATTGGACAGTGATTAAAGGGCTGAAATTTAATAAGTCCAAATACTGGATTCTGCACCTGGGATGAAATACTGTTGGAGTCAAGGGTAGACTGGGAGAGGAGTGGCTGGAGAGCAGCGCTGCAGCAAGGGATCTGGGGATGCAGGTTGGCAGCAGGCTCAGTGTGGGTCAGCAGTGAGCCCTGGCAGCCAAGAGGGCAAACTGCATCCTGGGTGCATCTGACAGCCACACCGGCCGGTCAAAAGAGGTGATTATCCCGCTGTATTCATTGTTGGGTGGCCTTACCCTGATTATTCTGTGCAGTTCTGGGCCCTGCCATTGAAGAAGGTTGTGAAGGTCCTTGAGGGTGTCCAGAGGAGGGCAATAAAGCTGGTGAAAGGGCTGGAAGGCATGTCCTATGAGGAGCAGCTAAGGATTGTTTGTCTAATTTGGAGAGGAGGAGGCTGAGGGGCGACCCCATCGCTCTCTACAGCTCCCTGCGGAGGGGACACGGAGAGGGAGGGGCTGAACTCCTCTCCCTGGTACCCAGCACCAGGACACGTGGGAATGGCTCCAGGCTGAGTTATGGGAGTTTCAGACTTGAAGTTAGGAAGCATTTCTTTACTGAGAGGCTGGCCAAATGCTGGAACAGACTTCCTGGAGAGGAGGTTGATGCCCCATGCCTGTTGGTGTTTAAGAGGCATTTGGATAGTGCCCTTAACAGTGTGCTTTAACTTGTGGTCCGCCCTGAAGTGGTCAGGCACTCGGACTAGATGATTGCTGTAGGTATCTTCCAACTGAAATATTCCATTCCCATGGATATGCATGAAATATGCAATTAAGAAACTGGAACATGATCATGTTTTGCCTTATCAGGATTGAATATTGCCTTGTTGTTCCTCTTAACCATTGTGACTAGAACTCAAAAGTGCTTTGATGACCTCAGAGTTCATATTTATATACATTTTTGTTGATAAAGTAATATTTTATCCTTTGCCTTTTTTTTATTATTATTTTTTTTTCCTTCCACGTTTCCAGAACAGCAAAAAGGACCTTTCAGTTCTCTTGGAATTTGGCCGTAAGCAATGAATCAAAAGATGCACTTCACTTCCATCTGCCGGTGAACGTTCCATACAGCATGTTGCTGCTTATTGAGCTGTAGCACACTGCAGGACTTCTGCAGCTGGAATGCAGCAGCTATTGTGTTCGCTCTCCAGTCAGCTGTTTTATTTTTCATAGTGTAACTGACCAACAAAAAGAGAACCCAACCCTCCCCGCCATGCTACACCTCCAAAACCTGAAGTGCTGGTGCTGGTGAGACACCCAGTCTGTTGTAAAGTGCTTTGCCACCTGGTGCCATCAGAACGGGCCAGATTCTGCTGACCACAAGTAAGCCACAGGTGTCGTTACACTGCTGAAAACAAACATTTCTCCACAGCAAAGCCTCAGTGCTCCCAAGCCTCTCGGAGTTTCCTGAAGAGCTGCCTGTCATTTGTTGGTTGTGGTGTTTTTTAAGGCTTCAAGACCTGGAATTGTGGGTAGTTTACTTTTCCCTCTTGTTCAAAAGAAGTGTAGCTTTCTGATTTTCAGTGAAAAGCCTCTTGGTACCAGCACTACAGGATCCAGCAACAGCATATGCATAAAACATATCTAAAGGTACTCTGTAATGATTTTTTTTTAAAAAAAATTAATCAGTATTTGAACCTTGATAATTTTTAAATGCTGGATGCACAGTGAAATTGGGTATTACAAAAAACTATTTAGCCAAACCAATGGCTGCTGGTATGTCTTCTTTCCAAATCTGATTGTTAGAGGCACTGAAAGGTTGGGGCTTCTTTCTCTGCTAAGCTTCGGACTGTATCAAAGTCTGGAGATCTGCTATAAGGAGATCTGTTGTGCTTAGCTGTATATCTTAATGTTTAAGAACAGAAAAAGTATTTTTTTAGAACTATTATTGTGAGATTTCTTTTAAAATCACACTCCTTAAAAAAAACGCAACCAATTGCCTTTGGAATATTAGCATTTAATGTTTACTTATCTCAAATTATGAAGGCTGGAAATACACTTATGTGGGGAAAAGTAGTTCTTCATAAATACAAGACTCCAGCAGCTGGGTTTTAAATTAAAATACCAACTATTCTACAACCTTGTTCATGTTAAGTTCTGTGCATGGATTGGTAATGCTGTGAAGCGTCTGATTCAGTGCTTTGCTGTGTAGAGAGAGAATCATCAATAAGAAGCAAATTTAATTGCTTTGCTGAATCAGTTCCTGTATTCTTGTATTAGATAACTGAAAGAATCATCTGACTGTTACAATCAGTAGGAATTGTCAGTGGCAAATGCACAGCTCATGGGACGTATTTAGAAATATGCAGGTAATTAATTATACCAGATAGATCAATGTGCTACGTTATACCTCTGATAATCTAACACAGTGTCACTTACATTCTTGCCTGGCTGTATGCAAATGTGTTTGTGGGATGTCCACATGTTCTTTCGCAATGAAGTTTTAGATAGTTTGGACAAACACAGTACCGGAGTCGGGCTGGGTGAACTGTGTTTCTGAGGCTGTCCCCAGGGGCTGTTGTCTCTGTCTGCCCTTGGAGGTTTGCTAACTCGCATCCTAGCATTCGTGCTGCCCCCCTTGCCATTCAGGCAAGGACCCCACCAGCGCTTGGGCTGGCACCTGGGAGAAGGGACCTGGGCATGCAGCCCCCATGTAAGCACATCACGGGATGGCAGCGAGGGGGAGGTGCTGGGCAGCCCCCAGAGCACAGCCTTGCACTGTCAGCACACCAGTTCTTGTTTGAAGGCAAAGCTTGTTCAGGAAGACGGGCCATTTTAGGAGAAGGGTATCATTTATCGGTACTATGGTGTTGTCCAACAGTGAGAGCACTGTCCCCGTGTGCCGCGTGTTGCTGTACGCTCAGCCACTGTGCAGGGCACTAGCTGCTGTGCAGAATGGGACAGGCCCTGCGCCTTGCCTGCGTTCCCACACCCAAATCAGCCTCCAGCCTGCGGGGGGTGGCACGAAAGACAGCATGTCCTGCCACTGCCTGCCAGGTGGAAGGCAACAGGTACTGCCAAGTTGTTTGTTCAGCCAAAAGCCCTCCGTAATGCGGTGGCGCGGTGGTCCCAAAGGCTCCAGCAGCGGTGGCCGACCCTGCTGGCTGTGGGACATGTTCCTTGCGTGAGAGCTAGGGGAGGGTTTTGGAATTAGGGAGCTGCAAAGCTGCAGGCCCTGGGTACCTGAGTAAGTCAGGGAGAGCAAAGAAAACCCAGATAACTGCAAGAGGCAAGGGATGATGATGAGGACCTAGCTAAACCCTTAAAGGTGGTTTGCTGTTTGTCACCTCACTTGTTTGGGGCAAAGGGAGCTGACCTGTCTCTCTCCTGCAGAAAGGTTGCCTATTACATTCAGGAAGAGAGAGGCTCTTGGGATGGACTGCCCAGGTAGGGCTAGAAATTAGAGGACTAAGAGGTTGCTAATAACCTGCAAGAAAAGGGAAGGAAGCAAATGAAGGAATTATTATTTTTTTTTTTCCCCCCACCCCTCTATCTTAAGCAGCCTGCATTAGTTCGTCATGGCACTCAGCGTGCTGTGTGAACTGGGGACAAGATTGCTTTTGAGTGATACACAGTTTGGAGAAATGGGAAAAATTGTGGTCCTTTGGGGTTTTTCCATGCTCAAGAGAGGCTCACAAGACTGTATGATTCCGTTTGTGTCAAGGTTTCTTGTAGCATAAGGTTGTAGTATAACCCCGATGCTAGGGCTGTACACTGCTGTGGCAGTGGATGGGGTGGCTGTACTTTAGGCATTGGTAGACACATGCCTATTTTTTAGAAAAATAAATTATTTTTTTTTCTTATTCCTATCTGGGAAGGGAGTAAACTGTAACAACTTTCCCAGGGATGTGGTAGAGTTTCAAGATGGATTGGATGGGGTACCTGTAAATCTCATATAGGCTTCCTTTCCCACAAAAGGTTGGACCAGATGATCTTTCAAGGTCCCCTTCCAACCTGGGCTGTTCTATGATTCCTGGTTCTAAAACTGTGAAGTTCACTTGTGTCTTCCTTGGAGTGCCCTCTACTGAATGGTTATGTTGGCCTAGGCAAAGCTGTGAACTTAAACACTGTCGTAGCTTTGCAATCATCTCCTCTGCGGTTCTTTTGTTGTGGAGCAAGAAAGCTGATGTGTATATAAACCAGGAAATATATTGCTTTTATTTTCTATAACCAAATCTGCTTATCTCCACTTGTCTGACTGTCAGCTCTTTGAAGGCATGCTGCAGGCATCTCTGTTGCCATTCCTGGTATCTCTTATTGCCAATGTAAAGTAGAGGTTCCCTGCATGAGAGATGCATGTAACCCTAATAGAGAGCATTTGTGTGGTAAAGGTATAACTATAAATTTTGTTGGCTTCCCTGAATATATCATGGAAAGACAGCTGAACACCTTTAATACATGTGCATATACATTAACATAGTTTTACTTATATGTGTGTGTGTATATATCTTTTATAGAAGTTTCACAATGCCAAGGAGAATCCATTTTAATGTATTACTTTGCTGCCATATCAGCAATCTTATAGGCACATGGTAATATCCAATCTATATACAGATACGGATGTCTGTATACTTACCTGTTAAGCTTACTAGGCAATGCATATGGTGCTTATTTCTGCTGTGGGCGCAGATTCCAGTGTCTCATTCAAAACTACACTTAAACTTCCTCGCTGCAGTCAGTAGCTGATTGTACTTTATATCCTCCATCAGTGCCATGCTCATTGGTGCGTAGCAATGAGACACTGAGGGTACCACTACTGAGTGACAACTGTAAGTTTTCCAGAGGAATGGGGAATTTTTGTTACAGCTTGTTAGAAGAAAAGGGGTGAGAATAGAGAGGAGCTGCTGTTTCAGGTATGTGTGACATAGAGAAAACTTTTTTAATAAAAAAAAGATCATAGAGGATGTGATTCATTTATTTTCTTGCATTTTTACAGACAGGAACGCATCAGGTATCTGATAGTCCAGCTCAGTTTGTTAATTTTTATGTAATTGCTTCATCCTTTTAATTAGAATTTATTGTGTCTGAGCAGAACTTCTGCTTTTGTAGAAATGACACAGCGTACTAACTCACAGGAGCTTGAGTGTCAGAAACTGTGTTTTAATGCAAGCAAAACGGAGATTCAGGAGTTAAGTGGTGAGTGCTGGTCTCTTCAGTGGAGAGCCTGGGTAGTGGAGAGAAAGGCCAGGAGCTTCAGGAGAACAGAAAGCCAGTGGGTGCTGTTACCTCCCACTGGTTTCTTGCTGACTGATGTGATGATTTCTGACTGTAGGGAAAAGGTTGGTGTCATTTAACTAGATCTCTGAAAAAAGTGGAAGTCATTTTACCTAACTTGTATACAGAGTTTCATTTTCATATATGACCAAAATGCTCACCAAAGACTTCCAGAATGGAAGTTGTCATGCATGGACTAATTGTGTTGTATTTTTTTTATATACACATGTATGAGCTGTGCTATATTTTTGTGTATACTAAAATGTAGGGAAATAAAAGCCTAGAAAATTTAAGGAGTCTGGCTACACAAGGTGATGACAGAGCCCAAACCAAACCTTAACTTCAGAGCCCTTGACAGTCCCAATGGCCATCAAATTACTCCTGTGCCCAAGTTTATTTCAGGTCATTTCCTCAGGAGAATCTACCTTTACTACTGCTGAGAGAACATGGTAGGAAGAGGATGACTGGGATGGAAACAGAACACTTTCTTGGGAAAGATTTTGCGTTTAATTTACTATTTATGCTCAGCTGTACTTGGAACTGTAGTTAGGTGTTTTAAAACCAGTGATGGTTGTTTAGGGGCCCTCTCTTAGCCATTGGAATTAACCAGCCATGAAGAAAGGCTCGGCGGTAGGCTCAGGCTGGTTGACTGTGTGTCCCTTAGGTACCAGCGGTCTCACCCTTTCACCCCCATTTCCAGCAGTGGCAGTTGTAACAATTCTATTGCCAGGGCTGCAGTTTGCTTTCCAACATATTGCCCAGTTTTTTCAGAAGTTTTTGCTGGTAGCTAAAACTTTCTGCCCAGCAGATGGCACGATTGTACAGTGCCTGAGACCTACCCGGGAATACAGTAAAACTGTAATTCTCTTTAAACAAGACTTCTCTAGGTGCTGTTCAGCTAGATAAGATTGCACACAGTAATTGCATGGTGATTCCTACGCTTCTTTTTCCACAGAAAACAGGGGCATGTTGTGTCTGCAAGTACTCTCGGAGGAGAGGGTCCTTTTGAGGAGCATAAGTTCAGCATTGTTGTATTCTAAAATTGAAGCCATTGTGTTTAAACTGAATGGTGCCACTTGGTTTCAAAAATGCAGGAAATGACAGAGTTGGTTTTGGAGGGTGATGAAGAGTGTCTAAATGGGGTGTAGAAACCTACTGGAGAGGACCCTGAGCTCTTGGTGCCCTTCTCCTGGAGGTTGTACCCCCATGCTCCCACCGTGGCCCCTGTGCTATCTCACTGCACCTCTTTCCAGGTCCTCAAGGTCAAACCTAGAAGTTCCCACAAGCGAATGTGAAGAACGTTGGGTGAGGGAGGATAACGCTCCTTCCTGCTGTATTACTTGCCTCTACCCTGGGCTGCATCTGATGCTTTGTCAGGACACCCTGATATATAGATGTTTGGTTCCTTAAAGATGTTGGTATACCTCATTTTGGAATGGATGTTATTCATTTAGTAAATAAGACCTAGTAAGTGAATTTCTAGTAGAATTTGTGCACAGGTTTTTCTCTTTCAGAGGTAATTACTCCTTCGAGGAGCAGGAAGTTGGACTTGGATCCTTACGGGTCCCTTCCACCTTGAGCTATTCTGTGATTCTGTGCTATCATTCTGAAGTGCCTCATAGTGTTTGAAGGAAAATTGTGTTCTGTTGTGCTATTAGAGGCCAATTATTAACTTGCATATTCCATGTGTAATTACAATGGAAAAAACCATGTGGTGTTGTTTCTTTTTGAACACTGTTTGGAGGATCAAAACTACAGGGCCCTAGGGTTTAGCTGAGATGGAGTCAAATGAGCTTCTTAATGGGTGTTCCCTAGACAAGGGTTTTTGCTTTGTCCCTTAAGGATATTGTGACATGGTTTGTTGGGGTTTTTTGTTTGTCTGTTTTGGTTTTTGTTTTTATTTCTTTTCCATGAGAATCCAAAACCGATAAGACTTTTGGATTATGAAGAGAAATAGAAGACCTTCTTAGTACATTGATGCTGAAATGAAGGAGGTGCAATGGCCACTGCCCAGTCCTGTGAGCAGGTCTGTATAACCACCTCCTCGAACTCTCATGTTTTAGAGTTGTCTCTTCTTACATGTCAAACTGGAGACTTTGACTATACTTGCATACAGCTTCTTTCTTTTATCAGTTACCACTTCCAGTGAATTTACAATGGTGGCATCTAAATACAGCAATTAGAGAAATCGGTGGGAAATTTATAAAGCTGGCATCTGCTCAAGGCTTTTGAGATTGGACTGCTCCCTGCTAATGTGTGTTGTTGCTATATACATGGGCCAGAGTGAATATTTTGATTTATTTGAATTTTATTGAATTTACAAATGTAGAAAATTGCTTGTTGCTAGCATAGACATTTTTCTTCCTCATCTCTGCCCTGTACAGCAAGCTTGTGGAAAGCAGAGAAATGCTCTGTGAAGAATCCAACATCTGCCTTACTTTTGCTGCTTTTCTCAAAAGAAATAGGGAGACAGTATCTCAACCATGAATTCTCAGCACTGTAATTACTGTCACTAACTCATTTCATCTGTGAAGACAGATGCAGAGCGTAAATGTAGGGGCATGAGTGTAGCCTTTCCAGCTTTGTCATGTCTAGAAAACTCTAGCAGAGCAATGTAGCCTGAGCCACATCCCTACAATTTTTATGGGTCTCTCATGGAAGATTTCTGTAGAATCTGTGATTTAAATTTAAGGAGAAAACCAGTGCAGTTACTATGTAATGTTTCTTACCGACCTTTCCAAAAGAGAGCGCTTATGCAGATGCTGCAAGTCCCCGACAGAGCACAGCAGATAACCAGATTTGATAATCAGAACAATCAATGTCACTTAAATCCTACACTTTGAACCGTCCTAGAATTCATTCTGATCAATTCTTATTGCAAGTCTTATTGAAAAATATGAACTCTGTCAGAAATGTAAACGACCTTATTCCCTAGCAGTGCGCGCTCCTGTCACTGCTGACAGCGCTTGCGGCAGCTGTTTCATAACTCTCTGAATCTTGCAAAGGCCAAACCTGGCAAATACATGATCTGGAGATACCCTTATGAAAAGCTGTCAGATGTCCTGGTTGCAGGTGAGTACTTGCAACTCTGATTTTTGCCAAGCAGACACTTGCAGGCCCCATTCACCCAGCAGCAGCGGTACAGGAGGGCAGTTGCGCCGAGAGAGAATTTACTATGCTCAGTGCCTTGCTGCACAATGCACATCTAAAAACTCTCCTCAGCTGCAGCTGTCCAACAGTGCCTCATAAGCTGGATTCATTTTTATATATTTACACTGCCATACACATGTTTTAGGTTAAAATAACTTAGCTTCTATTAATCTTTGTAATAGACCCTTACGGATCCACTTCAAGCCTGCCTCGTTTTGTTCTCATTTTCTACTAAACCCATGGAAATGTCCGTAGAGGATATTTTCCTAATCCTCTCCTGGATTTGAACTTTGTTTTCTTCATCCTGTGCTGAGCTCCCAGCTGGAGGAGAATTGCTGTAGTTTGCTGGATGAGCTACTCATCTGCCAGGCAGCTCCATGAAGCCACATGGCTTTCTTCTATAGTTACTCAGTCCTGCATAGAAGCCTGAGTCTCGACATCATGTCATCAGCTACAAGGAGCTAGAAATAGTATTTTGTATAACTTTCAGAATCATTTAATAAATAATTTCCAAAGACTGTACAGGCCAAAGCACTATTACTAGAAGTTTTTATGCCAATAAAACTTTATAAAAAGACCACATGGCTGGAAGCCATAGCCAGTGATCCGGGTGTTTAGATGAGACGTTACAGCTGATGTCCCTACCAGGAAACTTTGGCTGACTTGGGTTTGTTCTAGAATGGAGGTCAATAGAGTTTAAAAAACACTTAGTGCGGTCCTCTGGCCTGCAGCAGCTTGGCAGATTGACACAGGTCTGCTGGCACTGAATGCGACCTTTTTCTTGAAATACTTTGCCCCTTTGGGAGACTCATACCCTTCACCCAGGGTTCATTTTCCTCCATCCATCCTTGCTTGCATTATGTGCAGTTCAGCCTTCCAGACCAGAAAAGGACATTTACCTACTGATGGCCAACTTTGCTATTGTTTGTGCCTTTTTTATATATCCTATGAGGATCAAACACACAATTCTAATGCTTGCTTTAGATAGTGAAACAAAAGATTGTCTCTGTATTCTGCATAGGCCCATCCCTAAGTGCCTTGCTTTTTCTTCCAGAAGCAGCATAGGAACAAGTGTTGGGATCCAAAAGGCAATTCGGCAAGCTGCCACCTTAGTGATTACATCCCTTTTCTTCTAGACCTTTCTGGGGAAGTGCATCTAATTGCTGCTTGAATAGCCCTGTTGTTTCTGCCCCAGAAAACTTGCCTGGTGGTGGGATAATCGGCAGATGCTCCTTTGACAGCCAGGCTGCGCAGCTCCTGCAGCTGGAACTGTTCCAGCGTTTCCCATTCCGCATGGTGGCAGGTGCTTTTCCCAAATCCTGCTTTCCAGTTCGGACCCCGGTGGAAGTATTTCCCTTCCCTTCAGGGGACAATGGATCATACCTTAACAAATAACAAAAAGGCTACGGCAGCACATATATGCACTTGCAGGAAAAATTTGGTGTAAAAGGTTTCTGATTTCTAACATTGCTACTGAGCATCACTCTTCTCTCATTTTAGGTACATTAAGTAAATTCTTTGACACAGCTTGCTTATAGAAAAGACATCTATCTGTCTACTGAGCTGCTTTTTAAAAGGTGTATATTTGTAGACTGTTTTGAAGATGATGAAAACTACTTGGACTGACTTAATAGTAATAGTTCTTTTTCTTGAGAGCTTTAAAATATATGTCTTCAAAGTTATTGAACAATCATTTTTTGCAATAGTATGGACATTTCTTTGTTTTCTTGACAGTTTTCTTGAAGACTTGACAGTAAAGGTTATGAGCTGCATCAAGCAGCCTACTGGTTCTTATCGGTAAAAAAGTATTCTTTTCCTGTTCTGTCTAAAAGTTAAGAGTTACTAATCTCAAAACCCACTGTCCATTTCAGCTTAGAAGTGGTATCAACATGTATGTATGTTTATTAAATTCTTTCTCTTGAAAGGGAGTTAAGGTCAAATATATTGGGAGTGTAAGCCACAGGAAAATGATCTACTTTAGTTGTACAATTCTTCTGAGAAATGTTAAGGGTTTAGATAAATACTATCCACTTTGTGAAATTAGTTACAATGCAGTGGCAAAGAAAATCACAGAAAATGATCATATTTACTTTTCATATTGAGTTTTCACTCGTGTGTGCCTAGTGGAAGGATGGGGTTACAGCCATTAGCCTGCAGTTTTCTCCAGTAGTATGTTAACTTCAATGCAGAAACGAAGTTGTAACAACCTCCAGAGGAAAGTTTGAGCTGACCAGTTTTGGGCAGGCAGCAAATGTTGTCGGAGTGCTCATAGTTGTGGCATGCTGCGGGCAGGTCAGTGGAAGGTGCTGCTCAATGGACAACAGTTATCAGAAAGGGCAGTCTGTAAAGCAGTGCGAAGAAGGAATTATACAGTCCTTACAGAATTAGAGAGTTGGCTGTTCCATCTTGAATACGGAGCTGAAAATCTAGTTTTCAAAGTGATATAGCAGAATCTGAGGAGTTTCAATAAAAAGGCAGTGAGATGACAACAGATACTAAAATCCTGCCCTTGCTTTTTTTCCCTAAGAGGTGTAAGAGAAAAGCACTAAACTATAGAAAGATTGTTGTTCAAAATTATATTTTGATAATGAGTGGTTTTGTTTTATAAAACACTGCACAAGTGATACTTTATATTTTGGTTTTTTGCTTGAATTTCCCCTTCCTGTATACAGAGGAAGGAATTCTGTGATAAACTGAAGGGTCTAGAGGATTCACACAAACATACAATATTTCGAGATAAGGTTTTACAGTTATACAACAGTGAGTAAAATGCAGTTGTGAGGAATATCAGTTTTCATCTTTTAGTATGAATTGGGTCAGCATTATTTATGCCAATTATTATAATTGTCAAAGGTTTCTTTTTTTTAAGTAACAGAGTTGGTCTTGCTGGTTACTTGTAAACAGAAGGTATAATGCCTCATAGCTTCTTAAAATTAATTCAGTCACATCCTCTCTTTTCCCCAGAAATACTGTTTTACAACATAAGTGATAGTTCTGTGCAAATGTGCTTTGCACTGGGGCAAGAACACTGAATATGGTATTAATCAAACTTTTAACTGGGTCAAATACTCAGCTGCATATAAACTGGCTGAGGTCCGCTGAAGATCTGCCAGTATGCAGATTTGGCTTAGAACATTTGATGAAACTAAAGTAATGCTGAATGCATTCTTTGAATGATGCTCTTCCCCGGGATTGCATATTAGGTGTAATTCATCAGACACCAGAACAGATGAACTGCTTATAATAATAGCAAAGTACAAACAAACAAAGAGACAAGCAACACCCCCCAACGAAGTCACATGTCTGTTATAGTCCTTTTCAATGTCAGTCTCTCCCACTGCTCTAACAGTCTTGCAGTTGATTAAGTTGGCCGTAATAACCAAAGTTCATTACAATAATTTCTTCGAAAGAGCAATGTTGGTTTTGCAAGGGTTGTGTGCCCCCGATGCTGTATGCACAGTGGTACTAGGACCTTCTGGCTTCTTCCGAGGTCACTTGGAAGCAGCTGTGAGAACATGGGCTGTGGTGTGCGAGCACCTCATTAGAAATGAGTGCAGTGCTGGGAGGGTGGAGAGCAGCCCCAGACGAGGGCTCCCGGGCATTACCACAGGGAAGCCAATAAAAGGCACTTTAATTAAAGCTGCTCAGCTTTGTCTTTGCTTGGCAAACTTTTGAAGTGGATTCACACACACACACACACACACACGCAAGGTAACTACTTCATCTTTTTGAAAGTGCTATTCTGACAATTTGTCACAGTGATTAATTCCTTCTCCCTCTTATTTGCACAAAGAAAGAATTGCATACAATATACAGTATATATCAGCACAGATGTGGCATCATGGGATATTTATGTCAACTTTGTAATTAAAGAAGAATGGTAAATGTGGCATGTCAGTGTAATAAATTAATTAGAATTGCCAGGGGGGAAAATATCTCACTTTCATTGTTTCTTCCACAATGGCCTGAGAAAGATAAAATTTGTTCTTAGCTGTATGTTGAAACATTCTTGTCTGTATGAACATCAATTTTAGGGACAAATATATCAAAAGCAAGACAGCCATAAAGCCAACACAGAGTTTCTGAAAGCAGTGTTCAGGCTGCAAGGTAAATGTCAAGGAGGAGGTGAAGTAACTCAGGAAGAGCTGACCTGGGAGCCAGTGAAGATATCAGGACCCAAAATAACCTTGGTTTCAGAGACAAATTCTTCTACTGATGCAGTATGTGACAAGGACAAGTCTGTGACATGGGTCTTTTGTAATGTTTTCAGCTGAAAAATAGCCATTGAGTGCTCAGGGTTGGCTGCAGTTGTGGTGAAAATAGATGGTTTGCCTTAACATACAAAGAATAAACAACAGCTTCCCAGGTGCCCAACTGATACGTGGCTGGGGCTGTGCTTCAAATTTTCATAAAAGCCTTCATTTCTGAGTTTTTGTTTCAAATTAGTGAGCTGATTTATATAAAACTTTTATATACCAGTCTTTTATTATCTACCTTTGTCCTCCATCCACCCCTCTAGATTTCACTATCATACTTACCAGTCTCTGCTAATGTATTGTGGGAGAGATTTTTAGTTGCACAGTTACTGCTGGAGGAGAATTAAATTTTGGTGCTAGTGCACTACAGCTTCAATAGAAATACCAGCTTTCAAGTTTGGGAGACCCATGTAGTCATGGACTTTTTCTATCTCATCCGTGCTGGCCTTTACGTGCTTTTGGCTTTATACACAAATACTAAGCAAGACCCACTGGTGTTTCATAAGATATGTAATCCAGCTCAGACAAAATGGCATGGATTTCCTTCTGCAACTTTGTCCTGGTTTCAGCTGGGATAGAGGTAATTTTCTTCTGAGTAGCTGGTGCATTGCTGTGTTTTGGCTCTGGTGTGAGAACAACATTGATACTGCGCATGTTTTTAGTTGTTGCTGGATAATGTTTATACTAAGCCAAGGACTTTTCAGTTCCTTGGGCCCTGCCAGCCAGAGGGCCGGAGGGGCACGGGAAACTGGGAGGGGACACAGCCAGGGCAGCCGACCCAAACTGGCCAAAGGGATATTCCATACCATATGATGTCATGCTGAGTATATAAACTGGGAGAAGGAGAAGGAAGTGGGGACATTTGGCATTGTGGCGTTTGTCTTCCCGAGTGACCCTTGCACGTGATGGAGCCCGGCTGTCCTCGGGATGGCGGAACACCTGCCTGCCCATGGGGAGTGGGGAATGAATTCCTTGCTTTGCTTTGCTTGGGTGCACAGCTCTTGCTTTACCTTTTAAATTGTTCTTATCTCAACCCTTAAATTTTGCATTCCTTTCTGATTCTTCTCCTCATTCCGCTGGGTGAGGGTGAGTGAGCAAGCGGCTACGTGGGGCTGGGTTGCCAGCTGGGGTTAAACCATGACAAGCTTCTCTGAGTTTACTGCCCCCATACCCCATGTCTGTTGAAAGCTGAAATTGATGTGATATCAAGAGTGAGTCTCCTTCCTGTTCAGTCTTGTTACCCCATAAGCAGAATGGCTTTATTACTCTTTTGTGATGGAGAATTCTGGCTCCATCCTTAATGAACATGCCTTCAGCCCAGTCCCACCTGCCCACCTCCTTCCTTGCCTCAGGTGACTGTGGCAGTGCAGGTACCTGTTTTTCCCCACACTGATAACCAAAATCTTGTGCATCTTCTTGCTTCTACCAGCAAGGCAAAAGAACCCCATAAAACCCAAATAACACCCCCATTTCATTATGGGCACCCCTTCTTCCCTGAAAAAGGCTAGATTCGGGGGGGGGG
>JAVJGJ010000047.1:88728537-88742301 GCA_035590215.1 Microhierax caerulescens | reverse complement strand
CTTCATGAAGTGTGAGCAAACTGAGCCTTTGTCTTTCTGTGAGCAATGTTTTCCCTTTGGAGGTGGAACACAACCACAGGGATAGGGCACCTGTGACCCAGTCACTTGTGGCCTGGGATGGTCTCGCTGCCACTGGGTTGGCACTGTCACTGCCACTGAGCAGATGAGCAGAGGAAACCCAGTGATTTCTGGACAGCACCACCCATGCTGTATCATCATGTTCACTATCCTGTTGTGTTATTAACATAGTATGGATCATAATTTCATCTCAGAGGATGCTTACAATATTGCAATATTTTATTTAAACTTGTTACCAGTTACATATATCCAAGAAAAATCCAGAAGGACATGAAGAGCTGTGATACTGGATTAAAGAAGCTCCTTTATGTTCCCCACCTATCTAAATGCACCCTCATGCCTGACTGAAGCGTGATGCTTCAGTGAAAGATGTAAGAAACCCGTTGGAGGAAATTAAGAGACATTTTCATTTTACCATCAGGGTTTTAGTCTTTTACAATCTATTAAAGAAACTCATTTCCATGGTGGATGTAGGCTCTTACAGTAGTCTGTTCAATTGAATTTCCAATTTCCTCGTGGCGGACGCAAAAGGCAAGTCTCTGCAGGACATGAAAGCCTATTGCATTGCTCCATATTGCCTGTGCCCTTTAATTGTTGATTTAAACAGCTTACATACGTGTTAGCATAAGGGCTGCCTGCAGGCCCAGACAAGGGCTCTGCTGCCTCACATGGCTGGCAGTAACACCAGGGAAGGGCCAGGAAGGGCTTATTTCTGGCTGTTTGTTCCCTGCCAGAAGTCTAGGTTTGGGAGGCGTAGCGGTGGAAAACTTTGGGAGGGGATGACATGTCACGGCTGTGGTGACTGCTGACGCTTCCCTTTCCCTCCCAGTTGCTGTCACAGCACTGGGTCCCATGCCCCAGCACCTGGAAACCCTCCACCAGCACCTCACTTGCAGCAGCAGAAAGCACTGGGCTGCAATGCTTTTTGCTAACCTGCCCCAGGGAACTTGGTGCTTGTGTGAGTACGTGGAGCGTGTTTCTGGTGCCCTCAAAACCAGCAATATGTGTCTTGTCCCAGGTTTGTGCATAGAAAAAATCTGGGGCATACAACAGCGTGAAAAATGATGTCATTTGATCATAGGACTGTGCAGGGACAGTCAAAAGAGGGCTGCATTGTGCAAAGTGCTACCCCTGATTAGTGATGCTGGGCTCAAAACCAGCTTATAAACTCACTATAACTTGGCTGAAGCAGAGGAGGCATTTTACGCTTTCCTCTGTGCAGGTGTACCACCATAACATGTAAAGGGCTGGGGATGATGAGTGGTTTTGTTTAAAAAGGGAGTTAAGCTTCTATGGAGAAAAGTGAATGAGAAGTAGGAAGGCAGTGGGAGGTCAGGTGAGAACAGAAATCAGGTGAAATGATTTTGTGCAGGAGGAAAGATGCCAACACATGGACAGGCTGCACCTGGGGTGTCTTCCCTCTGTGCCCCTCAGATGCCTCTAAATCTGCTTAAACCATGCATGCCAGCCACATGAGCATGTGTCCTAAGGGCAGTGCACCGAAGGTAAGTGTAGGGAACGGAGACAGTGGGTTGTTTTGACATTGATAATGTGCAGCTGTGGCCTTGCTTTGTTGATGTGCAGCTGTGATCCTGCAGCAAAGTTAAATAACTTTGGGGGAGTATGAGAAGAAACCTGGATGAGACAGAAACAAAGGAGGCATGTGATCTCACCTCTAGAAGATAGGGGAACAGCATGAACATCTGAGAGTAGCCTATAGGGAACAGTGGCTGGGCATGTGGACAGCAGAATTTGACCAATTTTAGCAGCGCACGTACAGAGTATGAACTTAGAGAAGTTGTAGCTAACTAACAATAAATGTCTTTTCTTCACAATCCTTGCAAAGTTTGTGCCTCAGTTGCCACAGGTAAGTGGGTGTGGAAGTGTGTGATAGGGAAGAGAGAAAAGGAAGGATAGGAACATACTGAGAAACAGACAAATTTGAAGTATTATTTAAGTATAAAATATTTTTTTAATGGTGTCTAGAGGTTTACTCAAGCCTGTATCTATATCTTTTGGTATCTAAGTACCTTTAAGAATAGAGCTTGAAGACTCAGTTCCTTTTCTGTATGGCTGTCATACACAGCTACTCTGAATTAACTAGGTCAGAGTTGGTGCTAACTGATGGTGCCTTTGCACAGTGTGGAACTGATGATCCTGAACCTTGTTGTATACTCCTGCTTTTAGGAAGAACAACGTGAAAAAATAGGTTGCAGCCTACTCCACTGCAATATTCCTTGGCCTGTGTGTACAGAGGGGAATGTTGTGGTTGAGGCTTGCTGAGGGCTGAGACAGGCTTTAGCTCTCCCAGGAGCTCAGCACATTTTAACAAACTACCTGATACTTCTCTAAGTCAAGACCACAGCAACAAAGATTATTATTTTTTTCCCTGAGGTGACATTAGGATAAATTTTGCCATATTCCTTGTTAAACATTTGAATAAAAATTGGTCCTGGCTGCGCTGTAAATAAATACCTCAAGATATTTAGGACATGATGGTGGCAGTAGAAGATGTACTGGAAAGGGAAACAACCTGATTTCCATCTGATTGCTTAAAAAGAAGTCTTAAACTCAGGGTTATCACTCTCGGATGCTGTTAATACAAAGTTAGCTTGGGGGAAACAAGCATTGTACGTGCATGGTGAGAAGAACTTTAAATGGTTGTGTGTTTTGGACACAGCAATGAAAAGTGTCAATAGAAGGGATTCTATGAAGTACATATTAACTTACAGTTATTGAGGTGATGAGCAAATATTTTAAAGACTTGGGTGTTGTAGGGCATATCCAGCTGTGATTCATTAAAAAGATATAAAAATTACAGAAAATACACTCATTCTTCCTGATGTCCCAGAGCAGGAAGAAAAAGCCTCAGGCACAGCCCCAAGGAAAGGCTGTGCCAGTATTGCCTTAGCCCCCACCGTGCCAAGTACAAGGTGGAGTATTCCAGGGCTTCACCCGTGTCTCTCTCCTCTCTTTGCTGTTTACATCATGTAATAAAAAGGGTTGCTTATCTCTTGTCCTAATTTGGCTGGTCAGTGCATGTGGCAGGTAATAAAATATTATTTGCTTTGCCCCTGGAGTTCAGTTACTCCTTATCTTTCCACTGGGTTTATGAAGAAGCTATGAAGAAAAATTTGATGACTTGTCACAATACGTGCATTTCAAGGTAAGGACCCAAAGAATAAAGTTACGTTTTATAAACAGGATTGACTAAAAGTAATAGAACCACATAAATGAAATATGGCGAAGATAAACAACAAGGTCTGAAGCAGATTAAGATAGAAAACAGATCTGATAAATGCTTCTGGATAAACGTGAGAGATTGAGAACACAGCCTTTCAAAAGTAAAGTTCTGCAGAGGAAGGATAAAACCTGTTGTGAAAAACTTGTTGCAGATGTGGTTACTTACTGTTGAAGTATGAACTGTAGCAATATATTAGCAAAAAAAAAAACCCAACCAAACCCAAACCAAACCCAAACCAAAACAAAAAAACCCAACAGCTTGCAGTTGATTAATTATGAGGTAAAAAGTACTTTTGTTAAGAAGAGTTACTTCTGATGCCAGTTAAGAAATCTTCTAAATCACCAAAGCCAGAATTTCCTGTTTCTGTGAAAAATACTATCAATACTGTTAATCTGGTGTGCTCTCCAAGTCCGTGAGTTCATTACGAAGCTGTAGCTCCAAAGATAATAAAAATAAACAATGTGATATCCTTTAAAAGGGGGAGAATGAAAGACAGTAAATACCAGTGGGTATATTAGTATGAGTGGCTGGAAGAAGACATATTTTAGTTCCAAACAGTGCAAGTATTTGAATTCATGACCTCTGACATGCAGCAAAATGTGGCAGAGGTGAAATGGCACGTTTCACTGCTTAGCTGCTGTTATGTGCAAGATGGAGAACACGAAGGAAATGAAGCAAAAGTGCGCTGGCTAGGCAAGCTTTTCAAGTGGTGCAAACAACAGAGTTTAAACTTTAGGACTAGACACAAAAATCTGTAAAATGGAGAAAAATCCAAGACAGCTGTTAAAAGATATATACAGTTATCCTTCAGTCTAAGTCCCTGGTGGCTGGGGATGACAGCACCGATTAGGCACTGTCGGTGAGTCAAACAGATAAAATCTTTAAAACCAAACATCACAATGAGTGCCAGCACTTCATGTTTATAAACAGCAGGGTCCTGAGACTGATGGAGGGCAATAGGGGTCCTCTGGAGAACTTTGAACTCTCTTCAGATGGTTCAGCTGTTTTATGTATTTACGCTGTGTGCAATTCATGTGGGTATTTGGCAGAACACAGATTTTAAATGTTGTCCCTAGTTAAGGTTCATCAGCTGGTTGATATTAACATAGCCAAAATTGCAAATGATATATAAAGATTTGTGTGTTGTGCACATACTGGCAAACAACAAAAACAAGCTGTACTTTGATATGTAAACTCAATCTGTCTTTATTAAATAGGGTTGAAAGTCCTTCAATGATACAAAAAAACCCCACCATCAAACCTGCTTCTTTTAATGTTATTTCAATGAGTTCAGACCATAAAAATACTTAGTTGCCTTTCTCCCCTCTGATGTCATTGGAAAGTTAGGTTTATAAATATCTTTGTGGATATGGCTTCTGGTGCCAAGGAATTTCAGCTGTGGATTAGGAACCTGTTATCTAGGCTTTGCATTCTGGAAAACAATTGTCCAAGAGTATGTGAGAGCAAATGTAAAGGGGTTCATGGGGAAAAGCAGAAAACCAACAGAGCAAGATCATAGACAACTTAATAGGCTGTGAGATCTAGGCTGTTGGTTCACAATTTATGTTGAAGGTTGGCTGTAGGTTATTTTTCAAGGTATAAAGGAAAAAAAAATGTTTAAGATTGGCTTACTGTATTTATTTGCAGCTGCTTCATCCAGAAAAAGGGATGGAGGCTTCACTGGCCTCCCTAACCAGGGAATTAACCCCCTGTAAAGGAATGAGAGATGTTGTGGGTAGTGAAGGATGGCTTCTCTTTGATACAACAGGGAAGGAGAAAGAATAAGGGATGGCCAGGGAAGAACTGTGGACTCGGAGAGTCAATGTCTAAGTGAATTTAAGATGTGTAAGCCTGTTTTTGTGAAGGCTGGAAAATAAAGTGGTACAATGTAGTGGTGCAAGATGAGAGCCTTCACCAGCCTGACGGTTAGAGGAGAGCTATGTGCAGATTGTGTACATTTAGTAATTTTTACTGAAGTTTATTAGCAGGGTCAAAATGACAGTGTACTTCTACAGGAACCTCTGTTCTACAGCGTGCTTAAAAAATCACCTAGAAAAGCAGGTGAGTAGTAAGATGACAATTATTTACTTATGCCAGTAAGTTACTATGGGTACTTCCCTTTTAAAGGGACAACTGAGTTAGGATGCTTCATCCTGAAAAACACATGAGGAAGGATAGGATAGACATGTAAAAAAAAAATCACTAGTGGCTTGGAAAAGGGCTGATTGTGTTGGATGAGGCTGTAATCAAGAATTTGGGCATAACAGGACACTAGAAGGTGGCAGGTTCTAGGCAAACAGAGGGTGGTAATTCTTGGGGCAACATACAGTTAAGCTGTGGAAATTCTTACACTCATAGTGTCCTGTGTCTAAAGGACAGGAGAAGCTATGGAGTTTAAGGGTAGAATGAACTATTCTGATCATGTAATTCATTCATGTTTGAACTTCAGCACAGGTAAATTTTGTCCCAAGAGTTTGATCCAGTGACTCCAAACAAGACTTTAATTTTGGTTTTGTGGAGTTAAACTTAATTTAGAGACTTAAGATATTATTCCTTAAATTTAAGGGAGTATTATTTCGTCTCTCTAGAGTATTTAAAACCATTAAAATACTGCTTTTGAGGGACTACAAGTTGATAGATTTAATCAGATAAATCTTTTAGGTTCTGTTTGCTGCAATTATGAAATTTTGGTGGAATTTTTAAGTAGGTAAAGAAAATAAGATCCTCACCATGATTAATAACATTTCAGATATTTTCATATTTGAAAATATATCTCAGACAAAGCTGAATGCAGTTTTATACTTTCTCTTCCAGAAAAAACAAATCTTGTAATTGAAATACTGATTTCACAATGTAAAACAGAGGTGTGGTTATTTATGGGGATCACAAACTGTTTGTCTAATAAGTATAAAATACAATAAACTTCCTTATTCCAGATTTATCTCTGACCAACAGCCAGTTGAAAAATTGTTAAAAAATATTCAATGAAATGATAATATTGTGTCCTGAAAAGCATGTAAGTAGGTGCATGTGAAAACAGAAATGTCAATCTTCAGGTCACTATTTTTAAATATAATAAAATTAATTTAAATTTTTGTCATTGGCTAATGAGTCTAACATGATACCAAGTATGCCATGCAGAGTCAGCCATAGCCTAAAGTGAGCTCTAGAAAAGATTGGGCATTCAGATAAGGGGCAGCAAAGGTGGGGGAGTGCAGAGGGGAAGATGTGTTTCAACACTTCTGAAACTTAGATGCCAAAAAGTTATCTTTCATAGCTATATATGTAAAATCATGTCATAAATTTTTGACTGTTTAGATTGCTTTGTAGAGATGCCAGCCTATACATGGACACCTACATGCTTTTGAAAATCTGGACCTGCTCATCTTCAGTCCATGTGCAAAGGCACATCTATATTACATACATTTTTCTCCTCCACAGCTGCTCTGCTTTTTTCTTTCAAAAAATTAATGCAAAGAAGATAATCTAACCAAAAGGAAATCTTTGATTTATTTCTGATTGCTTGCAAATGTAAAAGGTCTGGAGGAAAAAAAGAGGAAACTACCAAATTGGACCAGTTTGCTGCATTTCCAAGATCTGTTAGATGACATAAATGCTTTTTTATCCTCACGCACTGTGCTCTGTTGAACCTACCTTCCCTTTTCTTTTTTCTTCAGTCTGTTCATTGTTTTTCAAAGTTTTCTCTTTTAGTGCAGCATGAGTACTAATTCACATAAAAGACTTAGTAGATGCTAGTAATTCAAATTCTTATATACAAATAAAATCTCTTTCTGTGTGTTAGCTATAGGTCCATATAGCCCTTATTTTTTCACATACCTGGCATGAAGCCTGGCATTTTGCAGTACTGATGCTTTACTTTTGACTGTGTGGTATAGCTGGTCTTAAATGGAAAGCCTTAGGAAGAAGAGTATCTTGACTGAGGTCACTGAAATCATGTTCTTACAGGATGAAGGTTTGTGTTTTATCCTGACCTTGCTCCAGCAAGTTCCACCGAGTCTTTCTTTAGGAGTTTGGTCTTTCAGAGGTTTATAATATTCCCATAGGTCTAAAAAACTGTATTTCTTGAATACAGTTTTATATAGAGAACATAGTATATAGCTGTCCTAGAAGGCACTTTGAATTGTCAAGGCTAGGTTATTTTTCAAAGTTAATACTCTTCACCATACAGACACAAAATGATTTATACCATGCCAGAGATGATGCAGTCATCTTATCCTTTGTATGAGGTCGGAGGCGATAACTAGGCAGAAGTGTCAAATACCAACTGTTAAGTGATGCTGTGAACACTATAATTATTTAGAGTATGTTTTAAATAAAGTATTCTGTAGATGCCTAAAAATATTATATTAATGAAGACTGATTGCAAGCACTAGACCCTCGCATTAAAGAGAAAGCTGATTAGGTCAGGCAGAAAAATGTCCTTGAGTTACTTGCACCTATCAAGAATGTACCTTGAATCTTCTCCCAATTCTTCCAAAATGTCTTCTAAGAGATGCCAAGGATTTCAGAGTGAAGGCTGTATAATTTACTTCTCTTGAGACAGGCAGTTTCATTTTCTTTTCTTTTTTTTTGTTTGTTTGTTTTCAGAATTCCACACATGCAGTATTTCAGATGGAAGAGTCCTTTTATTTTTTTTTTTTAATAACTTGTGGGAAGTCAGGAAAAGTGAGGTTTACTGTAGGTGGTTTCCTGATGCTAACTATGAAGTTACTAGAAGCTTCCTGTTGCTCCTGTGAGTGCAGCCTATGTTTCACTGTGCTTTTTGTCAGGTGATGAAACCAAGTTTGAAATCAGAAGGCAATACATACTACTGAGTTTTAGAAGTTTTTAATGACTGTGTCAGAATTCAGAAGTAAGTTAACCTGTCATATTGCCAGCTTAGGATCATAGCTGCATGCTCTTAAAGTCAGGTCATTAAATTAACTATGCACTAAGATTACCTATCCCATGGCTTAAGTTGAGCTACATGATTTCCTGAGGCCCCTTCCAGATTTATTGACTGGTTCTTGATCACTTATCATGGTTTTACCCAAATATTACTGGAATTATCCTTAGAGTATCCCACTAAATTAGAATCACATTCTCCCTTTTCAACAGAGGGTTAGCTGAGGCATGAAGCAGGTTCAGTTCTGTCTGGAAGGTGGAACTTTTGTGCTGTTGATGCTGGAAAGTTACTTCAGTCGGTCAGAGGGTGAATTATCAGCATGCTCACTAATCCCCTGAAGTTACTACTGCTCTTGATCTCCCACAGGTCCCATCTGTCACTGCACTTTGCTGCCCCAAAGTCACAGACATCCCACCCCTTTGCAGCCTCGCTCCTGGACCGGAGGAGCCCAGCTAACCAGGCGAATGTCTGAACTGCTGGGTAGGCTTATCTGTGCTGAAATGTTTTTGGGTTTGACAACAGTCTGGGGTCTGACAGGTACCTGCCATCAACAAGAGATTTAGCCAGCCATTTTAATTCACTGGCAAATATCTGTCAAAGGCCTGTGAATATCCATATACAGCACCATGGTCAAGCAGCTAGGGATCCCAAAATTAATTCCCGGTGTCACTTTGTAGTGTTTCAGAGTAAACAAACTTCTGGCCTCTTGAATGTGTGTGCAGGGCTCTGCCCTCTGGGCTACCCCTTTGGTTACCTGCATGCTGCTGCTACCTGTGTATGGGCCAGTGTGAGTTGAAAACATCTGAAGTCTTTTATTTTAATATAAGCAATCTCAACTGGGTGTAGATTTTTGAGGGATCAACTTTTTTGTTTTTCCAAAAGTCTGGTTGAGCACACAGAATAGATCTTTCCAGGATGCTACAAATGGGTCAGAGAATGAAAAATTGTGCTGACTGCTTTTCCAAAAATCAAAAAGTGAACTAAACTTAAAAAAAAAAACCAAACAAAACCAAGAGTTTAGTGTTTTCCTGAAAATGTTTTTTCCATGGCACATATTTCTGCCAGCTGAACTCCTCTTGTTCCACCCCCACTTTCTGGCAGTCAGGAGTTTGAAGCACTTAGGAAAGTAGCAGTGTTTTTTTTACAGATGTTTCTCTAGAAAGTTACCCTTATAAAAAATATATTCAAAACAATAAAGAATATTTTAAATGAACCCAAGAAGCCACCCCCCTCCCCACAACCACCCCTACCTTTCTTACTACGTGCTTCCATGGGTTTGATAGCATCAGAATTTGAGATGAAAAGAAAGAGCTAATCAGAGCAATGGCAGTAGATGAGAGACACGGGAACTTTTGAGTCCAGGCAAAACTCCTACGAAGAGTTCTCTCATGAGAGCAATTGGCTGTCATGTTATTCCTCTGATGGTCTCTATGTGGAATTTGGTTACAGGGAAAAGGCAGTTTGCAAGTGAGGGATTTTCCCCATTATCAGAAAGATTTCTCATAGTTCACTTTTCCCTTTCATTCCTATAATGTAGGAGCAAGCTCTCAGTTTCAGAGAGGGAAGGGACAGTTTCTGTTCCTCAAGACTTGCGTTATGTTTTGTTTCATTTCATTTATGAGAATATTCTGAAAGTGCAAAAAAGTAGATATCTTCAGGTGTTTGTCAGGGTTAGGTACTTCCCGTCCACCATATGGCAACGTGTAGTTTTACCTCCCACGTGGTCATCATGTTCTCTGTTCTTGGTGGTGGACTGCTACACAGCATGAAGTGCCTTGCCTGCCTTGTGTAATTCCAGTCCTGAGTCATTTGGCTTTTTTACCTTATTTTCTTCAGTAAATCTACTCCATACTTTTCCCCTACTCATACCTCAGGTAGCTGAACAGACCTGGCTGCTGCTACTTTAAATTAGTGTTTAAAGAATGCTCTGCCACAAGGATCATATACAATCCTGTGTGAATAAATGAATAGGACAGAAAAAGAGTCGTGGCAACCTTTTTAGAAATCTCCAATTGCACAATAAGGCATTAGAGCACATTGTACCTGATGAGCATGTGTCGCCTTCTGTCTCTTCAGAACAGGTGAGGGGAGGCGTTTGTGTGCCGAAGAAAATCAGAGCAGATGTGGTTTCACCTTGCCACACAGCCAGAGTCTGCTGGAGCAGGCCAGGAGCACAGTCACTGATGCTTGAGCGTTCCTTAATTTGGCTTAATCTAACAGAAACATTTTGTCCCTGTTTGTGTGGTCATGGAAGCATAGCAGGGGAGAATTGTGGCTGGGATCAAGCTCAACTATTATAAATGCTAAGTATGTAAATAGACTATATTTTTGACTATAAATGGGAAGCTGAAAGGATGCCTATGGGGTTCAGGCTCAGAACAGTGGCTTGGCAGAAAGCCAGGCTTAAACTTTAAGCTATGCCATAAACTGCCTGTGTAACACGGCGCTCTCCTTGGGTTTCTTTCCCCTGACCGTGGACTTAAGAAATAATGAGATTTTGTTTATTTTAAAAGTCTGTTATGAAAATAAGATCACTGCATTATTCAGAGGACGTTGGTTTTCAGGTACAGTGGCAGACTTTGCAAGTTTGAAATGGTTAATCTCAGGGATCAGCCTAAGGGAGATAAAGTCAATAGTGTATTGCTTAGCACTTCAGAAAACACAGCTGTATCGTGCAGATGTCCCCAGAGTATAAGGTATAGTTGGGAGGAACAGGGATCACAGAACAGAAAGAAGAGATTCCAGCTTTCCCCTTCTCTGGGATCAGTATGCGTTTGAATCGATCCATCACACGAGTGTGTCTTGCATGGTGATACTGTTGATTCATGAGTTAATGAACCAATTTTCAGCCATTGCTTTTGTAACACTAAGCAAGTCAATATCTGATATTTTTTCTTTTAAATCTACTTCTGTCTTTTGTTATGGCCACTGAGCCACCATTCCTTTTCTCCTGTAGAAGAGCCTTTTATTAGTGAGTACTGGTTGGCACACTGGGATGTTACAGAGAACTGTCTTCAGGTCTAACTGACTTCAGGCATGAACCAAATGTGGGACAGTGGCTTTTCAAGGGGTAGTTATGCCAGACAAAACCATAAAATATGACTTAGTAAGTGGGCAAACTGGCTGGATCTAATGAAGTACAGCTTGTGGAACTGCTGTCCATGCTGTGAGCATATGTGAACAAATATCACACCCAGCAGTCACAGCTTCAGTATGGTGTACACCAGAAATATTATTCCTGGAATAAGTGACTGGAGTTCTTAGAAATCTGTGGTTCTGGGGATATTTTTCCCCTGTGCTACACATAACGTGATATCCTACCTCTGGCAGTGGACAGGTCACTACTTGAATTTTGTGTCCCAAAACACGAAGGTCTGGGAAAGAAGAGATGATGACAGCTTCAGAAACCTCTGTAGGAAAACACATTTCCAGAAAAACATAAGCAAAACAAAAACAAAGTTTGCAGACATCTAAGAAGCATTTTGTACAATAAAAGGAAAAACAAACAAACAAATCTTCAGCAGCTGATAAATGAGTCAGAAGTCAGTGATCTCCTGTTGCAAAAATAAGGGTGAGAGTAGGCCAACACTGGCTTGTTTTTGATACATGAATCTGAGACTTGACCTCGCATTGAAGGGTCAGTAGCTGCACGTATAAAGGCTAATGTTCCCTGGGATAGAACCCTGGCAGCCTCGTTTGTAGCGATTAAAACAGCAAGTGCCAACAGGCCCTAGTGAAGTCATGACCAAATCATTCAGAGTGATCAGAAGAACTAACAGCGAAGAAGTTCCTGCTGTTTTGGAAAGGAGGAGGAAAATTCATTAGGCTACACAGAGAGTAATGTGTTTTTCATTTTTAATTTGTGGTACCTCCAGTAAAATAGTACACCAAAAAAACACTAGTGGAAGAGAATAAATGTATAAGTAGTAAACAACATTTCCACTCTAAGAAAGTGGAAATATGCAATAAAGTTAATATAAATTGCTATGGGACTTCACACCTACCCTGTTGCCAGCGAAGAATGAATCACATTTCTTTTTTAATAGTGTATGAAGTGTCTCCTATAAATCTTAGCTGGGGATGTTTATTGTTTCCTTCCAAAATGCTAGGAAGGAAAAACATTTTAGCTATTGAGTTTTACTTGTCCTTTCCTATTGCTCGGCAAATTCCAGCTGAGATATACAGTGGGAGTATCTGCTGTCCTGCTTTGTGACCTAAAGTGGAGCAGGCATCCCCAAAATGGATTGTTTATTGTTGGCAATTCAAATCTCCTCTACCAAGCAGATCTAATACAGATGTAGCTGGTTTTATGCTAAACTCTTATTATTACATAGTTTTCCCAACTCACTGACATTTCTTTCTTTACGCCCATCTGCCTGCCTGACAAGGCAACCGCAAACCTCCTGGGGCTGGAACTGGTCTTTCTGTACTCATCTGCATGGCACATAGGACATTCCATTTGTCACTTTTGACAAGAGGCTTAGAGATGCTCTTCACATAATTCAGCTCTGTGTTTCTCTGTCGGTTCCCCCCGCCCCTGCCCCATCACTTCCCTTTCCAGGTTTCTTCTTCTCAATTAAAACTGTTTCATTTTCCCTTCCCAGAAGAAGTAAATTGTGTTTCCATATAAGTGGATCATTTTCTGCCTGTTTTTACCACAGGTGATTTCTTCATTCTGGTTTTGCAATGGTTTGGCTGCTAACCCCCCACCCAGCTGCTTTTAAGCTCACCCTCCTCAACAGGGCGGGGGGCGGAAATCAGATAAAAAAGCTTGTAGGTCAAGGAGGAGACCAGGAGGTCACATACCAAGTACCTTCATGGGCAAAACAGACTTGACTTTGGGAAAACTAATTTAAGGGCTTTTTCTCACACTGTTTCCTCCCCCCTCACTGCCAGGCAGCATTTTGCCCTCTGCACTGGACCTGGGGGCTTGGCTGTGCCCTGCAGTGGGGCTGCTGGAACGCAGCAAAACTGAGTCTTTAATGTACACGGCAGCTTGGCGTGGGTGTATCTGACTTGGCTCGTTTAGAACTAAACCTACATATTAAAAGAAGCCCGACTGTGGCAAATAAACTTTTATATAGTGTGAATTAGGATTGCTACCTGTGCTGACTTCTTTAAAGTTATATCAGATGATTCACATTATGCTGTGGTCTTCAGTACAGACATATTTTTGACTCACTGAGACAGAATAACTGTTGTGTCTGATCGCTTTATTTGATGCTATGAAATCTTGGCAGGATACTGAAATAAGAGACATGTGAGGTTAGTGTAGAGAGATGAGAACTGAAGCTGAGACTTAGAGCTTCATCTCGATTTGAAGAGGAGCTAAGAGTCAAGCTGTATTTGAAAGCCAGGGTATTTGTAGCAAGGTTAAGTAGCTTGAAGTAGAGATTCCTTCAAGAAGCCGCAAAGTAATGAATTACATATTTTTTGCTTGCTGCTGAGGAATTTTTCTACATTATTTTAAATTTCCTTTCACCCATGGGGAAATATTCTCTGTTTTATAATGAACAGGCTCACTAGTACATGGCTT
>JAVJGJ010000047.1:88701233-88725290 GCA_035590215.1 Microhierax caerulescens | reverse complement strand
ACGCCAGGGTCCACTCAGCTGTCCGTTGACTCGACGCAGGGTGTCTGGTACACATTGGGGAGATCTCAATGGGGTTCATTTTGGGGAGACTTTTTAGTCTTTCTCAAAAGCGAGGGCCGACCGGCCAAAAAGGTGGGAATGGTACGGATCAGTGCAGTCCTGTCAGAAACACTTTGCATCCCTCTCAGAGTGCGTTCCATTCCTGTAGCTAACACCTGGCAAGAGCCCCCCCCCCTTACTTTTGAGATATTTACAGTCTCTGTCCTTTGCCAATGATTGTGAGGCAAATGAGGGATTTTCAGACCGTCTCTTACAGAGACACTAGATCAATCTTTTCTCAAATCCAAACTTGTATTGCAATTCATATATTTTTTAAAGGATCCAGTGCAGGTTACAGTGTAGGCAGGAGTCTGTTTTTTGTTTCTGGCAACACCGCTGACGTTATTTATAACCTCAGATATTTGACTTCTCACTTTTTGCTGGCCTTATATATATGAATAACAAACCCACTGAATCTTCTATGATTTTCTACTGTGCCTATCCTAATGGCATCTCCTTAACTGGTTGGAGCCCCCTGGGTATTCATATACCTAATAGTAGCAGTCCTACAAGAATAACATTCATAACTTGTGTTCCAGTTGTAGCTGAGTCTCTTATTTCAGTTAGCTCTGCAGCTGAGTGCTCTGTAAGCTTGTTTAGGAAAAGAGAAGCGTGAAGGTATCAGTGACACTTCTAGGTGGGATAAAGACAGTGTAAATGCTTTCCAGCTGGCAGTTTATTGTACTTACACAGTCAGATTCTGACATTAAGTTTCAACAGGATTGAGCAATTGAAGTATGTTGAAGAAATTAAGAGCTGCATTTTTTGTTCAATAGTTATGACAAACAATAGCTATGAGAAGAGATTCCATACATTGCATGATTCTTAAAAAATGGATATAAAATGAAATATTTGGTAAGAAATGAGAATGTTAGTGTACAGTAAGTCCAGGAAATATGGTGATTTCCTTGATGTGGGGGTAGTGAAAACAGGGATGGAAAAAAAAAATACTTTAATAGATCTTTACTGGCTCTAAGGCCAAAATGAGGAACAATAACTGTGGGAAAGTTATGCCAAGGCCCTTGTGTTGGCATCTCTACTTGGCAACATAGTAGTTAAAATGAAACAACCCAAAATGCACTGCACGTTGGGAAAAATTTACTCACGATCATTAACTAATTGATTTATAGGTTTCCAACCTCCCTGTTTTCAAGCATGTTTATTTAAATCCACTGGCTTGTTCTGTTTGCAGGCTGTACTGCAAGAATTAATAATACTAGACCAGCTGACTTATGATAGCAACCTTTGTACATGTTAAGATTTGAAGTCTGGAATTGGAAAGTTTTTTGAATTCTAGAATTGGAAAGATGGTGCTGGATTAGCAAACAGTACTCAGATGTAACAGGCTTTTAGGGAGCCATAGGAAAGTGTTTTCCCCCACAGTGAACAGCAGTCTTTTCTCTGGTGTTAGAGGTAAAATTATGAGTCTTTACAGTTTTGATGAGGGCACTATTGATGGAATGAAGACTAATCCGGTTAAATTTGGAGATAAAGATCTGCAACAAAATCTAACACTCAGGGCTACTGCAAATAACCATAAAAATATTTTTATCTGAATATTTTTATATCTGAAAATATCTGAAAAAATATTAAAAAATCCCATTATAATTAGGGCATCGTTCCTATCTCTTAGTTCCAGTTTGTTTCTGCTTTGACTTCCCATGTTTCAAGAAGGGTGCAGCCCTTACCCTGTTGGTAACAGTTCTGAGAAGAGCAACAAGGATGACCATGGGTTTACTGAAGCATTCACAGGAGTGAAAAATAGTCTTAATGCATGCAAAGATCTTGTGCAAAGAGAAAGGCATTTCAAGACTATGGTGAATTGGACGACTACTAGTAGAATGAAATTGCAGCAAGGAAGAGTCAAGTTAGGTATGTGGGAAAACTTAAAAATGGAAATTACAGTAAAGCCATAAACTGGACTAAGGAATTCATAACCTGCATAAAATTCCATGATACGTTTCTCCAAATGAGTGTAAATCTATTCTTAGGATATGCCTTTCCACTGCTGTTGGGGTGCAGCTGCTAGCTACTCTCCTTTGTCTTCTAAATAGGGATAACCAATGCTCTTTACTGCCTTACTGATCCCTTTTGAATTTTAGTTTTCTATTTCTTTCCCAAGAAACAAAGGGAAAGGTGCTTCCAAGGGAAGACATCTTTGCTTTCCTCTGTGCTATATTCTCCCTACCTCACATGTCTGTTCCTCTGTGGGAACACCTGCAGTTTTTATAAACTCATGAAAATGATTTCTGACACACAGTCAAATACTATCTGTGTATTTTTCAAATATAAGGGCAGCTAATTTACAATATTACAGAACTGGGAATAGCATATATATCTGTAATTTCTTTAGGGAATGTTCCCTTGTAAGCACAGCCTGTCAGTGTCTCTTGCAGCCAAGGAGCCAGTAACACTTTTTCCTAAATGCTTTTACCCCCCCAGCTCCCGACACCTGTATCATTTCCCTGTCTCTAGACCCCAAAGAATTGCACCTCCATCTTTCCTCCTCAGCAAATTCCCTCTATTCTTATCTTTTCCTCTATCTGTGCTTCTGCTGCAGCAGGGGTACATCTGGCAGGAGCAACCTGCTCCAGAGCCAGTCTGTGGATTTTAGCTTAGGTATGTGTAACAGCAACTGCTTAGTTTTGGAAAAGGTTGAAAAAAAGGCATTTTTGTGAGAGCTGGTTCTGCCTATGTCCGTGGCAGCTGAAGGTTTCTCTTTCCTTCACTGCCTCAGGAAATGTTTCCCACCTTTGCCCTGTATCACCTCTGTTTTCAGCTATGTCTTGCAGCGCTGTGATAAAGATGTTAGAGAAGGTGGCAAAACACCTGATATTTCTGTGAGGCACAGTGCCATGCAAGGCAGAGATGCCAGCCTGGATTTTAGTAGGTAAATAAACATGTCAATGTGATATTTTACTGGGCTCATTAGCCTTGTTTTTGATGGCTAACTTAACTGGCATTCACTTGGGAATCCTAGTACAGTGTCATGTTCTGTGATGCAGATACATTTTTTGCTTCAATTAAAGAGACTTTCTCAGAACAGGTATTATTTGGCAGATATTTTGTATGGTAAAGAAGTTCTTGTGAATGTCAAGCATTGGAACAGGCTGCCCAGGGAAGTAGTTGGGTCAGCACCCCTGGAGGTATTTAAAATATGTGTAAATGTGGCACTTAAGGACATGGTTTAGTGGTGGCCTTGGTAGCATTAGGTTAATGGTTGGACTTGATGATCTTAAGGGTCTTTTCCAACCTAAATGATTCTATGATTCTATGTGTGACTGCGTAATTGTTGAGTAGAAGCATGCTTAGCAGTGTTAAATTCATGCAGTTTTCTGCAGAGGAAAGCGTGGCTGAGAATTTTTGATTCCTCAAGCAATGTATTTTTGCTAGTTTCTAAGGGCAAATATGTCTACATGATTTAGTGGTATCTGCAAAAGAGAATAAACTCCAGCTGAAGGCAAAATTGAATCATGTTTTGCCCAAATCTCCTCTGGCACATCAGCTAGCTGATGGAAGTGTTTACAGAATTCTCAGCATTGAATTGTAATGTCACAAATGGGGCCTAATGCCTGGGTCAAGTCCAAGGGCACAGGCTGGGACTGTCCACATCCATTGTCTGTGTCTACAAATAAATGATTTTACAAGTAATTGTAAAATTGTAAAGTCACTATCTCACTGAAGTGTGCTAACACCCCATGGCAAATTTATTTAGGAAAGTAGTAAATGTTGCTGTTATTGTACAAAACTAAACAACGGCAGTGACATGTTCACACATAAAAATGCAGTCATAATGCCTCCATCAGGACATGCAAACCACCATAACTGAGAACAGATGTATTTGTATACTACAGACTGGGGTTTTTTGGTTTTTTTTTTCCCCCATACCTGTTTTCAGGTTGATAGGATATAAGAGAGAGAAGTAAACAATGGTTACTTTACTTTCTTAATAACAAGTCATGATATTCCATTTAAAATAGATCTCTTAAATGCTTTTGAAAACTATTTGATGATGTAACTGTTCCTACTGAAGTCTGTGACCTATTGACTTCACAGGAAGAAAGGTTAACTAAAATGCATAAATATATTTGATAGTTGCTTCACACAAATTATCTGTGCGATTAATACCACAACACAGCTTACATAAGTCCTTGTAAATAATGTCTGCAAACATCCTGAAGTATATGCAAATCCTACTGAACCTTGATGGTAGTAAAAGCAACAACCCAGCTGAGTTTCCACCCTTCAAGGTCATGCCCCGAATTCTTTCGATGTGTCTTAATACTTTATTTTTCACTCTCAGGGGTTCCTCAAATGATTTGGCCAGAACCAGCGCTGGAGCTAGAGCGAAGCAGTTACCCTGTTTAAAATTCTGGCCATTTCTTTTTTCCCAGCATGGAGTAATATCCACTGACGTCTGAAGTAACCCTTTTCTTTTGTAAACAACATTCGGGTTGTCTCTTAACATTTCAGTTGCCATCAGCTGACTGTGTTGACAGTCTTCATCTAGCTGAGAAGCCCCTGCACATGTAGCAGCATCATCGTAATAATTTTGCTGATGCTAGTTGTTTCCTTATGTATAGAACTACAGGTTTTTTCCCCCCTCTGTATCTTCTCTTCTGTTGATATAAACTTTTCTGGATGACTTTTAATTCTACTCAATACAGGTAGGAAATGTCCACATTTTCCTACCTTTTTAATCAAATATAAGACTGTCCACACATCTCAAAAACAGCCAGGATAGATGAAAGACTTTTTTGTTTGCTTAGTTTCAGAATAGTTACTGTTTTTCTTAAAATGCTGCCTGTATGAATATTTGCATTGCAGAAATTAATCTATTTCTCTTCAGTTCAAATATAGTTGTCATTTGAGAAATATTGCAACATTCAAGTTGTCTATGATTCTGAGGAAACGTGAATTTATTATTTCTTTAGGACCAGAAAAGGTTAATTGATGCAAAGAGTAGGATTTCCTTAGTGTGGTTAAGTGTAGGAATATTATCGTACACAATTTGTTGAATCACAGGTGGTTTGAGAGTAAGGTGGGAACCACAACTACTGACTTAGTCATCTTGTTGTGAAACAAACATGGTTTGGGAATCTCTGACACAGATTTTATCCAGATCCTAAATGGAGTCTAAGAACCCGTGTTTATTACATTTCAATGACTATAAAATCTTCTTTCATATGGAGTAAGGCCCAGAAGGCCTGCAATGACATTCTGACACTTCAGTTGTGTAGCCACTTGCACCACCAAGAACGGTAAATTATAGTTCAATGAGCTGTACATTGGCTTTGCTTGGTTCTCCATTTGTGCAGTACTTCTGTGGAAGAAGGAGGTTAGGCAGACCTTCACAGAGGAAAATGGAGCTCGTTCTATCTTGAGAGGCCATGCTCTGGGAGAGGAGGTTCACAGGCCTGCACGATGTAGAGTGCTCGAGATTTACAGGAGAGAGCTCCAGCCCCCTACCTATGTGGAAAAACTGGCAGTCTGCTGTAAAGAGGAGAGTGAACAGTCAGGACTTGTACTTAGAAATACCTTCCTAGGGGTCACATATACCATGCTTTGTCAGCTGCAACGATAGGAAAAGAATTATGTTTAAGCCTTTCATATATCTTATTGTCTTAAACACTGAAGTTTTATTCTTCCTCATTCAAACCAAAACAACCTATTTGATATACTAATGGAGCATGGGTTTTTTTTGAGATTCTAAATTGTCTAGTCCTTTTTCAGCAGCTTGCTGTAGGAAAGAGGCCCAAGCAGGTCTGCCTTGAAGCTTTAGCTGACTGGGGGCTCCAACATGTTGTCAATGTGGTTAATGATCTGGCAATATCTCTGGTGTTTCTGCTGCCTTCAGTGAAGAGGAGAGCACATCTCTCAAATTTTATATCGCATTTTAGCCTGGTGCATCTTTTCATACTGTATCTGTTAGCCTCCATCCCCCGTGTAATGGAAAAGGAGGACCCTTGGGTTTCACAGGGAAATTATGAGTATAAATTCACTAAATATTGGCATATAGAATGCTATATGAACGTCAGGATTGCTCAGGGTTTTGTGGACAGCAAGCTTCTTTTGGAGTTCTGAAGCTGAAATTCAAACTGAGTTTGAGCCAGCTTCAGCAATTATCTAGCTGTAATTCACATTAGTGCTGTTTAAAAGACATGGTAGCTTTGTCAAACTTCAATGCTTGGCCAAAATAAATTTTAATGGAAGCGTTTATATGACTTATAAAACAAGTAAACACAAATCTTGACTTAATTTCCCTACAAGTGGTACACTGTTCTCCTGTCATTCAAGCATTTGTGTATGATGGACTGATCCAAGAGAAGCTTCCTTTGTTTGTGACCTGCTTGTGGCATAAGTAACAAGTGGCTGTTAAAGCCACTTGTTGGATAAATTCCAGTACATTTGGGGAGGGTAAACTGATGTATATATCAGCCTGGAAAAAAGGTAAGAAAGGCATAAATCAAAGAGCTGTCTACAAACTTACACTTTAAAGTTCATTTAGATCCAGAGCTGGATGACTTCCACCTGTAGGTACTCTTGTGAGGGAGCATCACTCACTCCACACCAACATGGGAAGCCCAAGGGCATGCCTGCGGTGTTATCCAAAAGTGTGAGCACAGTGCTATTTGAGCCTGTGTTTATATGGGTAGCAGTAGAAATAGCTTCCAGAACAGTATGCAAGCCATGGCTTGTTGCTATTATTATGAATTTGGATTTGCAGACATCCTACTCCTGCCTAATTGCTCTCTCCTGCTGGCTGATCTTGATTCCAGTGTTCCTAACCAGGTAATTTCCTATGTAATTGGAGAGGTAACCCTTGCTACATTAGCAACATAGGGAGAGATGCAATGAGCAGCACTTTGAAGGGAGTGGGGAATGCCTTGATGACTGAGATAGGTGAGAACGGGCAGTGTGAGCAGGACTTTCCCACCCCCGTTTAGTAGCAGTGAGTTGGATTTGTTCCCTGCATAGCTTGAAGCTGCAGCCTTCAAAAGCTGAATTGTTCAGCAACTTGTGCTAAAATATCTTAAGTTTTCCTAAGTGTATTTATGGGCTTCAGTATGCTTCCTCATGCTGTGGACACACTTCAGATGACACTACTTGTAAAACTTTAAGTTTTATGTCCTTCTCCTCCCGTGTCTGAGATGACATTCTGCAAGGCTGAGAAGTAAGAACTGACCGTAATCACTGGCTACTGGTGTGTTAAGGGTTTTCATTGTACATTGAGTCTTCAGACACGACATGAGACGAGAGAGTTCAAGGAACTAGCCCCACAGAAATAAGGCACTTGTATTTGTTTAGCAGCTCACCAGTTTCATGTTCATTGTTCCATGTTCATTCATTACACAGCACAGATAAAATGGCAATGATAAGAAGTTTATAGTTACATGGGTAAAAATTGTGAGGGAAATATAAAAAAAAAACAAAATAAAGGTTCAGAAAAGAATTTAAGGTTTACACTGAGGCTCATTGACAGGTGGTCAGTCTTTTAGGGAAGAAATCTTACCCGTCTTGGCTTGTACTGAAGGTATTGGATTATGCACAAGCACGTTCATTGGCAGCTTAGGGTTAATGAGCCAGTATGTTCTACTAATAAACTACTTTTACTCCACAAAGGTTAACTGGCTGTTAATGCTGTATATGTGGATGGGACAGATGGAGGTTTGTTCTGTTCATGGGCCTGTTTTGCGATCTCTCTCTGGGAGGTGGGGTGGGCAGTCAGGAACAGAGCTGCCTCTTTGCTGTGCTCTGGTTGTTGTCTGGATGGTCTGGGAAGGTTGTGCCTGAGAGCAGTTTGAGCGGGAACTGAGTCCCTTCATGAGTTTGACTTGGTGCCAGCAAGGGTGACCATAGTGGTCAGGGAGCCAGGGGCTTGGGAGGGCTGTGGTGAACTGGGAGCCAGCAAAAGTAATCAGTAACTTGCTGGAAGGGAAGACCTTCAACCTAGAGACCAAGGGAAGGCAGTGCAGGGTTTGCTGTGACTCTAATAAAAGTTGCTGAGTTGTTATATGGAGAGTGTACCTGGAAGGTCTTGCTCTGCAAAGAGGCAGTGGGCTGTGTGAGATCTGTATTTATGACCTATTTTTATTCCTGTCCTGTATTGTACCCAATGTACTGTCCTTTTCTTGTCTCTGAGGTCAGGGTTCTGTACCTGGTGTGCAATAAGCCAATCAACACACCGAGTCCAGATATTTGTTTTTTCCAGTTTTGCACAGAGAAGGGTGCTAAGAGATAGTCTGCAAAGCTAGTACACTGAATACAAATTTACAACATGTTTATACACTTCAAACTACATTAGTACAGGCCCCTTCGCCCATCTCATTAAAATCATTGGTTAATCACATTCTCACTTTCATTTAAAGCTACAGTACTTCATAATCTCTGTACCCATGCTCCCTGCGTAGGGGGTTTCAAGAGGAGGGGGGTAGCTTAGGTTGTGAAGGTGTCATTTTCACGTTATAATCAGGCAAATTCACCTTAAGACACAAACCCCAGGGGTACACAGGAAAGATTGACCATACCATTTCCTACAGTCTGTCAATCTACAAAAGACAATGCCTTCTGCTTAGACCAGTTAACCCTAAGCTTGTCTGCAGTGATAATAACCCTGGTTACAAGGAGTTAGAAACAAAAGTTTGCTTCTTCCTTTGATAACACTCTGGGAGCTGAGCCTAGGGGATAGCAAAGCTTTCTGGTTCTTATGGTTCCCATACCCTTTTACTTGTCAGAGCTTTACAAAGCTACTTAACATACAGAAAGAAAATTCAAGGTTCACCCCAACAGTGAAATGGACGACATCATATATTTTTGTCCATAAATCCTGTTTATTTGAAAAATTGTATTAAACTTATATCATTCATTTTCCTATTACATTCAATTCCCTCCACCCTCCCATCAGTGGGGAGAAGCACAGCGGTGGTAGGATAAAATCCTTCTCTCCTACCCACTTTCCCACTTCCTTTGATTACTTTGGGTCTTTCTATATTCTGGAGACTTTAATGGCCTTGGATAGTCTTCTTTCCCTCTTTCTATAATTGAAAAAAATGATCTTTGTCTGTAATCTACTTTGACTCCACCTGGGCCATGCCCGGTTCATGCTCACTATCAAAGAACTGTTTCCAAAGCCCTCTCCTCTTGAGTATCCTATTTTAGCTCAAATTAACTGCCCCCAGGACTTTGTTTCTCTTGCTAAGGCAGCAAGATTTGCCTCCAGATCCCTTCTGCATAGCATTTCTGTGATGAGAAGATGGCTGGCAAATGTAATTTGACCCAATTAAAGAAGAACATTGAGTCCTTTGGTAAGAATTAGGTAAGGAGTAAGTTTTAGGGTTCGCACATCTCTGATTACTGCCACGTGGTTGGTGTATGTGCAGAACAGGAAGGAAACATAAGCAGAAGCAAACTGCAGCAGGAGGGTGGTTTTCATAGAAGCTGAACTCTGCTTCAGTATTACAGCACATCTTTTTCTCAGTTCTCCTGCCCTCTTCCACTCCCCTCCAATTTTATAGTCTCGGGTTGCTGTAAACTACTCTGTGAAAGAGGCTCTTTTAGGTATAGTTATTCTAAAAGTAACAGGCTGATAAACACTTTGCTTTGAACTATTCAGGCTGCAGGTCCTAAGCCAAAGAAGGAAGCTCTGGCAAACATCCAAACTTCAAGCCGACTCTGAGATGTTAGTGGTCTCAGGGATGCAGCTACAGCATCTGTCAGTTTAGTGGCTTAAATCTGTTAGACATGCTTATACATCTGCTCATTTTAATAACCCTTCCCCCCACCCCCCCCCCCCCCAGAAGGCTTGAAGACCATTAGTAATGGTCAAAACATAGCTTAGGAAAACCATTCCACATCTGTTAAGGCCAGACAGCTGAAAAATGAACATTGAAGATGCCCTTTCTCTTCCTTGAAGAAATTGGTTAAGTAATCTAAATGTGAATGATAAAGAGTTTACAAATAAGTGCTTATGGCTGGTTAAGGTATTTTTATTTTCTGCATAAATTCACCTGCATAGATGCTGTGTTGCCAGCAGATGCATCATTGCCATATAAAACAGTTGGTCTCAACTTGCTTAAAGGTGAAAGTTACAGTAATTCATCTTTTTTCATTCCACATTTTCCAATTTAAACTATTGAAATGCTCCATTCATTCTAAAAGCTACACATTTTTTATGATGATCCTTTTTAAACAAACCCAGAAGATGAGCTAGAATTGGTCAGACAAATATTATAGTGGATCTTTTCCGTCAGATGTAGCACACAGCTAAGTGTGTCCAAGTAAGTTATTGGAACTAGATGACATTTTACTTTCATGGAAGAAGAGAAATGGGAGAAGCTCAAGGATAGAAATAATGTGACAGATTTGGGAAGCTACACAAATCAGCACAGAGAATACAATCTCTGTGTTGCTCCTGTTGCTCTTTTCAGTGTTTGGCTATCATTGCCGCAGCAAGGAATATTCCTGTGGTGCCTGTTTGACAAAACAGATTGTCAAAATCCATTGCATAAACATTCACAGACTGTCTATAAATAGAAGACATCATTGAAAAGCTTCAATTTCAAGGCAGCTGTTCCAAACTTCTACAAAGTTTAAAGGATTGTATGCATACAGCACAGTTCACATGGCTAAAAATAATGGGATGATCTCTTACAGAGTTGCTGGGGTGAAGGTGGCAGAGATTGCTGGATGCATCTACCGTTGCCTTTGATTATATGGAATGGGACTGGGATGAGCCCTCTCCTGTACCACCCATTGCTGCTCTTAGGTGATTTGACCATAAAGTATAGTTCTACAGCTGGTATCCAGCAAATTTTTGAGGGACTGGGTTTAGTAAAAGTACTTGAAAAAACCTGCAGCAGTAAAATTTATCTCTTAACATCAAAGGAACTCACTTCACATTCTTTAGGAATTCTTTTACATAAAATGAGTAATATTTTCGTTTATTATCTGACATGAAACGTTTGAAACAAATGATCAATTAGTTTAATGTTGGAGGTGTAGACATAATTAGAATGTAGCAATGAAAATCCCTCTGTAAGGTTAACTCATTTGTGATGAAACACTTCATGGTTAATTTTGGTCATTTATTAATTTTTTTGTCACAAATATCACTCTGATTTTGTCCGCTTGCAAATGTCATGGCTTTCTTTGATTTCCATTTTATGGCAGGCGGCAGGCAGCTGTAGCCTACTACTGAAGCAAAGAATTGTACTTGTAAAGATTTAAATTTACTGATATCAGTATACTCAAGATACTGATATCTCACCTCTCCTGATCCCCCCAACCCTCTGACATCCGTCTTCTACTTTTCCCTCCAAGAAAATCTCTGTATTTTCCAAAATAACTAATTCTGTCCCATTGACAGGGAAAGCAGTTCTGGTCTGGACACTTGCCCCAGTGGTGGACAGTCTGCTGCCTCGGAGCTATGTTGTTGCTGCTTAGCTGTCAAGCCTCTCCTTCCCAGCTAGCGGGCAGAACGAACGGCCCTGTTGCCTTTTGACTATTTTGTAGATTCCAAAAAGCGTGCATTGTGTCTTAACAACTAACAGGATGGGTAGCCTCGCGCTGTCTTTTGCTAATCTTTAGTTACAGCTAATTCTTATTATGCTTGTTCCTCATTAGAAATAGTCCAGGGATAAAATTTGTTATCTCAGGGTGATTTTTTTTTTTTTTTGAATGATGAGAGTTTCTTGTATAGGATATATTGTTGCGGTAGAACCTTTACCATTTGGCTTCTTGTCAGAACTAATTTCACTGAAAAATGGACACAAAATGTGATGTCACTGCCTTTTAGGAGAGATCGGTATTGCAGATGTGATTTAGTGTGCTTGTTGTGTGTCATTGGTGTCATCTTTATCAGCTCCCAAAAGCTGAAGCTGTTTTACCTCTGAAGCATTTTGGAAAACCTAAAGTGCTGTACGTGGTTTAATAACAGCACATATTTTTTCCAGAAGGAACCGCAGGAAGTGCCTGTACAGGAGATGTACTTTTTCCCTTTATGACTGTAGCAGCCGCTCCTGCTCTTGAAGAAAGCCAATGCAGAACAGAGATTTGGGAGCTGATCTCCACCATATTTGGGGACAAGGAGTTCACACTTTCTTTTAGGAAATTCCCCTCCCCCCAAAAAAAAGAAAAAAATAGATTTGATCACCTTTCCTGCCATCTAAGCTCTGAGATGAATAAGAAGTGAAGTAACAGCAGACAGGACAAGAAGAGGCCAGCCTGTTTGGTGTATTTACTGTGCTTGCTGTAGTACTGAGCCTTTGAAGTTTGTCATCAGAAATGTCATGGATGCTGTTGAAATCTAAGATATCCCTAAAGCCAGGATCTTCAGCTGAGCTGTGTGCAGAGCGGTGTTACTGTATCAGCATCGACACTCACAATGAGTGGAGTGCGATTGTTCCCAAGTCTTGGAATTATTTGCTGAGCAGGCAGAACTCCCTGGTTGACTCCAAGACCACCACACATTTACTAGGAATTGCACATCTGTCCTGAAAAGCAAAGTTCTGTTGCAGTGATATAACTTAAATAGAACTATTCTAGAAATAGGAAAGGAAGGGGGGAAAAAAAGGGCAAAAAGTTATTTCAGCTTTTCTGAAATATCTGGTCTGAGGGAAATCTGCTACTTAAAAAAAAAAAAAATGCCTCTGGCTCAGAAGAAATGTCTGTATAACTCAGGATTCTGCCTCTGACTGTGACTAGTAGTAGATGCTTAGGGAAAGCATAACATTCAAGTAGAATAATAATCCCTAGTATGGCCTGTCAGCTCTCTGCACTGTGGTGGAGGACATCTCAGTGCCAGAGTTTCCACCTGTACCTTTGTGCTCAACAGTCTTTGATGGGTTTAATGGTGAATTTATATTTAATGTTTTTGTTTAAGCCATCTGTAAATGCCTGTGACACACAATATCCAGAGGCAGTAAATTTAACAGTTTAGTTACTCACTTAAAAAATGGAAAATAGTCTTTTGATGCTGTGTAACTGGTAACTGATAGTTTTAATTAACAAACCTTTAGATGTGAAGGAAGGAGAAAACAATTGTGTAAACATGTCTACTATTCATACTTTACAGATTTACTTTACTCCTTTTGTCACCTCTTTTTAAAATCAGAGTTCAATCTCTAATGTGGAAAGTTTTGGTCATACTTGCCGCCTTGCTAGCCCTACTATACCCTTCTAGAGACAAGAGAGGAGGCTATGGCAAGTTATGTGAAAAAACAGCTATTGCATAATATTTTTCCTGTTAACATCTTTCATTTATGCAAAACACTGGAATATTACTTGTCTGCTTTGGACATGAACTCTGATCAACTGGCATCATGACATTTTTTGGATAGTATAATCCATGAAGATTTGCAATGTTATATATGAATGATTTGTGCATTAAAAAAATGCATAATAGCCTATGGACAGAGGGACGAACTTTTGTAAACACCTTCCAGCCAGCAGTGAGAAGGCAGTAATCCCCAGTGAAGACAGCTGTATGCCTAAATGTGGATTAAAAACTTGTTTAATACTTAGTATTTTTTTTCTGAAAAACCCCACCAGGGAACTTTTTTGTTTATCTGTTTGGCTTAGAACCAATGTTGTGAAGGGCTTTGTTTCAAAGAAAAGCATAAAGTTTAATTTTAGTATCTGCAAACAAATAAGCGCTAATTTAACAAGACTAATTAAAGGTTTGAAAGTTTTAAAATAGCCAAAACAAACAGGACTTACTCTTAAAAATAGATGTCTTCAGATATTCTGAATCAAATTACTTAGTAGTAATTTTCTGTGAGTGAATTTCAGAAAATCTTGAGTATTAACAACCATTTTATTAATGCCTGATCAGGTTTTATTAACCCCTGATCCCCCTAAAAGTCTGATGCTTTGTATGAGCTTCCAAATACCTTTTTTATGCAACTTGAACTCTGCAAGTGACAGTTCATACTGCAAATGGTATGAAAACAGGATTTTTCTTGAAAACTCCTGTACTATATTCTTGATTTAATTCCATTACAGCTGAAGTTACAAAACACATAGATAAGGAAAAATGCATAAGGAAAGGGATGTATCCATTCTAGTGACATGGTTTAGAATCCTAGAATATTTGAGACCAAAAGTTTTGATTCAGATTTTGGATGCAGAGTAGGTTTTCTCCGTTTCTTCATATGTATATTTCTACTTGAAATGGTTCACGGGAGGGAAAAGTGACAGCTAAGAGATGCCTTTGCAGTTCATTGTCAGAGCAGTAAGGAAAACACCGGTTCTCTGGATTTTTTCCTGCTCTTGTGCTCTAGCAGCGTATAGTTCAACTTTGGGCTACACTGTCATACATACATAGAATCCTAGAACTTGTCATGCCAAGGAATGGTATTTGGGGATGCTGGGCTCTCAGCAGTTTTCTGTGTGATCTCCAAGCTTCTGCCCAACACCTTCTTTTTTTTTTTTTTTTTTTTTTTTTTAAGCTAATGGAGCAAGCTACCTTCCTTCTTTAAGCTTCTGGGCTCAGGTTTTGGGTTGACAAAGGAGGGAAGAATTCCTGCCTGGTGGAATTCCTCATTGGCCAGGGAAGCCCAGGAATAGGCTAGGGAAGGAGCAGTTTTGTTTTGTCCCTTTTTCTCTAGCCCCTGCAGGATGGATGTTGAGCTGTGGCGGAGTTTCATCCCACTCATGGTGTTTAGCAGGGTTGACCTGGCTGTTGCGTGTGGTTCGAGGTCCTTGTGGCTTTAAAGGCAAAGTTGGTGCAGGTGTTGGAACCTTGGATTATGGTTTAAATAATTTGAATATCTCTGTGAGGTATTCAAACCTGAGATCTGACCTGATATTTTATGATCAACAGAAAGTGTTTGGGTTGTTGGGTGGGTTTTTTTTTTATGTGTGGTATTCTTTTGGGGTTTTTTTGTTTTTTTTTTGTTGTTGTTTTTTTTTTTAATCTATTTTTTTAAATAAATGCAGCTTATGGAACATGTGTGAGAATGTTGTAACTCAGCTTTCTGTTGTGAATGCTTTTTAGAGTACACATGGAAAGACTGGAATACTGCCTTCTATTTTTTGTTTTGTTGTTGGGGTTTTTTTGTCTTGCATGGTGTTTGGATTTAACCATTAGTTAAGTTTGACATACTATAACATCATTATAGTTTAAAACTTTAAACCAGTATTTTCTTCTGTGAGAAAAAGGAATGAACACTGTAGCCTGACAGCATTTCCAAGTGTTTGTATCAGTTGACTCGAGGAGGAGTAAGACTGAACTGACCCTGTTTAGAAGCAAATGCTCTAAAGTTTTGACTGTTATAACTTTATATAGAATGCAACTACTGGCAGATTATGTTGGTCTGAAATTTAACAATTTCAGAAATTGTTAAGAGATTGCTGAATTCTTCACTGGCATTAGGTGAGGGGTATGGGGTGGTGGTGTAGAAAATACCATTGTTCCTGGGTGGCCACAAGATGATGCACGAAACTGCTGGATATCAACCTGGCTTTTGTGTGTGTGGTGGGGGAAACAAAAGGAAGGGGATGAAAGGAGTGTACTGACTCACCAGGGAAGGCTGTTTTCTGAGAAAGAGAACGTTCTTTGAGACTTGTTCTCATGAATGAATGTTCTGTGATTGTAACTGAATTAGTTCCAGCATGTCTTTCTGCTGAGAAATGAAAAGTACAGAGAGAAGACTTTACATAGCTTTATTACTAATTAGTTAGAGAATAATTTTATTTAAGTATAGTTACAATCAACATCTTAAATATTGGTTGCTGTGTGACTCTTAATGGGAATTGTATTCCTGTATAGTACTTTGGTAAAGAAGTTCCCAGCTCCAGATGTAAACCTACCACGTTGCATATAGGTGCAGGAGCTGACTTCTTAACTGCACCCCATATGGGAGATGGATTAAACAAAATAAATGCCTGTTAGAGGTTGTATTTTTCCAGATGTTCCCCTTTTGGATCTTACATATTTACTTTGGACCTGGATACCAAAGTACTGCAAGTTTGTTTCCTTCTCTCTCTGCATTGTACGGTGAATGTGTTCTCACTTGTAGTGTAGGGGGTCTTGAAAGGGCACTTTGGCTTATGCCTCACAAGTTTTTGCCTTCTTCATGTCCTATGTGGTGTGACTGGGTTTTGATTGTTTTTTAATATAGGTGTGGAGGTTCAGTCCAGTCGTTTGGCAAATAGTCCTCCGTGGTAAATTCTCAGGGTTGTAGACCAATAGACCTAGGAAAAGGGTTGTTGTCTCCTTGTATGAACAATAGCTCTATGGCTGGACTCATGTATTTTAACTGTAGCATTGTCATGATTTAATAGAAAATAAATGTGGCTTCTCAATACAGATGTATATTTTCATGACTATTACCACTTTAGATGGTGTTGGGCTGTGAAAGAGTCTATTCCCAGAATCTTACCAAATGATAGTGATTAAAGACTCTTTCTGAAGTGGTGGTAGAAAGATATTTTTCTTCTTGTTGAAGTTCCCACCTCCATGTTCATTAAAGAAGTTAGGACAGCTAAGTATGTTTTTTAAAGATAGTTATTTTGTTACTATGGGGATTCAGAATGACATTACTACTTGCTCAGTGCAGCAAAGAGAGGCAGCTAACACAGATTTGAGTTTTTACAGTAAAGGAGAACACAAAGTTCTGTGCCTGGGATGGAATAATCCTATACACTAGTACAGACCAGAGAGCTGGAAAGAGGCTTTGGAGGACTGCAGGATACTGGTGGAAAACAAGTTGAATGAGCCAGTGATGTGCCCTTGACTTGAGGGAAGTGCTTCTCCTAAATCTGGGCCACAAGACAGGCAGTGACATACTGGAGCAAGCCCAGTGGACAGATGCCAGCATGTGGTGGAGGGGTGTAAGAGCAGAGGTTGAGAGAGGAGTCCCTTCAGCCTTTGGAAGAAAAGGCTAAAGGTAGATTTTATTGGCGTCTATACCTACCTGTTGAATCATGTAGAGAAAATAAAGCCAGATTATTCTCAAAGGTGGATGTTGATAGTAGAAGCAGCAGCAGATACAAGCTACATCATGGACAATTTAAATTAGAAAGAAAAAAAATTCACAATGATGGTGATCAAACACTGTCGCAGGTTGCCCCGTGAGGCTGTAGTATCTTCATCTTTGGAGATAATAAAAAATAATAGAACAGGGCCTTAAGCAACCTGCTTTGGACAGGACATGAGTTTAGGTGACCTCCAGATATCCCTTCCAACCTTGATAATTGTGTGATTCTGAAAAATACCTGAAGGAAGTTATTTTCAATGAATGCATCCAAACACATTATCTCTTAGGCCCTTACTGGGTGATATTGGTGAAGATGTCTGAAGTATTACACCCTTGGTATCTTGCTAATATACTGACTATGATTAACAGCTAGTGTAAAAGTATTGGAAAGTTTCATCACTACAGTTGTCATTACTGTAATTTTTTTAAACCTTCAAGACTAATGTGAAAATAAACTTTGGTTTATTTAACTCTGGTCATGTTACTAACAAATAGAAGTGAAAACTTTGAAAGAGAATTTATGTTCAAGTTTTTTTAGTTACTTAAAATATGTGTAACCTTCTAAATTTATACTTTGTGCAGAGTTATATATTAAATCTGGGTTTGAGCTCTGAGCTTTGGGTTGGAGACCCACTTGCTATTTTTGTTACTTTCAGGGTGGGATGCCTGCAGCTAGCCTCACTTACCCGGCTGTTAGTGCAGCTTCACTCAATTCTTGCATGCAAAGCAGCTGAACTAGAGGCACTGGGCTGATCTTGAAATGTGCTGTGCAGGAGTGGAGGGGTGACCTCTTAGTTCTATCATTTGGCTTCTTTCTGTTCCCTCTCCCAGTGTTCCCTGAGAAGTGCTTAAACTGCAGCTGCATCTCAATGAACACAGAAGCAATACAGTGGTAAATCTGGTAGTCTCTAATTTTAGGGCTTGAACGGTTCTTGGTTTGGATTATCTCCTACCACACCCCCTTCCCCCTTTGCCCCTCTCCAGAAAAAAAGGAGAGAAGAATAAATTTGGGGGTTCATGGGGTGTCCCTCCCCTTTGATCCTTGGAGGGAAGGCTGTTATTTATGGTACTTACATAATCTGCAAGTGTAGAACTTAGTTTTCCTGTGCTGAACCTTCATCAGCTGAAGCCTTCTGGAGCATGGTTGGGGGCCAGCTCGGTCCCTTTAGGGGCGGCTATTTGGGCTCAGGTGTTTCTGGCATTCAGTTGAGATTATTTTTTTTCTTTCCCAGTTTTTATTTTGAAACCTTACTGCTTGTGCTGGCTGTCAGTAGGTATTTTATTATTAAGGTTAATAAGCCTACAGTTTGAGCTTGTATTTCACTAATGCATCTCTCAGACACTTCCAAGACATGGACCTAGGAAAGTGAAAGTAGAGAAAGAAATTCTTGTGATTCATATGAGCATTTTTCTTTGTCAGGGAGCAGCAGCAGTGGGGCTGTGCGAGGTTGTCCAGGTCAGGAGCCGTTGATGACACTGGTGCAGGCTGTGCCCTCGTCAGTGGGCTGCTGCCCCCCTGGGCTTGAGCCAGCTGGGCAGAGCCAGGGGCTTCTGGCTGGCCCCATCGCCAAGCCCCGACACGGCCAGGGGATGGACCAGGTTCAGGGTCTCTGTGTGGGCTTCAAGTGGAAGCAAAAGCAGGCAGGGTCACAAGCAGGGCTGGAGGCAAGGCTGCTGTGAGGGTCTGAAGTGTCCCCCCAGGAGACTGGCCCCAGGCTTCCCTATGGAATGGTGCAGGGGAGGGGTCCCCAGCCTGGGCTGACCTGTGGCTCGTGGGTCTTGGGCAGAGACTGGGTAGGGGTGATGTGGGAGACCTCTCAGGGCCATCAAAGCCTATTAGTCCCCTCAGGGCCCTGATGGGATTCTTGCAGAAAAATCAAACTTTTCTAGAAATGAAAAATTTCATGTATACTTTCCACAACTTTTTTTCCTGTAAAAAAGTTCCTTTCATTCAAGTTTTTACCTAGTCATGGCTGTGTTCAATCTTCTGATTTTAACACTATGTGAATCTATACCAAATAGAAAATTATTTAACTAAAATGTACTGAAGTTTTACAAACAAACTATTAGTGAAAAATACAGCTTTTTATAAGGTTGAGGTTATTCAAAATCTAGGGTGATGGGATATATTGCAGGTATTCCAGAGGATTTCTTGTCTGTTTTAGAAAACACTGAAAATTGCAGTATTAGGAAATAGAAAAATATAATTATCTTGGTTACCTATAAGACATCAATGGAATTAAGAGGAAAATGTTGAGTAACCATAGCTAGGACAGTAAATAATTTCTCTTCAATTCTTTTTTGCCCCAGTTTGCTGACAGTACATGCCCAAGTAAGAAACAAGGAACAGACAGTGTACTTGGGGTGGTATACCAGTGCCCAATCCCTTCTCTTAGAAAACTGGAGGAAAAGATAACCTGCCAAGATTATATTCTGAACAACAACAATAAAAGGTGATTTATGATCTGGTATGCATGTCCATATGCTTTGGCAGACGCTGTCTGACTTAAACTTGTTGTTTCAGGTACCATACTTGAATATCTGGTGAACAGTCTCCTTGGGGCTTCTGCTGGTGCCATAGTATGGTTGTCAGAAGTCGAAGTCAAATCCAAAAATGAAAGATTTTTTTTTTTAAAAAAAAAAAAAATCCTGGGTTGTTGGAGAAAAAGTAATTATTGCAGTAGTTGCTTTACATCAGGGCTCTGAGGGCACTAATTGGCCCTAAAAGCTGTGACCAGCCTGGCCTGGCACCTCCACCTGCTGCCTCCCATTTCAGCTCAGGGATGGGTGCCCTGATGGGGGCAGCTTGGCCCAGCCTGCCCCTCAGTTGGCCCCATCTCCTGCTTCTCTTGGCTGGCCCCTGGACCTGGTTTATCCCCTGCAATGTCGATGGAGCCCATTATTTGCTTGCAGCTCTGCCCACCTGGCTCAGGCTCAATGGGACAGTACCCACTGAGGGTAAACGAGGGAGTCACCTTCGTGTCCAGCCCACCTTGCTGCTCCTTGGCATTTCACGTGGCACAAGTGTACCTTTAAATGAAACAAGACAAAACACTGCAACCTCTCTGAAAACCCAGCTGGTTACTACTTCTGCATGTAGATAATCCCTAAGAGGATGTTAGGTTTATTCTTCTGCCTCAGCTAATCTATGCAAGCAAAAATACCTGTCCCTTGCTGTACTTGACTGGCTTGTAGCCTGGCTGGTTTCTCTCAAAAGCAGTGTTTGTTTTTCTCTTTTTCAGATCTGCCTCTACAGAGTTGTCCTCTGTGAACAGATATGGCATTTTCTTTTCTTCTCTTCTCTGTTCTAGGAAGAACCAACTCAATATGAATGAAACAGTAGCTACTACCAAGAGCTGAGCACAGTACTATCCATGGTTTAAATAGAACGCAGCTTTAGTTCTCAAAAGTCAACATTAAAATAACCTAAAAAAAAAAATTAAAAAAATTGCAACTGTGAGTAACCATTATCCCAAAACATGTCTCAACAATGATACCACAAAAGTGTATATGTAATCTAACAGGAAAGCCATTTATCATATTTATGATACCTGAAAGGGCAGAACTATCACATGGAGAAAAATAGTTTTTCACTGAGACCTGGTTAAATCATCCTAGTTTCAAATCTGAAAAATACTGTTTGTGTTACTTTTTTTCTTTTTTTTTTTTTCCTCTCCTCCCTACAACCACATCTCACTTTTTTGTAATATAAATTAGTGATATTTGTTACAACCCAGACAAGGTTACTCAGAGACTCGTAGTAGTTTTGTGATTCTCTTGGGCTGAAGTGAGGTGGAACGACACCAGATGATCATTTAAACTTTTTATTTATGGTAGAAGAAATCTGAGCTTGGAAAATGTAATGGTAGGTGGTGTGGATTCTGCTGAGATGTTTATAAGAAGCAAAGGAAGGAGAGGAGAAAGGGGTGGAGGAATGGGGGCGTAGAGAGAGATATATCAGCACTTTTGGATCCTTTGATGACAATGACAGACATGGCAATCCCCTGGTGATGAGTGTGTGCGTGACGCCTTGGAGTTGTGCCCTTTATAGTCTACTCACCACCTCTTGATCGTGCCAGTCATTCCCCTCGAGGACTTAAAGTAACTCTTGATATTCTGTGGGTGGTCGTGAAGGGTCTTTTGAGTAGTTGTGAGCCCCTTCCTCAAATAAACTCTGTATGACCCCTGGCCACGTAGTGTGGGCTGTCATGCCAGGCCCATCAGAACTAACAGCACGCCCTCCAGTATGCCCTCCGCGTCCTGTGGTAACCGACTTCTGGCTATCGTTGCTATGCGGACCATAACTTGGTTGCCACGATGTTTGAGACATGAACATACATTAACTCTTCTAGCCTCTCACAATATTTTCTGGGACGTTATGTTTTAAACTTGAACTGCTTGATCTAGTAGTGAAATGCTGGTCCTTCAACACAACCTGCAGGTGGACAAGCCAGCCTGAGTGGCTGGAAGAATCTCACACATGGTGGAAGTGAATTACCTGGAAGGACAAACAACTCTCCTGCCTTGTCATGTGCAATAACTATTTTCTGCCTAATATCATTTGCTAAACTATCAAGTGCAGAGCAGATGTTCTCAAATTGCTCTTTGCAGAGCACTGCTCTTCGTTTGCAAAACAGTGGCTGAGAGGTCGTGGTTGGTCAGATCTTGCACAATTGCATTTGGAGAATACATGTATTAAATATTTTTATATTTGAGCTGTTACAGTCACAGGAATGGTGTGGAACAGTAAAACCCAAATTGTGGCCTAGGCAGGTGTGAACTGTAATGCATGGTGCTCATAGTACTATCTGTATTGCTTAAGTCAGGGCAGTATAAAAGAATATGTGAGAGTCGTGGCTGGGGAATGAAATTCATGTCTTGAAAGTGAGATGAATGAAAATAAAATCTTTTGTTTAGTAAATTCTTGAGAAAAAGGACTTTTTTCACTAGCTGGTTTATATGACTAAAAGTTTTGCCATGGACACCACTGGGGAAAGTTACTTCTGTTTTTTGTCTCAGCAGATTTTTTTCTGTTGCTTTTGTTGAGTTAAACTGAGTTTCCTCCATCTTGCTAGAGGCTTCAGCTTCCTCTCATCTTACAGCCACCTTATAAGTGAAAGACTTGCTGTATACTTTACTCTTTCTGATTGCCTTTAAGATTAGAATATTGGGAAATTTGTGAAGAAACTGGCTAGTACTCCTTCTCCTTCACTGATTTGCTAAATACCTTCTGTGATAGAGGAAGAGACCAGTTACACAAAGGAATTTTTGAAGAGGCCATGATGATATACAGAGACCCTAAGATATACACTTTTTTGTGTATTTTTTGTGTGTTTTTACCTTATATGGAAATATAATTACTTCCCTCGCTATCCTTTTCCACTGACTGAAAGGGGAGAATCTTCCCAAAAGTTTTTTGGCAATCCACACCCATATGCCAACCAGATGAATCATACCCACAAGCCTGTTGACACCTTCAGAGTGATCTAATCAGTTTGTGAGGCAAGACATCCCTTTTCAAAATACACTGTGTGTACACATATATCTTTTGACATGTGTTTGTTAATCATATTCCTTTCTTTTTCTTTTTTCAGTCCTTACCAGACTTAAAGGCATGATGCCTTTTGGTGCTCACTGGAACTTTTCTAAATAATCAGCGAACCGTTTTTGCCATCTTCCTGACCTTAGATACTAAATCAGTTTTAAACAAGAGATCAAACATAACATGACTTGGCTGTTTCTTGAGTGTGGCCCATAATCTGCTCCACAAGCAGTGGGACTGCAGGAGCTTCATTTTCTTAAAAAAAATCAGGACCAAGTAATAGCTATAAAAAGTACTACTTAATACTAATAAAAAGCCATACTGATAAAGAAGCATTTAATGTGCATAACAGAACTCAATCATAAGGATTTTTAGATTTGTTTTGGTACACGAGTTTGTACTGTGCCTCATGAATAATGACATAGTGTATATTATATCCATGGATTTTTTCTGTTTTTTTTTTTCTGAGCATCAACCAAATAGCTTCAGACAATCAACTATAGATACTGTTTGATTGGACTGATTTGTTTTATTGATATACCTAGTCCAATACAATTCTGCTTGCAAGGATTGTCATGTTTTGCCAGAAATAAATTATTTGAAAGATGTGGTTTACTTGTGACATTACTAGGAAGGACTGTATAAGTACTACAAAAGTCCTGATGCACTCAAACAAAGGTTAGGAATTTCTGTGTAAAGCAGCCATCACATGTCTTGAGGCATGGTATGAATATGCTGTGTATCTTTCTGGGGGACTAAATATTATCACACCACTCTCCAACTTGTTCTAGTGTGGGAAGGTGTAAAGAAGGAAGACAGGAGTAGAAGTAGTGTTTACAGAAGTAATAACATTTATACCAGCTAAAGACTATCCATATATTCTATAGTTGATGATCTAATTGCTCCTTGCAGTTGATTCAATTTTATGGTTCTAATTGGTATTTCTTGGCATTAGTCATCTGACACTGTTTCTTCTGGCTTACTTTGGCAATTAAAAGGAAATAAAGAGAATTATATTTTTTTTAACCTTTATTTAAAGTTTCCAGAGAACTGCTTACCAGTTGTAGTATCACTATTAGCGTCTACTAATGAGTTGTGTAAAGGGTACATCTACTGCTTTGGGCTAGACGTATGGATATCGTATTAATAAAACCCTCTTTTGATGTTAATATTGCTGTGGGAGCATGCTGATTCTGGAAGTAATCTCCAGAAAGAAGTTCAGACTGATTTGAGGGGGGGTCTGATGGAACTCGGTGGAGTACAGAAAGACTTTGCTGACTTCCCACGACCTTAGGCACTGGTGGGAAGTCCTTTGCAGAACTGAGCTGCTGCCTTTTCCTTTCTTTTCCCTCTGTGTTTTTTCTTGTTCTTGTTCTTGTTCTTGTTCTTGTTCTTGTTCTTGTTCTTGTTCTTGTTCTTGTTCTTGTTCTTGTTCTT
>JAVJGJ010000047.1:88642207-88694543 GCA_035590215.1 Microhierax caerulescens | reverse complement strand
TCTCCCAAATGCTTGAGCTAAAAGAATTTTACAGGTTTTGCACGTCTTAGCTGGGAAGGGACTGGATTTTAAGCTGATGAACCGAGAGGGGGAAAACGTCTTTCTGTAACTTTAGCTAACAATTTCTAGGTATTGGACTGGGAGCTGTTGTATCCACGTAGCACCACCAGTGCACGCAAAGGAGTCTCATGATCAGGCTGGGTAGACTATTCTTGTTGTGGGGTTTATTTATTTATTTATATTTCAGAGATGTGACTATAATGATGACTAAAGATGGAAACCTTGGTCTACAGATTAGCCCAGTGTGACTCCCTCTTACTAGCAGCAGCAGAAGATGGTTTGTAAACATCACAGTGAAGCTAACTGTACTTATAACTGCATGTTGTGGTGTAGTCTCAGCTAACAGCCAAACTCCCACACAGCTGCTTGCTCATCCCCAATCCCTCAGGGTGGGGGGAGAAATAGGACAAGCAGGAGCGAGAAGGCTTGTAGGTTGAGACAAAGACAGGGAGATTGCTTACCAGCGACTGCTGTGGGCAAAACAGCCTTGTATTTATTTATTTATTATTGTATTTAGGGCAGTACTTAACTTAATTAGTGCCATAATAAACATGTAATCACTAATTTGAGTAGTGGGAAACAAAGACAGGCATTAAAATAACACCTTTTCTTCCCCATTTCCGTGATGTAACTTCGCTCCTTCAGTCTAGTCTCCCACTTCCCCCATCACAAGTGGCACAGGGGGATGAGGAATGAGGGGCTGCAGTTGGTCCATAACAGCTCCACAGGCTGCAGTTCCCATCTGGAAAATCTGCCCTGGTGTGGGCTCTACACGGGCTGTGATTCCTTCAGGAATACTCCTTTGCTCTAGCATGGGGTTGTCCACAGACTGCAGTGACTACCTGCGCTGGTGCAGGTCTTCCATGGTCTGCAGGGCATCTGTTTTGACACCTGGAGTACCTCCTCCTCCTGCTCCTCTTTCTCTGACCTTGGCGTTCCCTCTGTTGTTTCTTATTCTTCCTTTTTTGTTCTCTCTTCCTCTTTCTCTGTGGTGTTTCCTCTTTTCTTACATGTATTTTCACAGGTGTGCCACAAACTTTGCAGGTGGACTCAGCTTTGGCCCGTGGTGGGTCTGGCTGGAGCTGGCTGTGACCCAGGGCAGACACTAGCAGCCCTCCTGCTGCCATCATCTTGCCACATACATCAGATACACTTGTGTGCATTTGAAAGCCTGTAGGGTGACTGGCAGGATAAAATGGATAAATCTTGACTGGCTTGTTTATTCTGACCCACAGAATAGAAGCGGAGTAAACAGCCAGCAAGCAGGAAGGAAGCAAGGAGAGGTATGTATTGTATATGGGTTTCTTTAATAATCATAGAAGATACACATAGAATAAAACAAAATTATACCGTATCTTTACTAGAGACTGTTTCTATTTGCCCGCCTTTGGACGTTACATTTAAACTGGGTTGGGTGAGTAGTGAAGTTACATTAATGGCATGTAACTGGAAGAACATTTGACTATGTGAGATTCTTGGAAAAAGAGCAGGAATTTTTGATCAGAAAACAAGAATGCTGCTTTAGGCTGAATGCTATTAGAATCTAAGTTGTAGACTACAATACCTAATCTAAATTAAATAAATTTAATATATTAAATTAGGATCCATGTATAGCACAAAATGCACACAAATGATGCCTTAGGTTGTACATGGAAAGCCTCATTCCGTGTTGGAATGTCACAGAATGTCATCATTGTCAAGGGGCTTTTCACTCACACTATGTGTACTGTATATTTGGGAGGCGAAGAATTTACTGTAAGAATATCTAAATTTGCAGTATCTGGTAGGAAACAGGACTTTGCCTCCATGCAGAATAACAAACAGAAAGGGAGGAAAGAGTTTATCCACGATTTTTAAATTTACAATTATTCTCATTAATGTCATTAATGTTTACATACTGGTTCTGCATGGACTCCTCTGCTTTGAATATTTAGGAAGAACAGAATCAAATAAATATGGTCTATTTACGGGTAGATATTAGTGTATTCTTTTTTTTTTTTTTTTTTAGGGTGATCAGTGACTATGAAAGCTGATTCATAGGCTTAAAGACTGAAGATCTATCTCTATGACCTTACAGTAAAAGAAATAGTGTACATTTTAACTTCATTTTTTCAGCATACCTCAGTTGAGCCTGTTTTGCCATTATGCATAGCTCCTGATCCTCTAGGGCCAGATCTACAAAAGCTTCTTAACTCCCACTGAGAGTTAAGCATGAGAATTAAGCATCAAAATGTGTTAGGCATGTGAGATACAGCAAATCTGCATCTTTGTGATATTGTTTCATCTCTTCGAGCACACTTATACTTACGCAAGGTAATGGAGTCTTGGAATATCCAAACTAGAGAAATTGTACAATGTTTCAGGACTGTGTATAATAAACTTATTAGAGTACATGCCTGAGACACAACATGCATTGGTTTAGGCGTTTCGCGTTGCTGGCCTAGCTGCTACGGGTTAACACCAGCAGGCAGTTAAGCCCCACACAGCTGCTCGCTCCCTCCCCTGCAGTGCGATAAGGGAGAGAATCAGAAATGTAAAAGTGGGGAAACACTATGGCTTGAGATAAAGACATCTTAATAGGTAAAGCAAAAGCTGCATGTGCAAGCAGAACAAGTTAAGGAGTTAATTCAGTACTTCCCGTCAACAGCCATGTGTTTAGCCATTGCTAGGAAAGCAGGGCTTCATCATGCATAATGGTTACTCGGGGAGACAGACTCTGTAACTCCAAATATCCCCCCTCTTCCTTCTTATTTCCCCCCAGCTTTTATTGCTGAGCACAACACCATATGGTATGGGATATCCCTTTGGTCAGTTGGGGTCAGCTCCTCTGTGTCCCCTTCCAACCTCTTGTGTACACCCAGCCTACTTGCTGGCAGGGCATTGTGAGAAACAAAGTCCTGGATGCTCTGTAAGCACTGCTCAGCAGTAACTACAACATGCACATGTTAGTAATGCTATTTTGGTCACAAATCCAGAACACAGCACCATATGAGCTACTATGAAGAAAACTAACTCCATCACAATGAGAACCAGTACCCCAGTTTTAGCGCTTGAGTTCCTCTCATTGACCTGTGCAAAAGGTCTGAGCTGGAGCTGCTGGGACATTTTGTACTGCATTGTTGTATGTGACTTTCAAACCCCACAGAATATCTACTACCATTGCCATCATACAGACTTAGATGTATAGACTGGAAAGAACCTCTTACAAGGACAAAAGCCACTGGTCTACATTTGAAACAGTTGTCTAGAATTTTGTGATATCTTAACAGTTTCCTGCATCACCAAGTAGTGTTGTAAAAGTGTTTTTAAACAGTACTCTTGTATTTTCTAAACTAAGTATTGCTTTTCAAGAGAGTATCTTTATTTACCATGTTCCTGCAGAGAAAGTCTTTTCAGTAGTCATTAGGATTTTTTCTTTTGATGACTAAAAGTTCAAGGAGAAAAAAAATGGAAAAAACATTCAGGTTTTTATGCTTCAAATATAAAATCTTGAGAGAACTTGGCTTGCTTCTTAGAATAACATACTTTAATTGGCCAAAATGGTGGAGGAAAAACGTTGCTTTCTGTTTGTGCCCTGAAATATGTAGAGAAAATTTTCATTATGCTTTATATAACAAGGCTTTGACTGCTAGGAATGTCCCAAATTATGCATAAATAGTTCATTTAAAATGTTTTCCATTAAATGTTCTGACTGGTAATTAGGAAGGTATTCTGATTTCCTTTTGAAGGGTGAGTTCTTGTAACTGCATGCCTGCACTCAAAATGGCAGCATCCAGCTTTTGCCACTCACTTTATGACACAAGCCATAAAGCTCCTGGCACAAGATCATGTCAGTGCAGGAATACTCGTGCTTGTTTGACTCCCATGAATTCAAGAGTGATGATATATTTCTCTAGGAGGTAAATTTGATATGTCAAAACTAAACCCACAATATATTAAGTACTGTGTATCAATTAGAAATTGCAATTTAATAATGTCACATATCTGATGAAGAAGCTCAGCAGTTCTTATGAAGATGTTGTTGCCAAAGTCACCATTGCAAGAGCTCTTGGCTTCCCTTCCTACCAAGTGGACATTCTCAATTGATGTTTTGCTATTTCTGCATCCCTGCCACATGGTTTGCAGTACATGCTGGTTTTCTGCTATTTATCTACCTACTAAATTAAAGGTGTGGCAGAGATGTGGAATACGTAGCCACTGGACATAATTTACCTAATTAAGAGATTCAGCTTAAGAGGTTCAGCAAAAAGCACGCAATTGCGGTCCTCATTTGGTTTTTAATCTGGTTATTGGGCCAGGCTGGAAGCTGTGTGTGGCTGGGTAAGTGTGGCTAGCTGCCAGCTGCCCAGTTTACCACTCCACCTCCTCAAGAGGACAGGGGGAGAAAATACAATGAAAAGCTCATGGGTCAAGATAAGGACAGGGAGATCGCTTAACAACTGCTGTCATGGGCAAAGGAGACTCGACTTGGGGAAATTAATTTAATTTATTGCCAGAGTAAGGTAATGAGATAGAGGAACAAACTCAAGAACACCTTCCCCCCCTTTTCCCAGGCTCAGCTGCACTCCTCACTTCTCTATCCCCACCGCCCCAGGTGGTGCAGAGGGATGGAAATGGGGGTTGTGGTCAGTTCATAAAGTTTTGTCTCTACTGCTCCTTCCTCCTCATGTTCTTCCTCTGCTCCAGTGTGGGATCCTTAATCAATGTTGATCCTTAATCAATCCGATGTTGGTCCTCCCATGGGCTGCAGTTCTTCAAGAACTTATCTTGCATGGTCTTTTGCCTGGAGTGGAGTCCTTTAGGCATGAACTACCCTATGGGGCCACACGTCTTGCCAGGAAACCTGCTTCTGTGTGGGCTCCTCTCCATGGGCTGCAGCTCCTCCCAGGAGCCTGCCCCAGTGTGGGTCCTCCATGGGCTGCAGCTTCCTCCAGGGCATGTACAACTACTTTGGTGTGGGGTGCTCTCCAGGCTGCAGCTGGATATCTGCTCTGCTGTGGACCTCCATGGGCTGGGCCCACACCCTGCCTCACCATGATTTCCCCCATGGGCTGCCGGGGAATCTCTGCTCCAGCACCTGGAGCCCCTCCTGCCCCCTCCTGCACTGACCTGGGGGGCTGCAGGGCTGCTGCTTTCACAGTCTCATTCCTTTCTCCATCATCTGCTGTTCGCAGTTTTTCTGCTCTTTATTAAATTTTTTAATTAAATGTTTTTCATATAATAAATATATTATAAAAATATTATATAATATATATTATAATAAATGTACTATAATAATATATATTATAAATAATATAAAAATAAATAATAATATATAACAATAAATAATTAATAAATATTTATTAAATGTGTTATCACTGTCAGCATCACTGACTGACTCAGCTTTGGCTGGTGGCATGTCCACCTTGGAGCTGGCTAGAACTGGCTCCCTCCAACACAGGAGCAGCATCTGGCATCTTCTCACAGGGTTTACCCCTGCAGCTCCCCCTCTACCAAAATCTTGCACGTAAACCCAATACAGTGCAAAACACCACCACTACAATTATTACATGTATTAGCTAGTTTAAAACGTATGTATGTGTATTTAAATAGGCACTTCCATTTCAGAAAAGCTGACTGTTCTGAATAGTTCAGACAATAAGAGGGATAAGATAGGGTCAGCTGATTTCTTTAGTTCTACTCAAGGGTAGGTGGTCCGTAGCAGTTGTTTCCATGGCTGGTGTTGCTTTGTCTCCATGTAGGACAGAAGTTCTGATTTTCACCTGGTGTTGGATGGATCTCTCTAGAACTTCTGAGTTCTAACATGACAGACAACAGACTGTTGCTTGTCAGTCAGCTTTTGTTTATTATAAAAGAGTCTGTGCTTCCATTAGAAAATTAAAAAGCATTCATAAATTGTGAATGGGTTGAAAATCATAATGCTTTATGTGTTTAGGCTATACTTAAATAGATGGGCATAAAACCTACAGAGGTTTATATATTTAAAGAAAAAGGGAGATAGGGATAATGGGCTGCAGTGCCACTGTCACATCCTAGTAGCATTGAACAGTAACTGTAAGGGTATTTATGACAAAGTTAATACAGTGCACTACATTTAGCTAATGTTTTTAAGAAATCTTATGTATGTAGTACCTGTGTGAACTGGAGTTTGCGTCAGGAAGTCCCTCAAAGGCAGCCCAGAAATGATGGTTCAACTACGTCACCTTGTTCTGAGATCATTAACATACACGTTGACTAAAAGATCATTTGCCATCCTGTGCGATGCTGCAGTCTAAAGCTGTAATAAGATAGAAGGCCAGTAGATGGACCCAAAGATATAATATCTGTGATAATGTACATATATGATTTCAACAAAAGTTCTCAGTACACTGACCATATTCTTTTTATTTCTTTATAGTGAATGGCTATTTCCTACTTGTTTGCATTGCCCTACTTCTCCGTGGTCTCTGATACATTTTGTTTCTGATTCTGTACTTACACTCTTGTTAGGTTTTTAAAAAGTATTTATTTTTTCCAAGAACAAAATAAACGGCAATCTGAGGATTTAGATAATAAGATGTCTTAGGATAAGAGCCTGGAGGTGTTGGGAAAGTCACTAAACAAAATAAAATCTTACCAGTTAATGCATTTGCAGTACAGCAGCTTTTATGCAAAAGAAACAAAATGCATTGCAGATATAATTAGATGCTACAGGAATTACAGGAATCGCATTCTGAACAGACGAGAAAATGGATAAAGCTTTGGAACAAGTTTTTTTCCTCTAAACTAGAGTGGCAGCAGAGTAAAGTAGATGTGCCCTTTAGTACACAAACCTTTTGAAAAGCTTCTGATTTTTCCTTTTCTAGATGGACAATAAAATATCTGGTTGCTTTTGCAATCTGTTGTCATACTGCCTTCTTAACCAGTTGAGGGACAGGTTTCATAGTGATGGAAAAGCTCATAGAAGGGATAAAATTTAAGGAAATGGCAGCTAGGCTAACATGACTTGCAGTACTGATCCCAGAATGACACATGCCAAGTTCTATAAATTGCCAACACTATCAGACCTATTAAGTAAATTAATTTGAATCTGCTACAGGATACTCCCTCTATACTTGGAATAAATAATTTCTACTGTTTCCATGTGTGTGTATGTGTATACATGTACATTTTTACCTTGGTGCTCCATCCAGCAAAGGTAATTTTATCAGTTCTTTCTGCAGGGCTTTTCAAGGTCCTGTTAATCCACTTGAGATTTAGCTGGCTGTTTCAATTTTTTATTTTTAGCTTTGCCCACCTGTGTGCTGTGCTTATGGGAAAGCAAAATATTGAAGCTAAAATGTTCAGAAAGTTTGACTACTGGAACAATTGGGGAATACCTTGTTAAGGTGTTGAAGAAAGAGGAAACAGCATGTTACTTTGAAGACCCCCAAAATGTGGTAGTAGGGAATAGAACATCATGCTAACTTCTGCGATCTTTCTATAAAAAAAGATAAGCATCCATTTGTGAGGTCAACATCCAACAGAGATGTACAGGAAGTTGTTAATTAGCTAGTTAGTGACAGTGCAAGTCTACCTTTTAAGCTCTGACTTTGAATTGCCTGGAGGGTTGGAGATACTTTTAGATAAGTAGGGTTATTAATTCTAAATTAAAGCAAACTCATTAGATTTTTTTTGATATGGAAATTGTGTAGGAAATTTATGGACAAAAAGATTTGTCATAAGCCTTTCAGTATTCCCTAGCTTTAACTGAGTTGGAAACTTATACAAGAATAGCCTTTCTTGTGGTATTCAGATATTCCTTTCTGGCTGAAATGGAAAATCTAAAATACATTATTTAAAATAAAGCAAAAAAAAAAAAAAAAAGGAGAAAAGAAAAAAGAAGTGCTCTGTAGAGGAGTGAAGGCAGTGGGTTGATTGACATTGATAATAAGCAGCTGTGGCCTTGCTTCGAAGGCAGTGGGTTGATTGACATGGACGATGTGCAGCTGTAGCTTGTTCTTGCTAAGTGGTTAAATAGCCCTGAGGAGTGTGGGAGAGTGGACTGGATGGAGGAGGAGCTTGGAGAAGGAAGAAACTGGATGTAGTGGGGGGAAGGAGTGTGATCTGGATTCTGGAGGAAAGAGATGGTATGGACAGTGGAATCTGACCCACGGTAAAGCCTTGTTGCAGCCTGATAGTTTTGTTTTTGCTGTGACAGTGCTCAACCTCTGAACTTAAAGTTTTGTACTACTGGTAAAGGATAAGGGAAAGCTTTAAGGTAGTTCCAGTTTCATTGTCCCTAGGCTCTGGCTGTCTTTCTTTTTTCCTGGAGTGGTATGGAAGAAAGCAGAGGATTCATGGATTTTAAGACCTGTTTAATTTGATCTCAGAGAAAGACTTCAAAGAGATCATATGAACTTCCTAATGCTTCATATGAAGTCTGTAACAGAAGATGCAATTCCTGAGATCTAAGTCAGTGCTTCCACATCATGGCTGGTTTTTACATTTTATGCCACTCTGTTGCCTCCTCAAGCAAAAAACGCTATGCGGTTCTGCGCCAAATCCAACCTCGCACAATGTCTGCTCTCTCTCAGCTGAGATGAGCATAGACAGAAAGTGTGGTGTAAATTACCAGTTGGATACATCTTGGTTAGCAAATTGGCCAAGTTCTGTGGTCATCAGCTTCTACACTCAATCACATTATTGTAAGTTTGGAATAACTATAATCAAGTTAAAATAATAAGAAAGGAAAAAATAACATTTGTTAGCAATAAGTGAATGGGAAGTTTAAAAAAGCTGGCAGATTCACTCTACATTTACACTGCTACTAAAAGGGAATGATGCTTAAAAATCCTGTTTTTAACTTGCTGAAAACTTGCACAAAGTGAGCTGAAAACTATGATGACAGCTCCTGTAGATAGTAGACATCTCATCCTATAGTGCTGTTTCTTCCAGAACAATTGCCAGTACTTTTTTTTGTGTGTGTGATTCAGATACCTGCTAAGATAAAAAAAGCGATGTCTTAAAATATTTTTTTCTACTTGTATATTAAAGAAACCTCATTGAAATGAGGTAAGAGCTCTGTCAGACATTTATATTAGAATGTCTCCCACCAACTGCAATATGTTGGAAATAGCTTACTTTTAGCTTTGATGGATATATTAAGGGAAGGGAGGACAGAAGGAACAGAAGTCCGTTGCCTTGAAGGTATGGATTTCAAAAGCATCTAAGGGATTTTAGTACATAACTTCCAAGTGCCAAAATCAATGGGATTTGTGTATCCTTAAGCATTTTTGACAAATCTGCCTTACTTCACTGAAATCCTGATATAGCAAAACAAAAAGCTACATGGTTTATTGAAGTTAGGCCCTGGGCTTAATATTTGTGAATACTTTCAAAGCCACTGGTTGAGGCAGAATGTAATGGAAAGTAACTTTGTTACACCCCAGCTTACAGTTTTTAGTACTTGTGTTTTGCATTGAAAAATGAGAAAGTTCACGTTATCATTTGAATAGCTTAAAAATCCTAGAAGTGTAGGGATTTATTCTGTACATCTAAAACTTACATGGGCAAATAACTTCTGTTAAATGTCTCACCAGCATCACATTAATATGCAGAGATTTCTTTTTTACAGTGTTAACATTTTGAGGAGAGTTCTTTTACATGTTTGCTTCACTGTTTTAGATATTCCATGTGATAGAAAGATACCTCTATCTTCAGAATTATTCTGAAGTGACATTATCCAGGATTCTGCCAAGCATTCTGGCAGGGTCATCTTTACCCAACTCACAGTTTACTTTCTCTGTGAATGTTGCCTACTTTACTTGCTTAGCATGTTAGTATCTGGAAGTACACATTTTCTTAGCCTTCCACTGGTGTGAAATATAGTCCCAGATGTATAATCATGTGTTGTATTTTCTCTGTTCTAGTTCCTAGTACACGGAGTCATTGCACAACAGTTCTGTGCTGGACTTTTAAGAATTCCAGGAAACTTAAAGCTGAACTCCTGAATACTGATGCTGTACCTTCCTCATGTTAGAAATATTCTGAATATCACTTTTAAGACCTTACTTCCTACACAAGCTTAAGGAAATTTTGGTGACTAGTAAGAGCTGCTATCTATTCTATTCTAAAGATGAAAGCTTTTTTTTCTATCTATCAAAGCCAAAACCTACTGTCCTTACTTAAGTATCAAAATGTTGTCACGGCCTGATATTTCAGAGCATTTTTTTCAAATGATTCACAAAAGGTGACCTGAGCAACCATACTATTTTCTCTCATTTCCCTTCATATAAAAATATTAGGAAAAAAAAAAAGAAAATGCAATAATACACTATTTTCCACATTGCTGGGTTTTAGAATACATCGCTTGTAACAGTATTGAATTTCTATCTTAATAACACTACTCTTTCCCTATCCCAAAGGAAATGCAGTTATTGAAGACTTATCTTTATTCCCTTTACATTTTTTTGTCTGATTTTTTGTGTGTGGTTTCTGTAGACACTGAGAATTTTCCTACCCAGTATTCACTGTGAAATCAGAAATGTATGTGGCCTTCTCCAGCCTTTCAATTTACAGGCTCATCAGAGGGATCCAGCTAGGCTGACTGTGAAGTTTTTTAGCAAACACAGTTACAAGTTAATCAGACCAGACTTTGAATATTTCTAAAGGAAAAAGCTTGGATTTTTCTGGTTTGTCAGGTCACACCCATTTTGATTGAAAATATAGCTTTATATTTTTGAATCTGTTTGGACTAAAAATAAACCAAATTGGTTAAAATTTATAGAAAAAATTAGACCTATACAAAATTTTAGAGAAAATTTTCATGCAAATATTTTCAAAGATTTGTGGGGTGCTTAGTAGGTTCAGGTTGTAAGTTGTTTTGGGTTTTTCTTTCCTTCCCAGCTTCAGAAGCCAGCAATAAGGCAGATGTTGCCTGTGCTTTTGAAGTGTATTTAAAATTTAAGTCCCCCCAAAATCTTTTTTCTTAATTTCCCTTAAGGAACTTTTTTTTTTTAAATGATGAATTGGCAAGAAAAAAAAACCAACCAAATTTGCTAGACTGTTGTGTCAGCATTCTCTTTCTTTACCGTGCTGAATGAGGAGCTGAAGTCTCTAACTCTGGTGTGCTGTAGAGCCATAAGGACGTTCTAGTCTGCTAATTCTGAATGCCGCTGTGTGATTAGAGTACCGGAGTGAGTACTCCTCTACTGGAGCAGGAGCCTGTCTCAGGTTTGCCCAGTAGGCCATGCTGGCCTGTATAGAAACAGGACAGGCAGGGGCTGATGTCGTAGTCCTGGTGTATTTGAGCCACTTTTGATGTTAGACCACCCTGATGTCTGCGGTATTTTTTAATTACTATGCAATATGAAACATATAAAATATTCCAATTAATATTGCTAAACATATTAAAGAATACTAATCAAACCCCTCTTAACAGGGAAAGCTGGTCCTTCAAGTACCCCTCCCTCCATGTGCCTCCACGCAGTCCTAACCACAGGACAGCCCTTAATTTGGACAAATCGGTGCTCAAACACTCTTCTTCTGCCTCAGAATATTTTGTTTACTTTTTCACCCCAGTCAGGCCTGTAGGCATTTTCCCACCTAAAATTCTTCCCCATATATCTCATGCCAATACTTGCATTATAGCAGGTGATGTTTTTCACAGGCTCTCCCACGGTAGCTGAATTCTGAGAGGTGACTCCCTAAAGAATGCTACTGTAGAATTCTGTGATTCTTCTGTAAAAAGAAAGGATTTTTTTTTTCCCTGATGACATTCCATGTACATCAAGTCTTGGAATCTAAGCAGCAGTCTTTCTGGCTTGTGTTGCACCACATATAGTGCAGATTCCACCGCAGAAGCTTAGTCCGGAATTCTGTCAGTCATTGGTGAGGTGGAATAACAACCCGTGTACATCCTGAGGAGGAAAAAAAATATTTTTCATGACTATGTGGGAATATTTCACTTATGCTGGGCCTGAAATGTAAAAAGCCAAAAGGTATTTGTACAGAATGATCTGGGCCAATGGGTCTGAGCCTGTTATGAAGAATTTAAATTTTGACAGGCCAGTCTGTCCCCTGGATCATTTCCATACAGGTATGCACTATATTCAGGAGGACTTTTGGAAATTTAAGGACCGTATTTGCAGGCCTGCTCCTACTGCAAAGGCTGGGCAGAAGGCTGTGTGGAAGCCAGCAGTGCTGGGTGCACACAGTTACCCTGTTTTTGCCGAGCACAACAAGCAGAATGAGTGGGAAGTGAACTCTTCATGCCATGCATAGCACACTTACTTCTGCTTTTAATCTCACAGGTAGAAATAATTTAAGTAACTTGTTTGGAGGTCACAGTGAACAGCTGAGGCAGAACAGGGAATTTAGCACAGTTTTCAATAGTGTTGAAAGTACTTCTTATTCCAAGCACATCACCTGATTCACCCATCAATTTTACTTCTGTGTTCGAAGGGGTCAAGTACATGTGCTCTGTCTATATGCAGAATTGAAAGTATGCATGTATTTCTTTTTGGCTACAGAATTTACTAATATACTTTCATTTATAGAGTGATCAGCTTGATCTGCTGGCCAAGAAAATCCTATTGTTTGACCACGTTTCAATGCAGAACTGCTCTGTGAGTTGTGGGTTTGCTGTGGCTCCAGTTAGCTTTGACTTTCAGTCAAAGCTTCACTGTGCTGTGTTTCTCTCATACTGTGAACGAAAGCACTGCGCACAAAGTTTTCAGAGATTTAATTGAACATATTTCCAGCTTAATTGCTGCATTAGACCTTGCCATTAAGAATGTTATGTCATGTGACTGCTTGTATTGCTGTATGAAGTGTGAGTAGTTAAGGCAAATGCCTCAACAGCGTATGTATTGGGTATGTGGGACAGTGGGTCACAGGGAACAGAGGTCATATAGTTTATGCATTTTCCAGGTATTTGGCTTTCTGTCTAATTAATTTTATAACGGAAACACAGATTTGTGTTTAGAGCAGTTGCAATTCATGAAAAAACTAGTTTTACTACAGCAGATTATTCCAAATTGACAAAACTAAGCTATTTGGTTAGCATATTTAAACAAGCAAAAAAAGCCAGTTGAAAAGATTTTCTTGTTTACTTTACAATACATGAGTAATGTGTTGATTCTGGCTTAAGCCAGGTATTAATGAAGAAATAATTGAAGCCATATTTATTGTGATTATTTTAAAAATAATTAAAATATGTTTGAGGCCCTGACTTCCAGAGAAGCCGAAGAGAATTATGTGCCTAAATTCCATTAAGTAATTGTTCCTTTTATGTAATTTTACACTATTTTGAAAATCCAAACCTTGACGACTATTAGATGACTTAAAATTAAAAGCCAGAATCTCATATTCTTTTCTGGGTTTGTCCCAAAACTGGCCAAATGAGGCCAAGCTTGAGTAAGTATTATCTAGATTGAATCCAGGTACTAGGATTTGACATAGGAAAAAAACATTTTGAAGCCTGTTTCAGAAACAGGGCTGTCAAGGCATAGATTTATGGAATTACATATACAAGCTCAAATCCTAAATGGATTTGAGTGGCAGACATGATTAACTCCAGTCTTTCACTATGTGCATTTTAATAACAATATTTTTTCCAGACTTCTGATCAGTCACATTTGTTTAAAAACTGAGCAAGGGAAGGTGCTTAGCTATATAATGTATGGGATGTCTTGGTAATTATGAGAATAGAAGTTGAGGAAGCTGTAGAGCAAATGGAGAAGACAAAGACTTTTCACAGAAAAATGCCATAGTATGTTGGAACACAGATTCTTGTTCCTACAGTTGTGTTGTCAGTGTTTCTGTAGAATGGCTGAGAACTGGATACAGCTGAACAGGATTGCCCCAAATTTAGATGTGCTACCATGCAACATTTGACAAGGTTGTAAGGTTTGTAACTGGTTACAGTATACCCAGCTTACACAACTACTATGTACATGTCTAGTAGTGGGGTCTGTGATTGTGCAATCAGTAACTGTACCTTTGAATACAGCAAAATATGGAATTTGCTTGCTGTTTGGGTTCTGTAATGAAGCATATTCCATCCCTAACCACATCCAGCACAGAAGTAATTGATTCTAATTCCTGTTTTAAAAGAAGTATTACACTACATATATATAGATACTGCTTCATGTATTTCCTTTATTACAGCATTCTAATTTTAACATCCTGATTCTCCTGTAATTACTAGGTCTGACTGAAAGCTTCCTGCTGTTTAGAGAAAATGAAGGACAAGGAGGCAAAATTTTTAACCAAGTTAAACTTCCTTTATTTTTGTAGAACCACTACAACTTTTACTTGTAAGAAACCCCTTATAGCTCAATGATCTATCCTTTAAAGCTGCTAACTGAAAATCTGAGAATACATTAATTGCCACAGGTTCTTCTGTGGAGTCTGCGAGGAATTATAGCTTGCATGTTTCATAAAAGCAATGAAGCAAAAGCTGGATTAAATACCATTCAAACCCCCTCTTTCCCCTAGGAAAAGGCTGGGTTCCTTTTTGCCCTTTAGCCTCAACAAGAAGGCAAAGCAGGATACCGAACATTTAAATTCTACTCTGCCACCTTGCTGATTCAGTTGCTCTTTGTGAGAAGTTTCCTGCCTGGCTATAAGGTGTTTCCAGTTGGCTTGCTCCTTCCCCACAGTGGCTGCATGGCCTGAATGCAAAGATGTTGAGTGCTTGTGACTGTTCACTCAACTCCTGCTCAGATTTTGGCCAGCACAGCTCATGCTAAGGGCTGATGTATGCTGGGAGCAGTGCCACTAGGTCAAAGCCAGAGCTCCATGCAGATGGGACAGGTGACCAGCAGAACTGAAGGGCCCTTAGGCAGTTGCCTCATGCAAAATTACTGTCTCCTGCAGAAATTGTTTTCTCTGGCAGTTTTGTCAGAATCCACTAACTTATGGAAGTGGTGCAGACCAGTCCTCCAAGCTGGAAGGTATAAAATGCCAGCTTACATTTGTTGAAGTAGCTCCAACATCAGCTGGACTCCTGAGTCTTTTGTGCTTCCTGGTGTGACTGAGGGGACACCTGTACCATGGCAGCAGTGGAAGGCAGCACTCTCACCATTGGCTAGGTAAATAATTCTTTTTTTGCTTCCCTCATAAGTGCTAGATAATAAGAATTATGGGTTACAAGTTATGAAACCCTATGACTTTAATGGTGAAAGTGCATGTTATGAAGAGTTACATGTTACAAGTTATGAAACATCGTCGAATTCGCATGCAAAGAACCCCTGTCTTTGTGTGTGTGTTGTATTTCTTAATGAGCTCATGAAGTAAAGTTGAAATCGCAGAGTGCATTGTCCTGTGAATTACAGAGATCCAAATGGACAGTGACAGCACTTTAAAACAAAACATTAAGAACATCACCTGAAGGGAAGCCACTTCCTATATAATAATGTCATATCTACTCACTCTTCAATAAACAGTCTATGAATAAGAATAATTAATCTGATACTAATTACTGTAGAATTCTGGCTAAATTTAAATTAGCCTGAGGCAATACTACAACACTCCCAAAATTCCAGGAACAGTCAGTCAGTCTGTCTCTCATGTTTTAATTCCCTTCACTCTGTATGTATTTTAAACTGCCTCAGATCAATGGCATGGCTCAACTCTTAACTTATCTCTCACTTGTGTGGTTGTTACATTGAGCTAAAACTAGCAAATGACAAGTAAATGTTATTTTTTTTCCTCATCATACATGCTGATCAATCTAGGAGGAATAAAAATTCAGCACTTAATGCAGAAATATTTTTGTTATTGCAACGTGGTAGTAAGTAGCTTAATGGGATTAGAAAAAATGGTAAAGAAATGCTTGGTCTTAACTATGTGTCTTTCAGAAACATATATTGATTAAAAGAATTAAAAAATAGGACTTGTTTGAGAATGTTGCTTTTGCATAATAAGAAAATTAAAGCTAATGAGAAAGCCAATATACAATATTTTTCCTGTAATTCATAAGAATAAGTGACTCTGAACAATTTTCTTCGGGGGAAAAAAAAAATAAAATTGCATGCACCTTAAAGAAAGACATGTGAAATAAGTACTATAATCGGTGCAAGGGTGCCAGAAACTTCTAAGTAAGCTTTTCTTTCTATGGCTATCCTCTTCCAATTTCAAGCTGGAAATGTAGAATAACAAAGATACTATGATTTGTTGTATGTTATTGAAGAACAAGCTAAGTAGAGCAAAGAAGTAGCTGTTGATTTGAAGGGGAGATACAGGGGAATTCAAACTATTCTTCATGCTGATATTTTCAAAACTGGTAAGCACCAGCTAGTCATGTATGGGATTCAGAAATACCAAACAAGGTTAGGAATCTAATTCACTTTAATTTCAGTGGAAATTATATGCCTAATCTGTTGAAGGACATTTGAAAATCCCCTTATAGAAACGTGCATTTTTATGTTAAATTACTGTAAACATCTTGCACAAAGTAAGCTACAAGTACAAATCCATTCAGTAATAGCAGATGAGTTTCTATGTTGTTTTAGTTACCCATTAACTCCAGCTCTCCACTCTGTGCCTTCAGTTATGTCATCACATTCTTGTGTTTACCATCACAAATGACTGCATTTTGTAAATTTAACAGTGGGCTTGCTAGTGGTAGAGGTTTAGCAAGGTCCTCTCTGTCACACAGACTAAAGCGTGAAGTTGCATGTGCCAGAAAAAAAGGAATTTGAGGGCAAAGGGGAACCATATGTACCTTTTCCCTGCCCCTGAGGCTCTGTATAGCTGGTAGGAGCTCCCCAAATAGGCACAAAGCCACGGCTGGCGTAGGGCATAGGGACAGCTGAGGCATCACAACTGAGATGCAGCAAGCTGCCTAAGAACCCGAGAGGTAGAACTCACATGTATGAATTGCGTCCTGTTGGGAAGACTTGGCAAAGTTCTGTGGTAATTAAACTTACAGCTTTTTTTCTATTTATTTCATTTTAAAGTATCAGCAGAAAAGAAACTCCTGATGTATTTCCTGCTTGCTGATAGACTATGAATGCCCTACCACAAAAGTGCTGTTTCCTACAATGCCTCATGTTGTCTGGCTATGAACGATAAAATTATGTCTTGACGTTTCCTTCTCATAGGAAGGATGGGAATTTAGTTTGAGACATGCTGTTACCGTTTGTGCTCTTAGATAGCTTTGGGGGAAAAATTTGAAGTTTAGTTGGGAAACTGTTGTGAGTAAATTGCATAGCTTTGTTACTTTCCAGCAGGAAGGTTTATTTTTTTTTTCTCCAGTTAGATTAATACAAAATAGCTCCACAAAGAATAGAATATTTGAGTACATTTTTCCTTATTCTAATGTAAATGTTATTGAGTCCTGAAATAATGTATTTTCCTAAATAATTTGGTAGTTCTCATACATCCTTTCCTTCTGTGGGATGATCCTCTGTCTTTCCTTAGATGTAAATGGAAATAGAGAAAATATGCTCATTACTAGGGAGGCTGCCAGTGTATCTGTAATTTTTTGCTAGAAGCTGAGTAAACTTAATTACGTAATAATGTTCTAAGCTTGACTCTGTTTAAGTTGAAGTGACAGTTTTTTATAAAGTACTATTATGTCACTCAACCCATTGCACAAGTAATCTGACCGTTAGGACTCAACATTTCATATTCTTTGTTTTTAAACGAAGACATGTTTTACAAGTAGGATTTTTTCAGACGTTGACATTAAATTGTTGTATGTTCCAACATCAAAAGAAATAAAGATTTTTAAGGCTTAGGGTGGTAACTGCAGGTTCAACTGACATTTTTGACTTATCGAATAACCTAAATTAACCCAACGATTCACCTTTGTAGAGAAAGCCTTATTAGTAGGCGACTGAGATGTATTAAGGTCTTACGAATGCAAACATTTAGGACATAAATGGTGTGATAATCATGTTTTAATTTGGATAATGGGTAACTCTGAGGATAACATATAACTGAAATTTTGCACATGTGGAAGTAAATTGAATCTTTACTTCCTCTGTTAGTTACATTTCCCAGAAGGAGCCCTGAGGGGCGAATTTCATGATTCGGAGAGTGATAGTTTCTGCCCTGCGCCTTGCTTGCTCCTGAAGAAAAATAATTTTTGTTATTTTCTCTTACTGCCAATACCAATTCATATTGAGCCAATAGAAACATTTCTGGCAAAATGTGCTTCAATCAAAGAACGCTATTTTGTCATAACATAAACATTTGATGCAATTCTCTTGGTGAAAACATTCAAAAGGTTTTTTCTGCTTCAGTGGAGAACACAATTCAAAACTCAGTCTGTTGCAAAATAGATGAGCCAGCCCTGCTCAGCACCTTCTGCTGTTGTGCTTTTCTGTTTGTCACTTTCCCCAGCCCATTTACTGTTTGCCCATTCTCAATTGTGGAGGGATGGACTGAAAGTAGAGCTTTTTCTCCCAATACATGTAAGTTGTCCAGTGCCCTCCTGATGCTTCATACTGTGGCACTGAGACTTCATTGCAGAAGTGTCGCTTACAGAGAAAGACAAATTGTTTTCCTTTTTAATATTGCTTTAGAAAAGAATCAGAGGGAGAAATTAGTTGCCTTAAGTGCAGGGGGCTGGAAGAACTAGTATTAAAATCTTGACATTCTCCAGGTTTTAAAAGAGCTCTTTAATGGAAATTATGTCTAGGGCATAGTGGGGTCCATTTATGTCTCTGGAAGAAAAGTCTGAGAGAAGTCATATGGAAGTCTTGCTAGTTATGCTGTTGGAAATCATGATATAGTCTGCAGTATGAATACTGCCTCTAGCAGAATGATATATTGAACCATAAAGATATAGTAGAACCCAAACTTCTGAAGAGTTTTCTTCCAAGACTCATCTTTTAAACAGAAAATAATTTATTTGTATTTTGAGCCTTAAATCCAAACATTTGGTCCTGCTGAGTCTCTTTAAAACTGTCAGCTAATTTTCCAACTTTTTTTCAGCCTTTTTGAACTTTTTTCTGGCCCTTGGGGCTGCTTGCAAGAACTTTCTGACCCAAAGCTTTTTTTGGCTCTTGGTAGTTGAAAATCATCCAGAGTTGCTGTGGAAATGATTTTTTTTTTTTTTTTTCCTTTTTGGTTATTCCAAAAAGTGGCTTCATATTAAGACACAGTTTTCTGATTTTAGATAATCTCAAATCCCTAGATGCAAGCTAGAAAATTTGAAATTGGGGTGTAAAACATATGATTTGGACGTATATATTTACGGTATATGTTGCATACCTGATGCAGTAAAGGCCAAGTTTGTAATAGTTTGTGAAGAAAGGTGTGGGCTATGGAAAGGAAAATATCCAGGTCCTGTACTTGGGTCACAACGACACCATGCAATGCTACTTGAGGAAAAGCAGCTGGAAAGCTGCCTTGCAGGAAAGGACCTGGGGATCCTGGTTGATGGCCAGCTGAACATGAGCCAGCAGTGTGCCCAGGTGGCCAAGGCAGCCAACAGCATCCTGGCCTGTATCAGAAATGATGTGGCCAGAAGGACTTGGTGCTGATGAGGTGCTTCCTTCTTTCCTGTTTGCTCACTGTTTCTCTTCTTAAAAGGCCTTTAAGTTGAGAGCAAGCAAGCTGTATTTCATTCCATGACTAATCAGTATTAATGCAGTGAAAGTGTTCACCAAGTTCTTACTGCTTTTATTCTGCATTTAGCATGACCACAGAGATGAGCATTTGCTGCAGGTAGGACTAAGCTGGATGCTAACTGTATCAGACAAAAATAAAATGCCCTTGATTCAAGATGAAGTTGTTCATCTAACAGATTTTCAGAAACATTTTGGTGGCTTCATAGTTAGCTGCAGAAGCTGGTTATGGGCTCAGTAAACCTATGGGACATTTATATTTTCTAGTCCAGATTTAATCAGATTCTTTTTTTGGGACAGGCAGAGGGTGGAAGAGAAGGAAATTGACTTTTATATTGATGCTTGGGCTGGAAAAGATTCCTATGAGTGGAAAAATATTTTCAGCCTATTACATTAATTCCCAGGCAGTTATGCTATGCTCACTTGACAGACAACTGTTTTTACAATACTTAGCAGGTACTGTTTTGTTGTGTTGTAGAATATTTTTGGCGCAGATGAAGCAAAGAGTTCAACAGATTAACTCCATAGGAAAGGCATGTCAAGGAGAGGCCCTCTGCACTAACAAGTGGGAGCTGTGCTGGCACTAGTTTGAGAAAAGAGAATGCAGGCTCTGAAATGTTACCGTAAATATCACTTCTGTGGTGGGATGGAAGGCAACAGAGCAAGTGAGCAAGGTTCTGGGTCACTGCTATAGTTCACAGAATGGTGCAGAACTGATGTTGCTTGCCCAGTGAGAGGCAGCACTGGGCTTGCTGTTCCTTCTTGACATCAGTTTAAGAGACAAAATTGTACCAGTTTGAGTTCATATTCTTCAGTTTTATGTATTTTTAAGGCAAAAGATTTTCATTTGATTACTCGGCACCTCTCTAACTGTGCTGAATGCAAAGCCATTTTCCGTTTCCTCCCCACACCTTTATTCTGCTTCCTTCCTGTAGATTACAGATAGTAGGTTACACTGCAATTTGTTCTTTGGTTTTCCGATTTTAACTTATTTTGTTAATTAAAATGCTGCTGTGAATGATTAAGAAACCTCATCGACTCTGAAGTTAATTGTTTTTGTGTCACTAGAGCATATTCTCCAATTTTAAGTCTCTCTTTTCAGAAAGTATATGAGGTTGTTTTTAAAACTTAGTGCTGTTTCCTGCAGCCTGGCATACAATAAAAGTAGTCAGGCTTAATGAATTTCCACTAGTGAGCTGTGGCAACAGCACAGACTAGGAACTTTTTATTTCAGACACCATGTCTGTCTTCCCTGAGTCTCCTGAAATGCTGTCATGAATGTGCCTTTTTGGGGAGGGGGTGAGGCTTGCTCCTTAGGCATCCGAAACAAGTAATGGAGTTGCTGTCATGTATGCAGAGCAGAAGAGGTCTTTCCCTTCAAGTGGGCAAACGTCTTTGCCATGAGGGTTAGATTCGGGAGCCCTTAGTGGTGAACCTGCTGCATGGTCTTCACACTGAGAACGAGGCTTCAGGATTGGATTTGTTTGCAGTTCTGTTTCCAGGAGCTCTGTCTTCTCCAGCCTCAAGAAGTGTGTGCTGAAGGGACGTAGTATTTGCATGTCGATGTAACTTTAACGGAAAACTCACACAAACAGGAGAGGAAGCCTGCCACCGGACACAAGACAGGGAACTGGAAATGTTGAGATTAATCATGGCTCTGGCAGTGATTAAGCAGTTTTTCCACTGTGGACTATATGACTTTTTTAAACCACAACTGTAAGCACAGATAAGATTAATGCACGTGGAATAGGCCAGAGGACAAGTTTCATTTCAGTGAATCCAGTAATTCCCTCACCTCTGTTAACAACCCACTTTGAACGTGCATACTGCCTTCACAGCAGAAGGTGGGCAACTGTACTAATCAATTAGGTCTTTTCCAGCATCTGGCTATTATCTGGCAGGCTCACTACAGTGAATGTTTCTTCTGACATCTTGCTACTTGAGTTGATGTTGCAGAGTTTGTGTGCTGATGGAAGGAAATAAGTACTGATTATCCTCCCCAAATACTGGTTGCAAGGACAAATGAGGCAATGGCTCTGTAGTTAGAAAAAGCTGGTCAATGCGAAGCCAGGCTTGAAGATTTCCCTCCCTGCCCCCCACGTCCTGGATCTGCTAGCAGGGTTATGTGATAAAGCTGTTTTGCTTTTCTAGTAAATGCCAGGCCTTCATGGCTAACTTGTCTGGCTTCTTGGTGCAATGTGTTATTGTTCTGTCCCAAATGAAAACACGCTGGATGGAATTAGGAATGTGGGGCTAAGTGCCAAGGAAAACATTTCGCTGGCTTAAAAACCTGCCACCACTCAGCACCTGTCTGGGCATGAATTGGACATTGTAGCAGTTGATCCACTGCAGCCTGACTGATAGATGTGTGAAATTTTTAGCTGTGTGTTCTCAGTACTTGAGCCCCCTCTTGGGAAAAAAGGCATATGAAGCACATTAGCTTAACCCCTTTTGTGGAGAGCAGGCAGCCTAGAGAGAGGGCTCGCTCGCTTTTTTTCTTGCTCGTTTGTGGAAAACGGGGAAAAGTAAAACACTTTCAAATCAATGCAAATTCCTGCTAGGTTAGAGGCACTGGAGGATGGTGGCAACTGGGGAAACAGGGAAAGAATGGGAGAAAGAGGGACAGACCCAGCCCAGAAGTGCACAGTGTATTCAATTCAGGAAAAGATCTTGGTTAACATTTACTTCTCAAGGGAAAATTCTAACTGTAATTGCTCAGCAGTGGTAATTTGTGATGGAGAAATGATGCGGTGTGTAGGACAACTAGGTCCAACTGCAATAAAGGGTTCAACTGGCTGGAGGCAGGAATGTCCAGGACAGAACAGTCTCCTTGCAAGATAGTGATGTTTTCCTTGGTGATGAGCTAAGAAACAGTCCCTGCGATGTCTTGCAGACCATCCTGAAATGGGAACACTGAGGGGGCCAGGATCTTTGGGTAGCAGAGCTGGGCTGTGGGGTGAAACCAGGGCCAGGCTGCCTTGCCCTGTGCAACTGCTCTTGGGACTGATGCTGGTGCATGTGTATATAAGGAAACTGCTTGTGATGCATCTTTGCAGACTCCGTGTAGAACTGCATACTGTGGCAGGACTCTGCCCTATTCGTTGTTCTTTGATTTTTTTTTTTAATTTTTGTTTTCATATTTAAGCACAAACACATGTTTACTTTGCCTCGAGGGGTACCATGAAAATTCCCCAACAGTTCCCTTCCCCGTTTCTTTCTGATAAGGCTGCTCAGCACTAAACATGAAACAAAGTTAATAAGTAATATTGAGGAAAATTCTGGAGTTGCAGGTACTGTAATTTCACCTGCCTGAACCTACTTTAAGACTTCTAATGGACTTGAAATAATCTGTAGATGTCAGCCATTCCTCATGGAAGTCTGCGTAAGAACTGCTTTGAAGAAAACTGTTAAGTAAAATAGAAAACAATTTAAGTAATGGCTAAAACATAGTGGTGGGCAGATTGCTTGCAGGGCACAAGAACTCCCATCTTCACTGTCTCACCCCAAACGTGATCTGAACCCTGAAACTTTAAAACCCAGTTTGACTAACTAATACACATATAGTCCTTCATAATTTTTATTTTCACTTCTTGAATTACCCTGAAAGCAGAACAGAAAATTTACAGAGCATGGTATTTTTCTATTTCTTAAGCAGCCTGAGGGAGGATATAAAAGAAACATGCGAGAAGCCTCATAAATCTTGAGATTAAATGGCACCTTCACACAAGATCTGTAGTCAGTTGTGCCACTTCAAAATTCAGACTTCATATATTCGGGTCATATGCGAGCCTCAATTTTAAAAGCTAGACTTTTCTAGAGTTTTCAGTGAACTTTGTGAGCTCATCATTGCAGCTGAAGCTTGGCAAAGCAGCAGAGCTTTCCAGCTGTCTCAAGTCAGACATGAGATCTCACTTGCCCTCTGGAGGAGCCTCTGTTATTCAACTGACCGTAGACTTCACATAATCAGCCTCCGCAGGATAAAGTTAGGTTCTGTGAAACCATCTTGCACTGCCTTATTTTTATGAGGGTTCTTTTGTTTGGAAAAGACCTTCTTGTTATCTACCTGGATGGTTTTATGATTAGTGACATGAAGAAAAAATAAAAGATGGGAATGTCAGAAGAAAACCATAAATTCTCCATATGTATTCTATTTGCCTGCACATTACCATCATCTAGGATTAATTTCACTTTATATATTTTCTTTTATATATCATTTAAGACACTAGTCTATTTAAAAGTTATAACTTTTTTTTTTTTTTTAATTTATCTCAGCTACTCAAATGCAAAAACCTGCAAGGGAATAAGTTCAATATGGGCAAGAATTTTGCCCTGTGATATCCAGAGCCTTTGCATCAAAACCGTACAATAGTAACAACAAGCTGCTGACACAGCTGATACTCAGGGTGCAGCTGTTGCTGTATCCTGTGCTCTTATTGATCCTTTAAGTAAGGGGTTGATGAGACAATTAGAAATGGATAAGCTTCAGAAGTTCAGTCTGGATAAGCTCTCACAAGTGTTACATGCTTACACAAAGCTTATCTTGGGTCTCAAAATTTGTGCCAAAAAGGGCATAAACATAAACTCTCAAGATTTATGAGGCTTTGTGCATCTGCTCTTAGTGGAAGTATTATGAGAACAGCTTTTCTCAGAATCCAGAAGATTAACTGATGTTTTACAATGTGTAGGAGATACTAAATCAAATTCTCCTCTTAGACAAGCTTTTACAGTTTTCCAGGTTCCTGTACTGTTAAGTTACTCAGCATGGTTATTTAGCCACCATACTAATGTCAGTTTCTTATAGGAAAATGTTGTTTATTTTTTGTTAAAAGGATAAAATACTAGTAACCTGTAACGTGGTACACTCATTACAGGTCATCAGCACCTAGAGCCTAGTATATTACATTCACAGCAGTTCTCCAGGTAACCCTCTTCCTTTCTCTCTTAAAACTCAAGAAGTTTTAAAAAATACAAATAAATTCTCTATAGCTTAGTTAGAAACTCGATTATTTTAGAAGGACAGCTGAAGAAGTTGTGAGGAAGTAAACGTAAACAGAGAATTTATGTGGGAATAGTACCACACTTATATGAAATTTGTCATATATGATACTATCAGCATAATCCCTTGGCTGAGTAGTCATAACATATGGTGATATAAGAAGCTTAGTAGGCTGGGAGTTCACTTTCTCAGTGGAACAGAGTTGGTGGGTATTGACTGGAGTAGATTTGTTAAGTATCATTTACATTATAAATATCAGTTTGAATATCAGTTCTGAAGAAGCATCCCTGGTATTCGCACAGCTCCCTGTGAGAGCCGTAGCCACAACCACAACACCTTGTTGGGCTGCTTAAAGAAACTGTCACGTTAGCTAAGGGAAGCATGGCGTACCTTCTCAGTACTATACAATATTCTGTACACTCATTGCGTGATGCTTATAAATCTGTCTGTGGTACTTGGAGACCAAATTCCCTAATTTCCTGCATGTCCGCAATGTATCAAACATAGAGATGCTTCCTCATCCTATTATATACAGAAACATGTTGAAAGGATAAGTGATTTGCATGTTGAGGACTGAAGAAGAATAGAAAGGGTGGGATTTTTATAAAGTAGGAAATATATATGAATTGACACAGTGCAAGCTACAGTTTCAGGAAACGTCACTTCATAATGAAGCTTTTTTTGCTGATCTGGTCTTTCCTTGTCTTCTGAATCTAAACCAGTTTGGTTTCGGGACATTAATTTGTATACCTCTTCTTCTGATGTATATTTTGATACTGGACATTGTGCTGCCCAGCTGCAGGGATGTTATTTAGTCTAAAAAGGGGATTAGGTTGTACTTTAAACCTAATCAGAGAGAAAACGGATGGAGATGTTTTCCTACATGTAGTCCATTCCTTTTTTTTTTTTTATTATTATTATTTTAGAAAAGAGCTTACCTTTCTGCAAGAGTGAGTGTGAAAGGCAGGTAGATTAACATTTGTTCTCCCATGGTCATTCTGCATAAGAGAAAGGAAGACATGATTTGCTTGGAAAAAGTAGGTTCCTGTCTGCTTAAAATTCCAATATGTTTTCTGCCAATGCACCATAATGTGCTGTTGATACAGGTTAACGTGTGCTATGCAATATGTAATCTGTGGTGTGCAGAGGTAGATGTGTGATGTGCAAGTAATAAGCCTTTATTTGTAGTTAACACTACTGAATTCTATTGTTTGACTTCTTACATATATCTTTTCAACTTAATAAAATTCTGAATGCTGTACTCTTAAAATATCATTTGTTATTTTTTGGTGAAACAGAAGTGGCATTGGTGCAATATCTTTATGCTGGAGTATTTGTAGGACCAAGGAATATGAAAGAAACTCAGTGACACTTGCTCTAGAGCTTCCCATCATTTGAAAAATCTTAGAAGTCACATGGGAGTCCAACTAAAGCAGGCTGCATGGTAGAAAACATGAAGTTGTGTGTCACTAATTTAATTTAGAATAAGAAAAAATCGAGGAGGATACTTCTTCTTGGAATAACTACAGAGCAACTTCTTCTTTTGAGGTCCTTGGGAAGCCAGTGTAAAGCATTCAAGAGTACCACAATGTACGATCTCAGGGCTGGCTCTGGTAAAAGTCAGTAGACTGTAGCAAACAAAATATTCTTTAATATTAAAAGATTATTTTTGGATCAGGCTTGTATGTGTTTCAAAATTTATTTTAAACATTCAAGTCCAATATAGACTTCCAGCTGTTTTTCATGAATTACTCTGTTGATTAGCTTGTTGGCTCCCGAGGGGAAAATTAACCTATTTATACTGAGGTGTGTTGGATTTCAAAGTATTTGGCAGCACCTAAGAAAGGCATTGTGAAGATAATTCAATTAAAATTAGGAGAGATAATTGCAGATGTTTTGTCAGTCTTGAAATAAGCCTCTGCCTTGAGATAAACTGCTAACTGCTACAGCACCATACTCCAGAAACTGTCTTCTGAAAGGTTCTTCAGAGACTCCTGGCATTTTTCAGAGGAAATGCTCTTCCCAGTGTGAGTAAGGGTCAGTGTTAGATTCTAGACTGTAATACCAATATTCTGAAATTACAAAACATATTAAAAGAAACTGGTTTAAAAATATTACTTTTGTATCTGGATTCTGTTTTATTGTTATATGTAAACACAAGGTTTTCCAAGTGATTATTCATGACTTTGCAAATTTGTATTTCAGGAGCATTTAATCACCTTATGTAAATTGGATATCTGATCTTTTTACTGAGGGTAATTGCACTACTGTAATACTTGCCAGTGCTACCACAAAAAAGTACCTGCGATATATCTTTATTAATTAACTGAATGTAGCTCTCATTCCTGGAAAAGAATGCTCTTCCTAATGCAGACCGGGAGGCTGTTTGCTTTCTTTGCTGTGATGTTGCATTGCTGGTTTGAGGTCACCAGGACCTCAGGTACTTTCTCTGCAGAGCCGCTTTCCAGCGTTCAGCCCCCAACACGTGCTGGTGTCTGGGATTGTTCCTCCTCAGGTGTGACACTTTGCATTTCTCTTTGTTGAACTTCATGAGATTTCTCTCAGACCAGTTCTACGGCCTGTCCAGATCCCTTTGGATGGTAGCACAGCCATCTGGTCTATCAGCCACTCTTCCCAGTTCTGTGTCATGTGCAAACTTGCTGAGGGTGTGCTCTGTCCCTTCATCCAACTCGTTAATAAAGATGTTAAACACTAGTGGCCCCAGTGCTGACCACCGAGGTACACCACTAGTAACTTGCTTCCTAGCAGACTTTGTGCCACTGACCATGACTGCTTGAGCCTGGCCATTCAGCCATATCATGTGATACCATGCTAGATGTTGTTAGCAGTTGGGTAGTAAATTGCTTAAACATGGTTCAGAGACTCATGGTAGAAGTTCTAAGTCCTGTTTATTTCTTCATTTACAGCACAGATTCTAACTTTTTAGGAGGCCATCACTACCTGTAGTTACTGGCAAAAGGAGTTGGGCAGCTAGGTATAAGATACTAAAACTTAGCTTTGAGGTGCTAAGAAAAGCAGGAGATAATTTTCCATGGTCTTAAATGTCACAGTTGCTTCCCCTGGAATTTAAAAAAGCTTGTTTTAGATGTTTAGGAAATGTCTTAAGGCATGCCGTTCCCACCTACTTATTGAATTAGGCTGTCTAGAATTTCTTTTGGGGAATGTTCAACACATGATTTCTTGACTCTGAAAAATTTCAATTAATTTTTTTTCATGCCCTATGAAAAATTGGAACCATCTTTATAAAAAAGCACAAAAAAAAAAAAAGCAGACTGTACTGAAGCATCTCTTCATCTCAAAATCTGAAAATCCATGATCGTGACCCTAAATGTGACACAACATAAGCAGCTTAAAAATAAATTTAATACCTATGTTTTTAAAGGTGGGTTTTTTTTGGTACATGATGTCTCATTATTGCAGATCACTAGACTTTTGTAGTGTTTTCTGTACCTGTATTTTCAATTAAGTAAATCAACTGGGTAATTTACTAGAAGTATTGGTTTAGACTGTGCAGGGCTTCTAAGTTCTGGTATCTGAATATATACTAATGTTTCTACATCTTTGGAAACTGGGATATCTAGGTACCTTTACAACTCTGGACTCAAGTTTTAGTAAAGCCTTCGTAAGAGTCTTCAAAAAACTCTTTCTGCTGGTTTGATCTTTACAGTCTTAGTGTCAGATACTGCATTGGCTGTATTACATTGAAATTGTGTTTATCTTGTTGAACTGGAATAAGTGGAATGTTAGAGACACAGATAACATGTCCAAGAATCAGAAAGTGTGAGACAGAGTACCTCTGCAGTCTTTGGTAATCTTCTGTAACCGGAAACAAAGGGAAACTACACATGGTAACGTAATGTAAAAACATTCTGAAGAAAAAAGTCAGTATTTATATGAGTAACAAATAGAAGACTTTATGCACAACAAAAATACAGGAAAATACTGTGTGTAAGTGATCATGGTGTACTAGCATCTACATTCCACGAAATATCCGTCTGTATTTGCATTTTGTCTAGAAGTATATTTAATGCCATATCTAAGTCATTGAACAGCTAAAATAAACCAAACCCAAAATTAAACATCCCTTGGAGAAGAATCTGAGTGTTGAGTGCAAAGACCTAGGTCTTTAACTGTCATCTAAGCCATGGTGTCGGAAATTAAGTTCAAAATGTGAATTGAGTTGAAGTGTTCTTTAATCCTGGTGAAATTTCAGATTTAAAGATTAGTTTTATGAGAAATCTTAAATGTTACAATGTCCTGCCTTTTTCTCTTTCTTTTGCATTAACAAAACATGCCACACAGATAAGAAAATTGAATGTTGTCTTCCAGATCTTGAGTGGGTCCTACTTATAAGGACAGGATTAGAATAATTGGGATAGTAGAATAACTCTATATATGTTTTTCATGGAGGAATTTTCGGTGGATTTAGGCATCTACCTTAAGGAATGAATTCAGGGTTATGAATTTTGAATGTATACAGGCATTAATACTCCTTGCAAAGGCATGATTTCAGGCACATTTCTTTCTCTGTTGACTGATATTAATCGACTCTGTATTAGGTGTCCCACATCTTATGTGTAGAGATCCCAGGTATGTAAATGTGGGCTTGGGAATGGGACAACACCAGCCTAATTCCCCTAATTCCCTTTGCCTTCCTAGTTCTGTTTGGGTGTTCTGGAGTGTTCACGATATGTTCTGAAAAGGAAAAAAACACTCCATTGTGTTGGGATATTACAGAGTTCTGCAAAGAAATAGTCTTAAAGCTGATAGTAGTAGGAAAAGACCTTGTTAACTGAGAGAAATGTGAAGCTTTTATGAACACCAGTTACTCCAGGGCTCACAAGTGTAAGGCTGAAATTGGAGTGCTTTTGTGACAAAGGGATATGATCTACTCTCCTGGTACATACATGTTTTTGTACAAGGTTGTAGTCTGCAGTAATAGTGACAGTAACAAAGCTAAGCAGTAAAGCACTTGGTTCCTAAAACAAATTTAAAACTACAATGCTTTATTTGCAGAAATGATTATTGAGTTGTAGAGCCTGCTAAAAAATACAATTTATCAGCTTTGGAAATAGTCTACTGAGAAACTGATCACAATGCAAAGTGTCCACCTTTTTAACACCATGGGCATAAACTATCCTCTGGAAGGACTATTTAGTTCTTTTGCTACAGTTAATACAGAAGTTAATTTTAGGGATGAATGACCAGTTGTGAAAACTGCTCAGGACTGCGGTGAGATTAACTAAACTAGAACATTACAATTTGGGATACTCGATAGAATAGGAAGTGTGAATGACGTGCAATAACAGTCACACATCCTGTAGGAAGTGTGGTCTTAGTCCTGGCTAGGATTAGAGAAAGGTGGAGGCAGACAATGACTTTTAACATTTAATTTCAGCTTGAGATATCATCATATCCAAATGATGCACCTTAATATATGACTGTAATCAAAGCCACATCTGGATGGTTCTTTGACAGTTCTCACAGAAGAAGCTCAGGTTGGGGCTGGGGACTTACTTGGTGGCACCTGGGAGCTGAAGATGTTCTGCCTTCTATAATGAAGCACTTTTTTATATAGTTAAAGTACAGCCTTAGAAAGGTTCTGCACCAAAGCCTTCAGTCTTTAATAAAACTCACTCTTTGTCATGGCAGAATATACTGAACGGTATTTCTTGGCAATGTCAAAGTGCTATAAAATAGACAAATATATGGCTCAGATACTCAGCTTGTTAAAAGAACTGTTGGCTACAATGAGCTACCTGCTTTCATTTCAGCTGGGAATGGGACCTTTAGTTTTCCCCAGAGATTCCTCAGACTTCTTCCATTTTGTAATTGCACAAAGCTGTATGCAGTGGAGGATGCTGCCTTTTCTCTGCTAGCTTTAATTGGTTGTTGTGTCCACCACTCCCCACCCCACTTTGTTGCTTCTGTTTTGTATTTTAAAGATCTTGTATCTCTGCTTGGTTTCTAATTCTCTAAGACGAGTTTTACAATGTGTGAAGTATCTTGTGTTCAGAAATGGGAGAGTGATGTAGTGTTTCCACAGACATTACATAAATGTGTCACTCTTCCTTCCCCCCTTTTTTTTGTGTTGTACTGTCTTAAGACATACTCTTCTATTTTATTGTGTGGATAGCTGAAAATGTTTTGTAGGAACTGTAGCTGGTTCGTAAGGCTTCTAGAGGGGAACATTTTACTTAAAGAGTAAAGAAAGAATTCCATAAGCAACTTACATGTTCATTCGCTTATATAATTTGAAAGTCTCTAAATGTTACTTCTAGTAACTAAGTGATAAATATTTTTAGAGATGAAAGATCTGAGAAAAAAAGATTCTAAATTATATTTTCCCTGGAAAATTTTCTTTTTTTTTTTTTTAATTTTATTTTTATTTTTTCCTTCTTCATTCCCTTCCCCTCCAGCTTTGTTGTCCTTTTTTTTTTTTCATGAAGAGTTTATACCTCTTCAATATTTCTGGATTTTAAAGTGTATTTTAGACTTTGAAAGGGCAAATTAAAATTAACTGTACAGAACCAAATCCTGTAAGTATTTTGGTCTGGAACAGAAAAAGAGAGGAAGCACATAATTTTCTCCGAAAATGGGAGACATTTGCCTCTACATAGGTAAATAACATGATGACAAATCCCTACTGAACTATTATTGCTGATGTATTTCTGCAGCCATTTACTCAACAATGCAGACTTGCATAATTTAAGATTTTTATATTCTGCAAAGATCTTATAATTAGAGAATAATTCAGGTGGTCTCTAGTCTACTTTCTTTCTCAAATTAAAACTCCAGGGATGGAGACTGCACAGCTTTGCTGGGCAACCTACTCACTGTGAACCCTCTTTACGGTGTGAATTCCTACTTGTGTCACATTGGAACTTCCCATTTCTGTTTTTGACCACCACTTCTCATCCTCCTATGATACACCTTCAGAAAGAGCCTGGACCTGTCTCGTTGATGACCTGCCCATAGGTACTGGGGGACTGCGATCAAGTTCCCCTGAAGCTGTCTCTTCTCCAGGCTGAGCAAGCTCTGATCCCTCAGCTTCTCTTCACAGGGCAAGTACTCCAGCCCCAGCTGTCCTGGTGGTCCTCTGCAGAACCTGGCCTAGTTTATCACATCCTTCTTTTCATGGGGAGTGGGGGAAGCAAAACTGGATGAAGTATTCTGAGTGCTAAGTAAAATGAAACAATTTCTTTCTTCACTCTACTCACTGCATTCCTCCCAGTAAAGCCCAGTGTGCTGTTGGTCTTCCATGCTGCCAGGGTATGACTGTAGAAGCATACTTAGTTTTACAAGAAACAGTAATGTCTTAATTATTTTAGATCAGTGTAAAAACTAAAGTTAATATGAAAAATAATCTTATCTCTCCTCTCCAGAAACCTAGCTTCCAATGTTGTAAACAGCCAGAAATCATGCTTTTTTCCTACTGTGAACATCTAATGTAGATGTATATGTGTTTATATCAAATAGAAAGAAACAGTGCTGTTTTTGTTACTGATGGATCTTTGCTATACTGTCTGTTTCTTTATATCCATTTTATGAAGATATCCATTTATTTTACTTGATAATCAAGAAATGCGGTAGAACGCCTTCAGTGCTTAGTTAAGCACAGGTATTTAGATGGTCAAGATTGTAGGTCTTCGATCCTCAAATAGACTGTGATCCTCTTCAGTGTAGGTGAAGAAACCACTCTTTTTTTATTGTAGTGTGTTTGTTTTGTGCATGTGAGCAGAATTGCAGTGCTGTATGTAGACAGAAATTTACATGGGGTTTAGCACATTATGCCAGCATTTCCCAGAATACTGTAACATTGGTGTGTTGTAATACATGCGGCTTAATAGAGAATATATAATATGTAACACTACCCGGCATACCAGCTGCAGGATTAATAGCTTTCGTACCAGAGCTATTGTGTGTTGTGTATTTTTATCACCTTTCATTGTGGTCAGAGAATTGAAATGAACACACACACACAAAAAAACCCAAACAAACAAAACCCCAAACTTTCACGTTGTCTCTAATTTCAGATTTTAGCTGAAAAATTGATATGTTCTCTCTCAAAGACTAATTCATTAGTTTATTTACCTCTTACAAATACATTTTAGGAAACAGTAAATACTTAAGATACATATTAAAATTCTAATTGTGAACATACTATTACTACGTATTTATGATTAATATGCTGTGTTGTATGAAGTTATAAATCTGTATTTTTTTCTAAAATTCTTTTGTTAATGTGTTGAAAAATGTCCTTGTGTATAGATAACCAACATGCAAAACTCCTTTCAGGACTGCATTTACAGTGTGTCACAATAGAGTGCAGAATGCTTCAGCGTATAAAGCTCTGCTCCTGCAAGCACTTCTGTAAGTACTTTCCCACCAGCCTGAGAATAGTCCAAGTGACTTGAATGAGTCTATTTAGAAACTGATGCGTTTGAAGTTAGCATCTGTACAGATGTTTGCAGAAGTAGGGCTTGAACTGACTTGTTTTTTGTAAAAAGACAACTGAGGAAGCTGCTGCATATGCAGAATTGTCATGGAGTACTAAAAGTCACCAAAAACAGGGGTGAATCTAGATGACTGTTGGGGGGTGGGTGGGTGGGGGGAAGGACATGAACCCAAAAAAGCCCAGGCCTTCACAATTATATACATAAAATTGCTGCCTTTGTTTAAAAGGTCTGCTGGTATATCACCTTGTCATGAATGACCTTTTCTTGTTCATGTCTTCCTTTCAGAAATAATTCAGACTGAAAGGAAGACTTTGCAACACGTTCCAAAGTATCGGGGAAAATGCCTTTAGAACAAAGTATAGAAAGCTTTCCTATACATCAGATAGTGAAGGAAATGCTAATTTAACGCAGTTTACATTTTTATTTAGCTCTTAAGTTTAACACCCCTGCCAAGATCTAGCTATACAATAACCAAACACTTTAGCATCTGCAACTTCTTAAAGCCCTGTTAAACAGATGTAATTCCTGGCATAACTTAGTTCTTGCCAGCACTTTTTGTTATATTCCATTAAGACCAAACAGGAAATATATTTCCTTCAGTCTAAGAGTTCAGGAAGAAAATGAGCCTCTCTGTAGCACAGAACACAAGGAGACCTTCATTGCTTCATACCATCAATAAACAGGTCAATGGTGAAGTAAATGGGCAGTACTCTTAGTGTGTTAAAGACGTAAGCAAATTTATTGATGTTGATTCCTTTGAATTTACATATTTAGTATGTTTCCTCTTGCAGGTTTCAGGCATCTGATCATTAGCACATGTTCTCAGTGCCCTTATTTTTGTTCAGTATATATTCACAGTATCTCTAATGTACATTTTGCAAGCAACTTATGTTTGGATTTTAGCGTTATTTTTATTAGTTTTGAGTGTGAAAAAATGCAGAAAGATGCCTAGAGGATTTTTAAACCCACTTTGTCATTTAACGTGCAGTCAACACCTGATGCTGTGGAAAAACCCTCCACAGTTCTTACACACAGTTCTTAACTATAGACCTTGTGCATGGTGCATGTTTTTTCGGGGAGACATAAGCAAATTATCACTGAAGATTCAGAATGAACTTACACCTTTGCATAAACCTGAAATTGAACCTTTTCTATGGTTGAAAAAGTTCATTTGTATTTTATTTGTTTATTGTATTTAATTTCTTCTTGTAGCTCTGCCCTTCCTGGTTTGAACAAGGCCTGGAAATGGAAATACTGAAATATTTGCAGAAATGTTATTCTTTAGTCTATTTTAGGCTTAGGGAAACCACAAAGAACTGGAAATCCCAGGAGAAGATCAGCTCTTGTGAAATGTTGTCAGCCATGTTTCCAGATGTAGAGATTTGAAAAAGAAACAAATAAAAAATGTTCAGGAGTTATCCAAATTTATGATCTACTGAGTTTTAGCTACCAGTTATTCATTGGAAGGTCATTGAATATTTCTTTGGGCTTACCAAATGGGATGTGTTGCCATATGTCTTTACGGCTCTTGACATACCACTAAACAGCTGCACTAATGCCCAAACTAAATTATGACAGAAGACTGCAGCACAGTTTTTTGCATTAATTCAAAGCAGGTCCAAACTTTAAATGTTTTTTTTTTCAGAAATTTTCTAATTTCAGGATCTTCCCCAAATCTATTTTCTTAATATTTGGAGAAGAGACAAGACTGTAAATGAGTGTGTGTACCCTCACATGCATAAAACTCAGATTCATTGAATAGGGTTATTGCGTGCAAGTCTGGGCTTGATTTTTGATTAACGAAGCTGAACTTTATCTTTGATTTTACTTAATCTAAGTTAGCAGAATTCATAATTTTCCCTTTGGTTTGTGACCTAAGTAAATTCTTTCAATTAGTCATTTGAATTTTTTTACTATTTGTAAAAAAAAGCTTGGGTACTGGTATATTTGACCCATTTGAACATTGTTTTTTAGTTAAGTGATATTTCTAGTCAGTACTAGTACATATTATATATTCCATCGTTCCATGTAGTAGATAGGAAGGATAACTATTTTTGAATTTGATTAACCACTTTATTGCTTTCGTGGTTTCTTATAAACAATTTCCTCTGAGAAGGATATTGTCTGTAAGCTCATCTATAATGCACATCATCCACTAAACAGATCTTTTGTCATAATTTCTAGACTTATCACTAATAAATATGTTTGAGAACTGAGTTACAAAGGAATACTGCAGTATTTTGATACAAGTTATTTGTTCTTTCTAGTATTAGGGCATTTTAAACCATTTGGCCTGTATGTTACAGGACCACAGGCATTTGCACTCTGACACTTGTGAAACATTTTTCAGATATAGTTTTACGTAGAATTCTGGGGTTTTAAAATATTTTGTTTTCATAGTTGTGGTGTTGATTTGCAGTGAGTTGGTAAGGTCAAACCGTCTTTCCGCTTGCCTCTAATACTGTCTGTATATGCAATGGGTTATGCTGGTTACAAATATTGTAACTGGCTATGTCTGTAACTTAGGCTTACTGCTTATGTCTGTAGCAACTTCATGGCCAAGCTGGAGCCCAACACTTCTCACTGAGAGGTTAAACAATCACGAGCACTGAACTTGCAACAGGGAGCATGTGTAGAGCAGAGCACGTGGGTGAAGCGCTCCAGCCCTGTGGCAGCAGGCGCAGTGAGGTGATGGTGGCTCTCCAGGGAGGAGTTGGATGCAGGTGCCCCAAAGGACAGCTGTGCTTTTGTAGTCTCCCAGTTCAGGACAGAATCGAGGAGTGAGATTATATTTTGGGACTGTTCTGTAAAATGGTCATAAGACAATTGGGTTGGTGGTATGAGGCAGAAAGGAGTCAGTAGGCTGCTGCTCGCTGCCAGCTGAGCCAAGAGGACTGGTGCAGAGTAGCTTGCTGTGTCCTAACGCTAAGGCTGCTTTCAACTGATGTCTGCCTTTTCACACCGGAAAAATCTAAAATCCTACTGTCTATCAAGTTACATTGGTTTTGGGGTGCTTTACTTCCCCCACCCCCCCGTGTTATCTATTTCTACACAGCTTCTCCTCTCCCTTTCTGTCTGCCCATGTACCTTTGGCTGGGTGAGTGGAGTTTGGAAGCCTTATGAACTAACCGTGCTCATCCTTGGCTGCTCACGATTGCTGTGTTGGGGAAAGGCTGTAGGAGATGCATTTTTCTGCACTATTCAACGTATGTCTTGCTGTTTGCATGACAAGACTGTTGTGTTGTTTTTTTTTTTTTTTTTTAAGATTATGTATTTACCTTAACAGCCTTTTAAAAAAGTTCAGTCTGTGAAAGAGGAGAGAGGCATAATGCCAGAAATTCCAGCAAGAGATTAATTATTTCAAGCAATAACTCTGTCTTGTTGTAATTAAGTGCTGGTATTTTTTTACAGAAACACTTTATGAAGGTCTAGGGCAAAAATCTCAAATCTTTTAGGTTCAGAATTTTTTAATGAGACTAGAGTACTGTGGGAATATTACAGAGGCTTCCTGTAGATCTCTTAAGTGCCTGGAAACAGTCTGTGTATGAGATTTTCTTGACTGTACATGATGTTCAGTTAGTATTTCCATTTATTTAATAACCAGTAAATTTAAAATTTCATAGTAAGCTAGTCTTCCAAGTCCAGTGTGCTAAGCTGTACCAGTTAAATGATCTTTTTGCTTTTTGTTCATAAGTTTCTAGTAAAGTTCACCTGGGACTGAGACATTTACCTTTCCTGTAATTTACATAACTGGAAGACATTATAAAAAAAAAAAAAAGTAAAACATACTGACACATGGTTCAATGAAAGCTTGCATGACAGTTTTACAAGGCTAAAAAGAGCTGGATATTAGCTATTTGATTTTAATATGTTATGAAAGTAACATTTGTTTCTCTGTGCTTGTCCTTACTTGACTTGGATCAAAACTTTCAAACACTTTGTGCCTGGAAAGGAGTAAAGGATTGACCATCAGCTCCTCAAAAGTATCTGTCTTGGCTGGCATAAATTTAAGAACATGGCTGAACACAGCACAATTGATAGGATTTGTTTTGAAGAATTGTATGTTTAATCCTTCTGTTTTCATGACCTATAATGAAAAAGGATCCTGAAGTGGTAAAAAGTGTGTTTTCAGATATTACATGCGATTACTATAGTTATTACTCCATATATTTACATACATTTTGTGCTGGTCCATCAGTGTTGTAAATTTACTAAACACACTGAAACAGGTGTGAATGAATGCTTCATAGTCTATTTTTCCAGACTGCAAAGTTGGTGGTATATTCTGCATTATTTTTGCTCTGTTGTGTTTAATGAGTTTTTTTTTTTTTATGCTTAATGAAATCTATGATGCAGTTCTTCACTGAGTGGTATTTGTAACCATTTTGGCTTGTTTCTTTTAATGATCTTGAAGAAAAAATAGAAGTATTCTGATGAAATGCACTTTTTCACAAAGCTGGGAGTCATTTACATAAAAGGTCATGTATGTAGACTCTATCAGGAATGTTCACAGTAAGCTGAGGGATCATTAATTGGAAATAACATGTAAAGACTTGACTATATGGCACACTTCACTGTTGTTCACACCATGAAAAAAGCAGAAACCCTCAAACGTATTTCATGAGGTATTTCCAGTAAGGGCTGGAAGGTAGGTGTCATTTCAAAACCTACTGATCAAGTCTCACTTGGGTGTGATCTACCATTTCAAAATGAAGCTATTGGAGAGATGGATAGAATGGGAGAAGGGAGATGGGAGAATAGAAAACATGCTTCACAAGAGACTGAAAGATGTTGACTTTCCATAAATACTATAATGTCTTTCAGTTTGAAAGTTAGGAGAAACATTTCTATCAGCTAAGAACTGAGCTTTTCAAACATTTCTACAGATACAGTAGAGGCAAGTTTTTGATGCTCACCACACAAGCACAAACATCTAAGCCCTCTCTTAAAACTGTCTGTATTTAAAATGGGGCTCAAGTCAGTGTTCCATGGGAAGGTATGACCTGACCTGAATGTTAAGGGTCTGAACCTGAAGATTCAGGATTTCTTTACAACTTCTGTATCTTTCCAGATTAATAACCTCACTGTGAAAGGTAAAGAATTAGTCTGGGAAGTTCAAATGACTTGTTTCTTACATGTATGATTGGTGAATGCACTGGGGCATTTCAGAATTTATTTTCGCTAAATTTGAGGAATATTTCAAATCAAAGATTAGTAAGATAAATTTATGCCATACTTCTCTATTTTTCACATACTTCAGAAAAGTCTTTGCATCTCCTGAATTCTGGATGTTACTGAAATTCTGCCTTGAAGCAATTTGCTAATGTCGGTGCAAAGTTGATTTTAATTATATAAAGTGCAGGGTAAGTATCATAAGTAAAGCAATTTATGGACAGTTTAAATACACATTGTAGGGAAAAAAACTTCCCAAGGACAGACACATGCCTCTTTCCATTGGATCTTGCCTCTAAATGCCAACACCTTTACCATACAGCAATAGGCACTAAAATTACCCATTTAAAAAGTGACATTGCTCTCAGTAATGAATATAGCACACACTGTAGTTCTAGGTTCATGTTACCAAACTCATAAAATCCTGTCAGCATTCTTCATCTTTTAAACACAGTCAAAAATTTGCTATCAAATATACACTAGGATTTTTGAGGGGCAGAAATACCACATAGCAAAGCAAACATAAGGAGTTTTACTCGTTATGTTTCTTTGCCTATTGCTGTTTTAATGTGTGTCAAAGGAGTTCACGTGTGTTCCTCAAATGTCCCATCACAGACTGTATTTAAAAATAGATCCTTCCTTAAAAATATTCTGTGGTGAAAGCAAATACTGCCAAATTATGCCGCAATCCTTAAAAGTTTTTAAACTTCTCCATCAAGCTTTCTGTCAAATTCATGCTACACTGAACATGTGTCCAAAATGGCAATGTGCATGTAATTATATTTGTATAAAACTGTGTGTTGAGGACAGGTTTGGGGGACATCCCTTGGAATCCTGCATTTCTTTCTCCCGTCCAAAGTGGTGGTGTTTTTCTGTGCTCCCTACAATCATGAGGAACATGGCTATTGCTGTAGAACTGAAGACTGGGGACATACAAGGACATGTAGTTTTCACCAAACAAGAGAATGTAAGATTATATCTGGTTTGAGTTAAATCTAGAAGGATTTTTGGAGTAGCAGTTGGAAGAATTTTCCTGAGAAGAATTAATTAGATACAAATGGGGCATTGTTAGTCTGAAAACCTTAAATATACACTACCCTTGCTTTTGGTAAGAAATCCAAGCTATATGTTCTGCAGCAGCAAGGCAAGTCCTATAAGCATCATCAACAGAAATTACTTTGTTTTGTCCTCTTGGTTTTTTTTTTTTTTTTTTTAAGCTAGGTATCTAAATGTAGGAGGAATGTGCTTGTGTAAACTTTTTGGGGTGTGTTCTTTTGGCTGAATTAGTAAAATAAACCTAGGCACCATAGAAAGGGTGTGTTGCTGAGTTTTTGTTTTTGACCTGGGCCCCAACAGAGTTTCTCTCTGTCAGCAAAGTCCTTGGCTTTGCCACCTCCTCTCCCTCCCGCCCCGCCCCGCCCCCCCCCCCGCCCCCAAAGGACAAATAATGTTTTTTTGGCTTCCATATGTAATAAATAGGTGGTCTCTCTTCAGAGCTTTTGAGTGCCTCCCTGCAAATGGCTGGAGATGGTTAGCAGAGGCCAAGTGGATTTGCTCTTCTCTTGGATCTAAGTCACTCCTGCATCTGTCTTGGACCTCCTCAGTATTGCCAGCCCTCATTGGCCTAAAGAGGGAGGTACTGTGCCCAATGCACTAAAGTTTTCCAACTGCAATAAGCAAGGAATCTAGTATCTATTTCTTGTTTTGGAATTATGCTGCAAAGCCAGTGTTCAAAGAGGTCTCCACGTGGTCATGTTAGGTCATAACCAAGAATTTAGAAGGGTGATAGCTGTGTATTTATAAAATTATTTAAGCACAAAGGCTAACCTGGGAAGATTCCCCCCCCCCTCCAGTTTTGAACCCCCAAACCAATGAGATGCCAGAATATTTCATCCTCTATGAGCCTCAATCCTCACAGTGGTCAGATAATGTATATGCTCAATTTTGTTTATTTTTAATCACCATAAAATTTGTGATGTTTTGTTAGTGTTTTCCAAAGACATCTTGAAAGAGACGATTTAAAAACCAGGGCAACATTTATTATTTAGGGATGTCCTCCATGCTGTGAAGAAGAATTTAACTTTGATGTTGCTCTAATGAACTATTTTTACTTTAGTTAAAATTCACAATCCAACTTCTCATGTGTTTTGTATTTGTTATTTTTTAAGGTTGTTCAAGTTCAATAGAAGACATGGAGAAGGACTTGAAGGAGAAAACATTCAAAAATGTCTTAATAGCACACCAGCATACAAAAGGTTAGACATTTTGAAGTATTTACCATGTATTAGTTGCCTATGTGAAAAATTGAAACCTTTTGGTGAAAAACACTTGAGGAAAAATCAATTTGCATGATTACATTAAAGAAGGAATTGAATTGTTAGAAGAACAAACTGGTTTGGGTTTAAAATATTTCTAGAATTAAGACTGTGGGTGATTTGACTTGAAATTTGTTTCTGAAAATTAAATTAATCCTTCACACTTTGAGAAAGACTAGGAAAAATAAAAGTGACTACATGTATGTGTGTATGCATGTGTCTATACATGTACACTAATACGAATGGGGAACACACGGAAAAAGGTATCTCTACCTTTGTTCAAGTACTATGTCTGACATGTTTAGCTTAGCCAGTTAGTGTGAGAAATTCCTGATTCCATCGGCTTCCTGGAAGAGTTGTAGTAGTGCAAGTATACTTTAAGCAGCAGGTTATAGGAAGTGGACTTAAAAATGTTCCATGCATATCTTGGCAGTTAACTATATGCTTTGGCTTTAATTTGGGTTCAGTTGATACTCAATGCTTTGGAATATTTAAGAAACCTCTGAACTATAAATAGATACATTTACTCCATATTTCTTTTTTTATAATACAAAATGATAATTTAGTGGTGGCTGTCACAACTAAATTTTCTGAGTGGCTTTTTTCCTGCAATGTACCAATAAATATTGTAAAGCATTGGTCTTACTACCAGTGACTGAAAATAGAAGGCAAAGTTTTGATGCAATAAACAACTTTCTCACAACAGCGTATGAGTGTCTCATAGGCTGAGCAGTACTGCATCAGCAATACTGTTTGATTCTAAGTTTTCTTCTGTAAAGGTAATGAATAAAGTAATTTGTCTTAGTTTTGAGGGAATACATGAACTGCAAGAACCCCATAAAGTAATATTTTGCTTTCTCTTCCCTCCCCTACCCCTCGCCCCCTCCATTATTTTTCTCCCTGGAGAACATTCCTATCCCCAGTCCCTTACTCTGAAAAGCATTTGCTTTTGACCAAGAAAGTAAAGTTCAATAGTTGTGAGCAATGATGTCTGTTCTTTTAAAGTTGGTTTTATAAGGCAGAAGGTCTAGGCATTGAATATTTGGGCTGCTCAGGTATGGTTTATATTCTGTGGAGAAAAACGAGCAGTATTTATGGAAGAAGATATCTGATAGCAATTTACTTAGCAAATTGTTATCTACAATTTGTTTCTTCTGTTTAGGATTTGTTTAATTAGCTTTCATGAAAGAACAAAAGCATTCAAACCACAAAAGAAATCTTTTAATTAAAATAAGATGTTTAAAAATAGATTGTTCCCACAATAATCTTAGTAGAATGTTTTCAGCTTTGTCTGAAATTAAGCGGAAAATATTTGCATGAAGTTTTATTTAAATATCTATTGCTGAAAATTTAAATGACATGAGGTCAAATTAAAATCCAGACTTTTTTTTTCTAAGTCCGAATTAGTTTTCAGTAATACTTAATCCTAAATTTACTAGCCAATTATCATGGTTTTGAGAACAATTTTTCCCTGTTTGCTAAATGTAATCTTTCCTTTCTGGTCTTTTGTACAGTGCAAATCTACTCCCAAACAAAAGAAAATTTACGCGTCTTGCAAAAGCATATACATACATACATACCTAATTTTGTCAGCATTCTAATTGCAAGCCTCAAAAAAGGAAGACATGCCAGTGAAAGTCAGCAAAGCAACATGATGGAAAAAACAGCATATGTGAAAAGCAGATAAATATTTTCAAAATCCAAGCTGTGTGAAGGTATTAGAAGGTTAGTGCCAATTATTTTGGCATCACTGTGTAACCAGGTAATTTTCACCAAAATCAGGTGCATCATAATAACAATTTTACAAACATTCAGAAAAAAAATACATAGGTATAATGTGCATGTTACAGGGTAATTCCATCCTTTATGAATGTTAGTGTATACAAAATATTAATTATTGTTACATTTGGAGCAAGACCACATGCAGTCATGCTTTGTTTTACTTGTGTACCTCAATCTAATGATTTTTATTCTTCTTCTTATTTTTTGTTAGTAAGGCTTTCAACAGTTTTCATAATGAATGAGTTGGGGTAACTTGTGTTCAATACTCCACTCCAGCTGGTACCTGTATACTCCATTTATCCAACACAAACTTTATACACTCATTTGGAGGCTAGATATTTATGAATTATGTAAAAGGAAAGACAAATTATTATTATGTAAAAAGAAAAGAAAAAAAAAAGAAAAAATTTCTAGTCCCTTTGTCCCATGTTATCCTGGAGTCCTCCTGCTGGGATGGAGTGTGTGGCTGGGAGTGCCTGGAGAAAGCATCCAGGAGGTGTTAAAGAAGAATAAACTCAGAACAGTTTGTCTCCACTAAATTGTATTGTACTTTACAGGTTATCTTTCATTCTGTGTTATTTCTGTTCTGAACTGTGGGAGTGCCTACATCAGATCTTCATCCTCAGGAAAATTTGTCTATTTTCTGGTTTCCAGATGGCAAACCAGCAGCCAACAACAACATTGACTCTCATATATCTGAATATTAACTTCTTACTTTGACAGGAAGATTTAAGAAAATATCATCTAATGATTTAAGAGACTGTGCTTCAAAAAAGAAAGAAAAAAACAAAAGGAATAAATCTTAAACAAAACACTAGAAATGTGTTCTGTATAAATTTCCAAGGTTTTCTTGACAACAATAATGACAACAACAGCAGAATTAGAACCACACAACCGACAGCTCTTGCCCAACCACGCATGCTGTCAGATGGGAAGTTGGCCTGAGTTGTAACTGGAAGCTTCACTAAGCCGTGCAAAATACAAATCTGGAAAGTGGCAACAAAATTTCCAGAATATTCACAAACCTCTGAAGTTCTTGTGAAAATTTCAAGGTGCACAAAATTAGCTGCTTAGGCTGAGCATACATTTGATAATATCATTTAATTTGCCTTTTGCACAAGAACATGGTGCAATTCTTGGCAAGGGACAATTATACGGGAAAGAAGTGGGGTAGGGAAAAGCCTGCCAAGATGATGTGGCACCATGGCTTGCAAGCCCAGGGTGCTTTCAGCTTATACACAGCTGGAAGAAAGCACTTTAAAGGAACCAAGGTGATTGTGGCAGAGGTAGATACACGGTGGCAGGCAGGTTTGGTGGATGTGCAAGTTTTCCAAACACAACATTTGTGTCAAGTACGTCTTACCAGTAATAGACATTCAGTCATGCCTGGGCCATGGCAAAAGGCAAACCAGGGGCTCTTTTTAGCAAGGAGCACAAGCCTCATAAATTACAGACCAGTTGTGGAATAGAATTTTTAAACAAGCTTTTAGAGCAGTGTACTGTTGGCTATTTTTGATCCTAATAATGAAGTAAAAGCCTCTGTCGTAGTGAGGAAAGACCCAAGAAACTACAGAGCTGATAGTCTAATCTCAGTACCTGAAATAGTTTTGGAGAAAATCATACTGGGTGCTATTGAGAGACATTTAAAGAACAATAGACACGGACAACTTGTGTTCACAAAAGGAAAGTCCTGTTTAACTGATTTGATATCCTTCTATGATAAGGTCACCTGCCTTATGGATGAAGGGAAGGCATTGGATTTACTTCTGGATTTTGGTAAGGCTTTTGATACTGTTCCTCCCAGCATCCTTCTGGACAAGTTGTCCAACTGTGAGATGAACAGGTGGTGCACTGGGTAAAGAACTGGCTGAAGGGCAGAGCTCAAAGGGTTGTAGTGAATGAGCCTGTGTCTGGCTGGTGACCAGTCACTGGCACTGTTCCTCAGGGCTCAATTCTAGCACCAGTTCTGTTCAAGATTTGTGTCAATGTTCTTGGTGCAGGAGCTGAATGCACCGTTAGCAAGTTTGCTGATGGTACTAAACTGGGAGGTGCTGTTGACTTTATGGAGCGACAAGTGGCCTTGCAGAGGGATCTAGTTAGATTGGAGCATTGGGCAATCATTAATGGCATGAAACTTAACAAGTCCAAATGCCAGATTCTGCACCAGGAATGGAGTAATGCCAGGCACAGTTCTAAACTGGGGGACGAGTGGCTCCCCTGAGGTAACAGCAGGGACTGGAATGGTGCAAACCCAATGAGCGGGTTACTGATTTTTTCATCCATACAGAATCTTTTGTTGAACATCTGAAACATACTTGACAGACATTTAACTCACTGAGCCTCAGAAGGTCCCATCTAATACACAGGTTGTATTGTCTCCATTTTATGGCAGAATAAATTGCAGGGACAATCTGTTCTGAATGCCGTGTAATTTCTGGTGCATTCCTCAGCTTCCTTTTTTTGGGTTTCTTTTTGCTTTTTCTTTGTTCTTTTCTCTTTCCATTTTTGCCCCTATCTCCGCCCCCACCCCCCCTTTCTTCCCCTTCCCTCCTTTTTCCCTCCTTTCCTCCTCTTTCCACACAACCTTCCTTTGCCACCTTCATTTTTCCTTCTGCCTTAATTTAAGGTGTAGGCCTATGAATGGTTCTGAGGAATGTTCTAAATTAACCATGTTTACAGTTGGTGGGCCTTTAGTGAAATAAATAGGGGAATGACTACAAGCTTCACTTGCAGAAAGAAACTGGAAACAAAGAAATTCCATTCTATTTGATAAGGCTTTTTATATCATGAGTGTGCAATCCTGGGCTCTCAGTCTGCATTTAGTTATTTGAAAACACTTGTCCAATTTAACAACAGCAACAAAAAAGATGAATGCTAGAAGATCAGTTTCCACTGAAATTGGCAGAGCTAATGAATACCTTTGAAACTGAGACTTTTTAGGAAGGCACAAAAGAAAATTTTTTAATCTAATTGGTTACAAATAACCACAGATGTTATAATAGAGATTATACATGTGAAAAAAATAATTTAGAATATCCAAAACAAACACCTTTCTTCCCTTATAAAAATGTCAGAGATTATTTTAAAGATTATATCTGTGATAGGTTTTTTTAATTGGAGCTAGTGTTCTGGAACTCTTACAGAATATATGTTTAAAATTTTCTAAAAACTCATGATATGTGAGTAGGCAGTCCAAAAATAGAACAGCTCTTATGCATAGTGAGGTAGTAAAGTTAATTCTCAGTTCACTACTTTTCCTAGGAATTAAATATTAGTAGTTTACAATTGATAGGGATGATAAAAAATGACTAGCGTTGCTTTCACTATATTCTGATTGCTCAATTTCTGAATAGAAAGGAATATCCATTGTAATACTACTTCCACTGCTTATGTATTGTTTGTCTTTTCATTCATTGGTTTAATTGACTGTTCTCTTTGAATATACAATTATATATGACTTTTTGAGGGCTGTGGTTTGGAGTTTTTTCTAATGTTTTCTTAACAGAATGTATAGTGAGTTATTTTAAAAAGCATATTTGATTCCTAAAGACAAAATGACTTGAAAAAAATTTAGTGAAAGGTATTCACATTGAAAGAATACATTTTATTTAAGCGGTGATACTATTTTCTTATAGAATGTTGGCACTAAATATATTTAACTCCCATTTTGAACACAATTTAATCAGCAGGATATTAGAAGCAGATTTGACCTTCTGACCCACTTTGTAAACAGATGGTCTTAGCCAGGAGTATCAGCATGTATCTGAATGATATCATGCAGTTTGCAACACCCCTGGGGAGGAAAGCATTACATTGCCATGTTGCAGCTAGGTAACCCTATAGCCCCAAAGTCTGAAACAGCAACACAAAGGTTCCACAGCATATTCAGTCTATTCATCAGTGAGCTACCATGTGTCTGCTATAAGGATGTTGAAAGACCTGCAACTGGTCCATCAAAGAAGTCTGCAGCTTAGTTTTTTAGTTCTCCACTATAGTAGGATGCAGATGGGTTTTACGAAGCAGCTGATTGAGGTTATAGACAGAGATTTCTGAAAGGTAGAACATGAAGCGTGGAGCATCCCACAGCAGCAAATTATTTTTTCAGTCTTCACATTATGCATATGTTGATCTTACAGTGAAATGCAATAGTAAAAGTTTGCAACATCTGAATTTATATTGTATCAAAGTAAGTGTTTATAAACCTTTAAAGCAAATGTATTGTGCATTCAGGTGTGTCAGTATAACTGCATTGACTTTGGTTGTTCCAGAATTACTTCAGTGTGATCAAAATCTCTCTTCACCCTCACCTACCTTCTCTCATCATCTGACGTAAGACTGGCATTTGGCAAGGTCAGACCTGCACTTTGAAACACGTGGGTATTACTTTCAATCTACCAGTTGCATTTAATATATTTTGTGTGAAAAATCTATTTACTACTTGAATCTAGATAAAATTAACGGGTAACTATAAACAAAACTGGCATAAATCATGCTTTTCCAAGTATTTTTTATAGTTATTCTTTATATTATCATGGGCTTTGGTAACACAGTTGAGGTTTTAGTGGTTCACAGGTAACTTTTCTGTTAAAACATACCAGGCATTTTGGAAAGCAATTTCCAATACCAGGTGTTTGGAGAAAGAACCTGGTTTCACACATTTACCCTTGAAGTGATGTGTCTTGATCATCCTACTTTTTCAATGTATTAAACGGTGACTGCAGAGAGATATTTGATGTAGATCATGTATCATCTCTTAAATAACTGCTTTAAAATATGGACCTCTCTTCAGTCTTGTATTTCCTTTAAGCACTGAATCTGGACATGTCATGGACTGTAGCTCAAAGGCTTCTCAATAAAAGTAGCTGGCCATCCAAGAGAAAAAGAACAGGTGGAGTGCTTTATTTTTAAATTTTTATTTAAAATAAACTTTTATAAATTATGTATTTATTTATTTGTTTAATATATTTATATATATATATTATATTTATTTATTTAGTTATTAATAAAATAACTTTTATTTTTAAAGTGCTGGCTTTATTGTTTTTCTTCATGATACCAGTTAGCTTATAGTATTTGAAGTGGTACACAATGGCATAAATGGCATAAATAGCTAGTGCAGGTGTGGATGCTCGCTTTAGGGCCATTGTCCATTTTGTGTTGTCCATTGTTAAGGGATGTTGTCACAAATCTAGACCTAAGACTGAAGTCTTCCTTTCTAAGCCTTTCCCACCTTATCGAACTTCTTCGGCATTTTATTCTGGCTTTTGAAATGTCAAGCTCTTTAAGAGATCTTGAAATCTCCTCTATTATCATAAGAACAATTCTAACATCTTCAGCTGTTTAACTTTAGTAGTTTTATTTTTTTAAACTCCTTCCTGAGAACATAGGATAGTTTTTTAAACTCAGATTCTCAGAAGCTTGTACAGAAATGGTTGTCATCTGTCTTTATTAACACAAATATCACTGTACTGTACTTATGAAGACAGCTTCATAAAAGCAAGTATTCTGTTAAAAGTGGGGCCAGATGATACTGTCAGTTTCATTTTTTTCTCAGAATGTGGTGTAGCGCACAGTTTAGTGCAGATCTGCAGAACTGACACAGGACTAAATGAGCAGAAGCTGGCAGAGGAAGTTCGTCTGGGCTTGTCTTCTGTTAAAAAGTGTGGGAGCCTTTCGCTTCTGTTCTGAATCACATGGGATGATTCCCCTGCCCCAACTGCAAACTTAAAAGAAAGGTAATGTTACTCCTTATGAAAAAAAGTATGTATAATGCCATCCTAACTGACCTGTGGTTATACATAATCATTCCATCTAAATGGCCTTTCTTTACAGACCTTGTTTCTCCATTCTAGCTTCTTGCATGTTTAAATGAGGTTTACTGCTTAATTCAATTTTTAACCCCATATTGTTTAACACATATATGAGCTTGTTAAACAGAACACTATAGAGAATGTGACTTTCTTGCTTTCGTTGGAGGTTTTTGTGATGCTTTGTACAGTGGAAGCTGTCGTGATTCACTGTATAGAAGGAAATGTCACTGTCTAGAAGGAAATGAGAGGTGAATTAATTGATTTGCAGGTCTTGGAATTGACCAGAAAGATAAAGCATACATATGTGTTCCAAGCATGACTGCAGAGGGGATCACAAACTTGGCTTCCCCTGCATTCTTTGCATATTACTACAAATGGGATATTGTTGAGTCATGTCTGTTTGTCCAGGTTGTTGTAAAATTTTGTGCTGAATCTGACCACTAATTACAGACTTCAGAATTATTCTTGGAGTTCTCAAATTTCATTTTTTGTTATCTGATTATACAAAATATTTGAGAACGAGCACAGTGCAATTTAAAAATAATGGTCTGGTGGACTTACGGCAATGTAACATGACTTGATGCTTTCTTAATAGATGTAAGAAAATTGTCTGCAACTCTAAAAGAAAGAAACCGTAGCTTAAAAACTCCTGTAGTAATGAATAGTAAACTAAGCTGCTAATAAAACAAGACAAGGAATTAAAAAACAGCTTACAAAAATTATTGAAAAGAAGAAGTTGTTCCACAAATTGCAAAAATTCCAGTACAGGATTTCATCAGAAGTAATTTTTATGTATTTGTTTTGAGTCAAACCATATTAAATAGGAAATTTCAAAGACTCATATATTTCCCCCAACTTACCCGTGCAAGGGAGAATTTATATTTTTCTCTTAGGAAAAAAGAATAAAGAAGAATAGATCAGGTTTTCTGGCTGGACCTGATTTCTGCTGTTACCAACACCTGTATGTTTTAGGAGTCATACAGTAGGAACCAAAAAGTTACTTTTAATATTAGCATTGAAGGATGTGGTTGGAATTGGGTGAAAAACTGGTGACATTTGTTCTGTCCATGTAAATAACATGCTGTGACTTGAACATATCTTTTTTCCTAATTGAAAAGGTAACCATAAATACAGTGACATACATGTTTCCAAGCTTTTACAAGAGTGAGAAAGAGTGAAGAACTAATATACTAGAGTTCAACATATGGCGGCATGAGAGACCAAGGGAAATCAATAGTTTCCACTTGGAAGACTTGGACAGTCCAGTCTAATGTGCAATGCAGCAATAGCAGCTGTGTGCTTTGTTAACACAGACCAGCCATCGGGACTTAACCTTTTTGGAGTTCAGCTGTCTCAAAAAGAGAACAAGGCACCTTAAGGCCAATGAATTAACTACATTATTTAAAGGTAAGGCCCCATGACTATAAGTAAAGCTGAACAAAATCTTTCCATACTCATCTTAAAATGTGTTAAATAGGAAAAAGAACTTTTCTGTGGTGTTAAATGCAATGTGCCAAACTGTCAGTCCTTTCAAAAGAGGAACTTATTTTGTGTGATGGATATATATATTTTTTTTTAATATTAGATTTTGTAACTCAGTGAAAGAGCTATACATGGCTCTGTACATTTTCAGTGGTGTGACTGGCTGTGCTTATCAAAACAGTTTCTTGTTTGCCTCTATCTGGATGAGCCATCACATCACTTATGTGAGCACTACATTCAGAAACCTGGCTTTAATTTATTGAAAAATGTAGCATACTGTGCTGGTGTGAATTTAACTCAGAAGTGTCTACTAACTCAAAAGAGTCTTTTTTATTTGTAGTACACTGTGTACTTGCCAGTTAGAAACAGGCAGATTTCCTGTACTCAGAAGACTGCTTTATACTTCACATGTTGCCCTGTGTGGAGACTAGCTTTAAAGTATGCTGGCCAGGAGGTATAATTCTTCCTGTAATCTCTTTTGCTCTGATGTCAATGAGATGGAGAAAACAATTCACTGAAGCCCTTTCAAAGAAATAGTTGTTACTCAGGAGAGAGTACAACACTATTTATTAATTCCTGTTGGTCAGTGAAATGGAAAATGCATTGTTCCCAGAGTGCTAATTATGATTTATACATTTATTTTTGTATTAGATGCTTAGGTAGCTTAGAGGACGGGTAAGAAGATGGTCTTTTCATTATGGGTAATGTCATCTTGTCTATGTTATTGACAGCATTTTAGTGGGAGCAGATATGAAACTATTGCTAAATAGATAGAATGACTTTTAGATCCCAGATAGCAGTGTAAGCACCAAAGGGCAAGGGAGTGGGTTTAGCATCCCATGCCGTAATTGATATAAGCTATTGTCTTACTCTAGAATGGAACCCAGTTTATTTGATTAATAATGCTCAGGAGGGATTACTCTTATTCAAATTAATGTAAATGATGTAGACCTCTGCATTTATATTAGCCATATTAAAATCTTCTAATGCTAAATGAGGCAAATAGGAGAGAATAGGCACATGAGCTATTTTTGATGACTTAGTAAGGGAGAAAAGGAGCTGCATGCTTGACATACTTCTCTCTATTGAGTGTACAGGGAACACAAAGAAGCTGTAAAGGGACTATGAAAGAAAATTAGCCCAGATACCTACCTACACTTTATTAGCTGGGAAAAGGAGAAACAGAACTTTTGGTAGTACTTTTGTCGCAAGCCCACTGATTTTAGCATTGCTGCAATACTTATATTACTTTAGTCATACCTGCCATTTACTACATTAAAAACTAATTTTTCTTTTTTTTTTTTTAAGGCTCCTTTTTTTGGGTTCTGTTTGATGCTGACTACATACCCATGCATCATGTTCCCAAGGGGTTAGAAAGGCTCAAGAAATAGAGAGAAGGTACTGAAAAGCTTTGTCAAATCATGTTGTTAAAAGCAAAATTAAAATATTCAGATACTGCTATTCTTTCTGTACCATATTATCATCACTGAGGTTTGTTTTTACTTTCTCTATGTCTTATTGAAAAAAGTAATTGTTTGTGACATATTTTTTCATCCATGTACCTAATCTTAGTCCTGGTAAGAGATCAGCAGACAAAAGTTTAAGTGCATAGAGAATGAACTTTTTTCCAAGTTAAGACGAATTACTCAGTGGAGACTATGGTTTTGAAAATGTATTAATTTCTATACAGTTGTAAATTTCCTGTAAGCCATCTGTAATTCTGCCATGTTCAGTGACACAATTTCCCTGATTTCCTGTAAGGCATATTTAATTAATATCAGGCAAATAAATTGTATTATTTTGGCCATGAGTTACTTTGGACCAAAAGAGATTATACTGGAGGCAACGGAAGGAGAGAAAAATATGGAAATTTCAAGGAGCTAGGAACAGCAATGTCAAACCTATGTCTAAATGATTTGAAGAAAGGTTTATATGCTTGATCTCTTTCCTATCTTTCCCCTAAATCTACTGGTTTAATAACTAAAAAATAATCAGCCCTCCCAAGACACCTTGCCTCACGTATCTCAGTAGTCCACCAATGGCTACAACAATGCTTCTAATTCAGCATTTGAATATTAAAAACATTGTAACATAAGAAAAGGGAAGAAGCTTATCTCTCACTGTGATTTCAGTATGTTTTCCTCACAAAACATTCCACTCTCAGGTAACACCCAGGAAAATGTGGGAAATCAATGGGAATCTTCACCATACTTCACTGGCCTTTTGAAATCAAATGTGGGAAAGTTAATTGCTGGTTCTTTTTTTCTGGCCTCTTTTATCATTTGGTAAAACCTAACATATTATTTCACTTTTCTTTCATACAAATGGTGAGAATGTAATGAAAGCTTTAAAGAAGTGCTGGAGAATCTAGCAACTCCAAATGTGTAATGAAGGCAAGTATGGTTTAGGACAGGTCAGACCAAAGCTTTACTAACCATGACCATAGTGAGAGAACATTAAGACAGCATCTCTCCCTCTGCTCCCCTTGTGTCCCAAAGGATTGCAGAGAACTGTTTCACAAAAAAAGAGGTGAAGTAAATAATAATTTCAATTTTAAGAAGGCCAAGTATCCATCCCTGGGAGGGATGGACTCCTTAAGGAGCTTGTTAACTGCCACAATTCTAAGACCAAACAGTAATAAATGATGTGATAGTATGGAGAGGTGCTCTTGGTGGAGCCTGTAGGAGTGGCACAC
>JAVJGJ010000047.1:88618453-88639950 GCA_035590215.1 Microhierax caerulescens | reverse complement strand
TGCCTCACATCAAAACATCTATACTTCAACATATATTTGATGTTTCCTCTCACATCCTTTATGCTAGTTTCCAACCCTCTTGCATCCAACATTTCTTCAAAAGAAAGAGTAAGATGAAGGGTTTTGTATCAGAAATCATTATAGATATACTAATATCAATATCAAGCTCTTTCAAATATATTAATAGAATCATAGGACTGTTTGGATTGGACACAGATGCTCTGGGCAGCCTGTGTCAGTGCCTCACCACCCTCGGAGTGGAGAATTTCTTCCTAAATATCTAATATAATTCTGCTCTCTTTCAGTATAAAGCCATTCCTCCTTGTCCCGTCACTACATGCTCTTGTAAGAAGTCCCTCTCCAGCTTTCCTGTTGGCCCCTTTTGGTACTGGCAGGTGCTCTAAGGTCTCCCCGCACCCTTCCCCCAGGCTGAACAACCCCAACTCCCTATTGATATTATCAATATCAAATATCACTATTATTATGTTATTAACATTAGTATTAAATATATATATGAATAGCTTCTATTAAATTCCCAGAAACATGAACAGTGGTGAAATGGGATTTTGCGGCATTTCATGTAATTCATACATTCTTGTATAAAGGGATGTTAGAGTACAAATACAACTTTTCTATAACTTGATCTATGGAATTAATTTACTGCTCACTTGGTTACGAAGAAAATTGTTGTAAGTACTTTGAATCAGATTAGGTGGAATGGAATGGAAAAAAGTTTGATCTAATTGTAAGGCAAGTGCATTTTGTTGTTGTTTTGAAGTTTACCTTTTATTAAAGAGGGTATTTTACATTTTGGGAATATGGTACTTTGGGGGAGAGAAGAGGAGTCTGAGGTCCATGTAGTTGTACTTGAACAGCCTTCTATTTCAGCTTGCAGTTGTACCCATATGCATACCTTGATTACAGAACTATCGTATGTGTGGTAAATAGGACTTGCTCTCTTTATGGAGCAAATAGATGCAACGAGCATTCTTGCATATTTTTACTCTTTGTTTTCCTGTTTTCCAGGGAAATTTTTATTGAATTGCCTTTTTATTTTACAAGATTTACATTGATAGAAAATACTATACTTAAATGCTATCTTTTTTTTTTTTTAAAAAAAAATATTTAAATTTCATGTATTGAAACATAAATCATGTACTAATCCTGGAAATCCCAACAAAAATAGTGATTGTATTGTACTGTGAGCCAGTAGAGAGAGAAGCATTACTTTTCTACTAATCAAAGTCTACTAAGTGGTCTGTTTACGTCCTCCAATTGGCAAATGTAGTTCCCTTCTGTGCTGCCTTCACCTTTTGTTTCTATGGGGGAAATTCAGCAGCACAGTATTTGGAATGTTGGGTTTTTTTGGGGGGGAGGGGGAAGTTGGATTAGTAATCCTGTTCCTTGCTTGTCAAGAGAAGAATTAAGATCAAATAATTGAGTAAGTATCATGAAAAATAACTGCCAAACACTTTGCTAAAGTTTTAAGCTCTAGGACTTAGATTTTTGTTCTTTGTCTCTATGCTAACAAGGCTTTTATTTGTATTCTTTCTGTGCCTTTCTGATTAAAAACAAGATGATGGAGAGAAGGGTAGTAGCGTAGTCTTTTATATGAGTTTTTTTTGAGGTATACTGAAATTTGAAGTTCAAATTAATCCAGTAAAGCATAGGGGATTTTAGGTAGTCTTTGGCTTGTCAAGTCCTCTACGGTAGGGCCATTGTCATGATTCTAATTTTGGGATGTATCTGGTAGAGCAATGCTGGAAAAAAAGGGTGTCATCACAGCCTAGTCTCTAGAAGCTGACAATTTGTGATGTTTCCTCAGGACTGCACATGCAATTTAAATCAACCACCAGGGTCTGACATTTGTCAAGAAGGTAAACTGGCCTTTGTCTTACAGAAAGTAAATTCCCTTTGCTGTTCTCAAAGCTGAATTAGAAAGAAAGCCTTTATCCCAACAAGTAATGTGAACCTCAGGCACTGAGTGTTAAATTCTTCAAAGTAAATTTTGAGCTGTTCTGTTCAATCCACCAGTACAGAGGTTTGCATAGGCCTTCTCTAATCAAAATAATGACATCTTTTTTTCTTGCATTTCAGCTTTTAAATAACTTGAACTTGAAGTCCTTTACTGGTAGACACTTCTGAAACTATACACCTTAGATTTTTCCAATGGTGAATGGTGAACTGATGTCAATTGATCTGATAGAGCTTTTCATTTATCCCCTTGCAGTTTCTTACCTTTAGAGTTAAAAAAAAACCTGAGGAACTGAAACTGAATCTAGCCAGCACGACAAAATTTCTGAGGGAGAGTTACTAAAGAGCTAGTGCTGGGCTAAATTTATAACTTCTGTGTAAATGTAAAGAAACCACATAAACCTCCTATAGATCTGTTTGTTGTAACAACAGTAACCTGAACACCTTAAATTTTAAACAAATGTAGTTCCTGTCTACAAAGTTAAATGGTGCTTTTCAGAGAGAAATAGGAAAGGGGTAACCTTTATTTTCCTTCAAGATTTTCTCAGCCATGTGATCAAAATAGAACAGGAACTGGTATAATAATGAAGCAAGGGCTTGTTTTAACTTTTAGTGGTGCAGCTTGAAGATTTATGAAGTTGTACTTTTGGGTATCTGAAAATGGGCTTCTGGCTCTCTACAGAGTATAAAGGAACACTTATTTTCCCTAGACCTGCTGTGGTTGACACGATTATGACACACCAAAGGAAGGTGATATGCTGTTCAAGATCATCTTTAGCCCTTCTGCTAGGGCCTGTAAACTGTAAACATAAACACCCTTAAACCACATTATTGTGAGTCAAACCCTGCCCTCAAGAAGCATTAGCAGAGCCTCAGGTCTCATATGTCCCAATACAGTGACCTAACAGGGCTGCCTCTAATTATAATGTACAGAAGTAGTATTACATTCAATTAAACTTAATTAGAGTTAGCATAATTCACAGCATTCACAAGAAATTGGATTCTCACTTTACAAAAGCAAGCAAGACAATAGGCATTTTTAAATTTTTTTCTTTTTTTTTGCTTTGCCAGGATTAGAATGACCTTGACTTTCAGCCAAGAACATTCCAAGTGAGCTAACAGCAGGAAACACATCCACTGTTGAGATCATCTTTGCAATCACATAACAATTTATTTCCATTTGTGAAAGTCATCCAGCCTTGTTTAAGGACAATATTAGTGTACAGTATGTTCACAGTATATTTTAATGTCACAGTGTGAAGGACAAGAAAGAAGTTCAGGAACCAGGATATACCTATTTTAAAAAATGTTAGAAAATGATGCAATGCTATTTTTGCAAAATATAATGAAATGTCACAGAGTTCATAGTTGTTACTCTAACTTTAAAATCTGAGTTTCTTCTATTTCCCTCCATGACCTAACTCTGTATTTTTGCCCACTACATATGGGTGCATGCAGTTCAACCCTATCATACATTTGGAATCAGAAACCATTGTTTGGAAAGTCAATCAAGACATTACCAAATTCCCCAGAGTAGTAATATTCAACTAATTGCAAATCAGAGAAACTGTATTCAAAACCAGCTCAGGATATCAGTACAAAAAAACTCCAACCCAGTCCCGCTCCTCTGGTTTTGACCCATTTAAACGTGCAATCATGCAGTCTCTTCAGATTGTGCAGACTGGGTTCAAGGATATGACGAGTGGTGGAGAGGCACCTTTTTTGCGCAGCACCACCTTAAAGCATGTATCTATGGAAACGTGGCTTTAGTTTAAACTGCCCAGGGAGGTGGCTGTGCTATGGTACCTGGCTGTGAACTGGAGTGACAGAAGTGTAGGTGCACTCTTCTCCACCTCTTTGCATGCTTGAGTGAGGCAATGTCTTCAACTCCCTCGTAAACATGCCCACGGATGCTTCTCAGATCTTGTGGATGGATGGAAAGGAGAGAAAGCTATTACACTCTCGTTACTTTATGTGAAATGCTTTAGAAGAAAATTACATGTGATTTTTAGATCAGTCACAGAAATTCTTGGGGAAAAACCAGAGGTAACAGAAGATATAACAAACCAGAGGTTGTACTACAGATGGCTTTCGTGTTTTCCAGGATTCTGAACAGAACATGAAAGCTTTACTTTTAATAGCTTTGAACTCATTTAAATAATGTATATGTTGGAAGACTGAAAGAAAGAGAAATTAAGGGGAAAAAAGCAATTTCAGCTAGACTTGCCAGGTCACCATGACCTACTCCTTTCTCCCCATCTTCCAAATCTTTGGGTCTTGGGAGTTAAAAGGAACGCTGTACTTGGATGAATTAGGTGGTATTGTGATGACAGTGGCTTGAGACAAAGACGACTAACCTCTTCCCACTCTTACTCTCTTTGCATTGTTGAATATAAAGATATTTCTTAGGGGGAGGAAGCAAGAACCTTTGTGAGATTATATTGTTGAAGAAGAGGTGAGCTGCTGGGTCCCCAAAGGCCTTTAGAGGCCTGCCCATGTTCTGACTGGTGCTGCTATCATGAGCTGTAAAACCGAGACCCATGGAGATTAGTTGCTAGAACCAAAAAGTGCTATTCAGAAGACATTGTCCCGAATACCAGTTCTGAAAACGCTGGCTAAGTTACTGTGTGGCTCTACAGGAACGGAAATTCTGTCATTGCTGAGTAGCATGTTTTTTTCAGGTGCCTGAAACATGCCATGAGTCTTGACATGTGTTACTGCCTTGTAGTCAAGGATTCCCATTGCTTTTATGACTAAATACTCACAAGGCTTTATGCTCCCATGATACTTCTTACCTTGACTCCAGCTCTTTTTCTGTTGAGCTGATAGCCAAGTTCTGTGGCTTTTTCAGACTACCAGCTCTAGGGCAATAAATCTGGAAGGCCTGGTTATTGCTAAAAGTGTTTTATTTACCCATAGCTTGGATAGCAGACCTTGGCTAGCTGTGCCTTGACAGTAATACTCTGTGATGGTGATGCAGGAAGCACAAGGAACTCCAGACATCCAAGTAGGCTTCTAAAAGTCAGCTGTTTTAAGATTTAATGGCAGTTTGCCAAACTTATAGATTTGTGTTGAAAAGGTTTGGTTGACTTTTTCTATTTAATAGACATTTGTTTTATTTTTAAGGATTTTTTAAGTATGACTGCATCTGAATGTGTATCATTTTTTTTGTTCCACATACCCTAGCAAAAAATCTAAATATATCTTAGTTGCAAGAGTCTAGGAACCTGTGATTTGCCTTTCAAGTAGTCCTGTTTCTTAGAGAGAATTGATTGGCTATGTTAAGAAAGTATTGGGAAATCCACCTCCTTTCATGCTCTTTTTAATACTAAAAACATCAGAACAAGGCTGCTTGGGGAGCTGCAGAATTTGCATGGGCCCATTTTCCATGACCATGAGAGGTAATAACAAACATCTGTTTTCTTTTTTGTTGTTTGCAGAGAATCAGAACAGAATGGCAAATGCAAAAAGGTAATATAAAAAGTTGCAACATCATTGTGGGTATTTTAAATGTGTTTATAATGAGTAGGTCATTCTATACTGGAAGAATGTCAAAGCTTGAAAGATGATTAAATTTGGAAAAAACTTCATTCCACCCTTCTAGTTAATTGGGTTATTGGGCAAAGTTTCCTACATGAATGGTTTAAGCTAACTAAGGGATGCACTCTAAATTCTTATGGGAATTTACTTCATTAAATTATCTTTTAGTGTCATTTGAATAACCAATGGTAAGACAGTATGAAACAAGTAATTTTCAGCAATTAAAATAGTTCTGGTATTTTAAAAATAAACATACATATTGACATTTACTAGTCTTTTCCATTAAGTGTGCCAAAAATAAGGTGAACTTGTAAACGTGTCCCCAAATCACAACACAGTGCCTGCTACAAATTTTGTAAGGTATGACTTTACTCAATTTAACTTTGCAGTAGTAGTACTGGGAAAGATTTCTTTTTCAGGAGCACCTCTCTGTAGAGTTGCCAGCCTGGTTGAAAGGAAGAAAATAAGAGAGAATGAAGGCCAGAAGGGAGAAGGGAATGAAGCATGAATTTATAGGCATTTGTACTGCTGCTGAATGGTCCCAGGTTTTAGTACAGCTAGTGCTGATCATGTAAGCATTTGAAATAAGTAATTTTTTGATCTACAAATAGGCAAATGTAATGCCTTATTGCTTTAATTGGATAAATACATTGTGTACCATACGCAATCTAGTAAATCAGCCATTATTCTGTGATTTCTCTCTGTGAAAGGTCTTGTCAGGCAGTCTGAGAAAATCTCTCTAAATTTTAAGGAAGATACAAGTTTTTCATAAAAAGAGAATGAAAAAAAAACCCCACTAAGAAGTCTTTGTCATACCTGCAAGATGTTTATAACTTCTTATTTCATGAACTGATTTGAGGTAACGATTGGAACTGGTTGCTGCTTTTGGTCTGCACTTGCATGTCCTGTGGTTTCCACAGAACCATTTGTCATGTTGAATTTCTTAAGTTCTGCACCAACAGTAGTGCTAAGCAAAAAAGTGAGAATAGGAATAAAACATTCTGCTACTCAATTTTAAGCCAGGCTTACATGATATCAGGATTCTGATAGCTTAAATTGCATAGAATATGGCACTGCTTATGGAGGGTAACAGCCACTCTGTGCAAACAGCATGAAGGTGTAGGTTCACCCATGTTTGTTTTTATGTGTCTCAGCTATCCCACAATATGTGCAGAAAGAGCCTTGGAAATCTCAGCCCTCAAAGCCGCCTGGTTAATTATGTGATCTCTTGTGGATGTTAAGAAAAACAAAAGTAATACTACAACAATGTGCTTTTGAAAAAGATTTGGAACTTTAGGCATGATATCCACTTTATATCTTGAAATTAACCTCAAAGAACATGAGGAGAAAAAAAGATTATAGAAATTGGACAGTCCCAGCTTTTAAACTGAGGAAATACAAATGCCTTTCTAATTGAAGTAAAAAGAAGAACAAAACAAAATTTTATCTGAAACAAAAATGGAATAGGTAATTGTACAGACTGGTGTAGAGCATTGCATCTGAGTTCTTAGATTTGACCTACTGACTGTTACAAGCAGCTCTGTTTTTTGAATATGGAACACAGATGAGCTTGAGAATTACTGCAAGCAAACTGATGTGACACTAGCTTGGGCTTTGATATTCTAAGCATTTCTTTCTGTGAAAGATTTAAGGCAAAATAAAGTTACATGGTGGTGTTTTTTTTTAAGATTGTGGATGTGTGATAATAATTCAAATAAGCTATATTAAACAGGACATTTTTTCTATCATCCTTATACTTTGTTACGCCTTCCTATGTGTGCACTTTATACTATGCTTATCATATAGCTGACATATATCCCATGCATATATTTTTCTATGTACAGTATTGCCAGAACTTGTGTGTACCCTAAGATTTTAGAAAAGCTTTTTAATGCATTTGGGGATGGTAACTGAGGCAAACTGCATTTGCTGTCTAATGCACTAATGAATGGTAGGACTGGTAGGAAAACGATATGTTTCAAGTTAATATAGTTTGTTTACGCACTCTTGACCTTCAAAACTCTTTTTAAAATAATAAACTGTCAGTGATTTGGATTTTGTGAATTAGGAACCATCACTGAGAACATCATCAGATAATGTGAAAAGTAATATAGGGGCAGCTTTCTTACATAATGTTACATAACCTGTGGAAAAAAATTAGGGTTCTTGTGGTATAGAAAGAATACCTTCATCAGTACCAGTAACATACGGGGATTATTGCCAGATTTCCTAGGATCTGATTTTTCAGTGAAAATGTATTTGTATATTGAAAAGTCATAGCTTAAATCTGTGACCTTTATGCACACAAACGCATCTTCAAAGGGAATGGGTCTACCTCACTGGAGAAAAATGAAAATCTGAACATATATGTTCCTCAAATTGCCATCTCCATCTCAATTGGACAAATATTACAATTGTATTTCAAAGTACTTAATGCTTTACAGTCAACTTTTCTAAAACTCATCAATCTCTACAACCCCTCTACTTCAAAAAAACCCTCCACCCAACACCAACTCCAACCCAAATCAAAATAAACAAACACACCCCCCACACACCCCCTTTGTTAGGAAAGATTTAATATCTTAATTGCTTATCTGCAGAATGTGTTTCTGACCAAAGCATAAATTGTTGCTTCACTGTGATTGTCTAGAAATACTAAAGTCATTCTACAAAAGGTTTTCTTTATTCAATTATTTCCTCCTTTAATTGTTTTACTTCTGATAAGTTTCTGCACTTTGTAGTCTTATGATGCTTTTTGTTTCCATGGAAGCCTGAAGATGCCGAGTCAATACACAGAAGAATATCTAAGTTGTTTTAAATATGTATGAATTTAGATAGTAGGGTATGGCTTTCACTGTGAAGAATATAGGTGAGCAGCTGAGGTTTGGCTTCAGATGTTCCAGTCCTCGATAAATGTTCCGAAGTGCAAACTCACTTTTCCACACCATCTGCAAGACTTCAAGTAGACCTTACTTGCACAGACATCTGCAAAAGTAAAATGAGCTTTATTTTCCTGTAAAACTCATGTAATTCTCAAATTGATCTTTTCTGTGGTCTGTTTTTCATTATAATAACTTAGTAGAACGGTATTCAGTTAGTTCTACCCTATCAGAAAATGGCAGCAGGAAGTTTAGCTTAACATAAATTCCAAGGGCAGACCATATGCAATTCATTTTTATTTTTAATTGCTTCCATAAACATACAAAGATTAAATTAGCAAAGCTGGTGTAGGTTTTTTGGTTGCATGTGGTATTTTAACTAAATACTGAAGGATAAAAATGGAAACCAGCAATACCCAGGAAGCCCACAGGTTTTAATTTATGTTGTGGGCCATGAGCATTAAAGAAAAATTGGATCTTTGAGATATTTCTTTACGGATAACAAGTCACCCCTAAATTGCTTGCTACAAAAGAAATATCATTAAATGCCAAAGCCCAACTAAGCAGGCAGTACTGGAAAAAGTACTTTTATTTTTGTTTGAATATTTTTTTTAAGTACTTCAATCTGAAATAATATACGTGAAATAGATTCTGAATATCTTGTAGAAAGGTATATTTCAGGCCACACAAATAAAAACTACAAAGCAGGCTGATACTTTACATGGTGACTGTTTCCTTTGTACGTTGCAAAAAGGCGTTACCCGTAGTGTCGAAAGATTGAAGATGGTAAAACAAGCTAAAAAGGGAAAACATTTATTACACCAAAAGTATAGATTGCAATGAAATGTTCTTAGTATGAAGGCTGCAAGGGACGCGTTTGCTCACTTCCATTTTCTAGGTAGTATTTTCAGAAATGACAGTGCAAGTTTTCCCTGCTAAAGGTGGGGGTTTGTGGATTTTTTCTTTTTTTTTTTTTTTTTTTTTTTTTTGCAGGGGAGGGAGCAGAGGTGTGTGTGTGTTTGCTTTATTGGTTTTTTTTTTCTGTTAGGTTTTTTTTGTTTTGTTTTTATTGGACAGTACATATGCAAGCTAAAAAAAGGCAGACAGCAAAGAAGGTATCGGCCTGTGCCAGAAGCAGTGGGGCAGCACAAGTGCATTTCTTGCCAATTAAGATACAGTTCTGCAGGGATTGGTAAGTGGTAAGTTAGGGCAACAACTCAGCTTCATCTTCAGTGGCCTTTTTCCAGCAGGAGTAGTTACATTTTTCTCTTTGCTAGTTACCCAACAAACTTTCATATTGTTACTTATTTCCACTGAGTCATTTGTTCCTTGAAACCGTTCCTTGTAAGAAGGAAAACCTGTGTGTTTAAGTAAGCCAGAGACCTGGGCTTGTATGTTTCTTATCTCCTCTGGAGTATTTGGCTTAACTCTTACTAAGTTCATCTGAAACAGAGAACTTGGGAGCAGGGACCAGTCACAAAATGTGCTTATACATGTGTCCTGTAATAGGGACAACAGTGGAGTTGTGTTTGTAATTTTCGCTCTGGGCTTACTAAGTCCGCTAGAATTAAAAAAGTAATGTGTTAATTAGCTCAAGTGAAAGACTTGGGGTGCAGCCAAGCTTTTTTCTTCCCCAAAGTGTGTTCTCAATTGCCTATACTAAAAAATGATTTAACTGACATTCTCACATGAACTTTGAGGTGTGCCACCACCTATGACTTGTACAGACCAAACTCAGTCACTCAAAGGCATTTTGGGGAGCTTGGTGTTTCCTGGTGTTCCAGAACAAACCACAGTGGGCAGATAACACAGTTGCATTTCGTGCCTACAGAGGTACTTAGTGTGCCAGGCTTCTAGCTTCATCACTGGACAATGTTTCACTGGAAAAAAATGTTTATATTGCTTTTTAAACTCTAGATTTCATCTTTCACAGCTTTATTTTATGAATGCAGGTCTATATGTTTGAGCAAATAGGTAAGGGAGATGAAGGCATATCCTGTCAAACTACAAAATAAAATTCATCATTTATAATTTCAAAATAAGATTATTCTTGGCTATTTTACCATATTATATTTTTATATTATTTTTATATATATTTTTTATATATATTATTATATTTTACCATTTACCATATTTTACTTTCCCCTGTCTCTTAATTTTAGGTTGAACTGAAATTTCCCTTTGTTAACAGTAAATTTCTTGTGCTTCTGTTTGGAGTTGCTTATGCTATCTCTTTTATCCATCATACATTGAGAAATCTGAAATGTACAGTTGTCTTGCCAGACCTATCTTTACAGTTTCTCTAAGACCATTGTATTAAGACTAAAACCAAACCATGTATGGCATGCCTACTCGGAATAATAGCTTCTGCTCAACTGAAAATATTTTTGCTTCATCTTTTTCAGGGCTACCAATGCAACAGGTTGTACTGATTGTTACTTTAAAAGAATGGCTGTTATCACTGTTGGGCTAGGTGCAATGCAGAAGGAATAAACTTTGGGGTGATGGCGAGGACCCTGATGACCTTTGGAAAGATTAAATAAGACTGCTTCTGTGATCAATTTTCCTAATCTGTGCAACTGGAAGCATTATTTTCATCTTTACTTTTAATGCCTGATGTATCTGGTGTAGTTTTAACTAAACAGATGAGCCTAATTACATTTTGCTGTACTGGTATTTGATTTATTATGCCAATGAAAAATCTGGCAGACTGATGACAAATTGAAAAGGGTTGAAGATTTAAAACAAATACTCAGGGTCTAAAAAGATAATCTCTGTGATGAGGTGAGACTGAGGAAAAAAATAATTTTAAGAACTGCCCTTGTCATGGGCTAAAGGCCTCTACATTAAACAAAAACTTTGGGTGTCAATGAGTAGATGAAATCTTGTTTGAAACAATGTCATCTTAGTTGGAAGCTGAAAGCTGACCAACTGAGACCCAAAAGAAAATGCTCCTTTTCTCAGTGAAGCAGTTAGCAGTTGAAATAACTTGACGGAGGAAGGGATGATGTTTTTTTTTTTTTTATTACTAGGTATAAAACCCCAAACTTGATGTGAGTCTAAAAAAGATATAGTTCAACTCAATCAGGAAGCATAAAAGTTATTGATTAATAACTTTTGTTGGTATAGTAATAACATCCTGAGAGGAGTTCACACTAAAATTATTGTCCTGGCATCCAGAAATATGATTCAGCTACTAAGTTTAAGTTGATTATTTTTTTATATTTGTTCCAGCTCAGAATAATGTTTACTCTAGATTTTCAGACTATTACAGTATAATGAGTAACATTTGTTATATTTCAGTGTTGTTATTTTAGGAAAATTTCTGTCCAACTAACCACAGACTAAAAGAAAATCCTTAGCTTTTATGGCTGGCTATAAATAGATTCCTCAAATTGGATTTGATTGTAATTTCTCAGATCACATTTTGAGATGATTATGAAAAAGAATTAGATAAAGATTAGTATGTGAAATTCAGCACTGTTTTAGCACTTACGTTTAATATTACACCCTTTTGAAATAATCTCTAGTTTATACCAAGCTGTGAAAATTTTCAGGATAGAAACTAACAAAAGGGAATAACATAATATAAGAACAGAATATTTGTTTAATAGTATAATTATTTTTTTTTTCTCAGAACAGTTATCATCTATATAATGTAATTTATCAATGGGAACAGGGTATCTTAGATGTTAGTTTTACTGTCTGAAGCTATGTCCACCCAAAAAAATAAAGGCAACATAGGGACAACCTTTGTGGTTATTAATTAGAAGCATGTAAGTTACTGTCAGTGTTACAAAAAATTACTATAAAAACTATAGTTTAAAAATCGAATGGAAATTTTCTTCATCAAAACTACTATATATGTTATTTTGAAAAAAGCAGTCTCAAAAATGCAGATGGGGATTTAAAATAGTCAAACTATGGTCTTTCTAGCTCATGCAGCAGTTCAGTTAATAACAGTTATAGTAGTTGTAAGTGAAATATTATAGTTGCATTTGTATACGTTGACTGTGACACAATTCCAGGTGCTATAACTGGAACATTTTAGTTCAGTCCTATAACTATATACAGTCTTCACTTCAGCACTAGGGAAACGTTTTGTCAAAACCAGCTTTGTTAATTAAGTGGTGCTATTTGTATGTTTATTTTCAATAGTGTGTGAGTAATAACCCTGTTGCAATAATTTTCTTGACAAGCAATGGCCAGCAGTAGGTGTGTGTAACTGGGCTTGCCCCTAGCTGGTATCTCACTGACATTCAATTTGTGTCTTTCAGAGCAAAACCAGTGTAGCCAGCAGAGCCGTGCGTAATTTCAGACTTTTCTATTGGCATGAGAGGAGGACCAGTGAGAGGATATTGTCTCATACAGGCTGGTGGTGTGACCCACAGGACAGTGACAGAGACTGAAGAAACAGCATGTGGAAACTGAACACAACAGCCGTGTTGCTCTGTGGCAGCTCAGCTGAGTGTGAAGAATGATTGCCCTCTAAGGAGTCTCTGGCTTTTACCAAATATGTAGGTTAAAGAACTGTTCCTGTGAAAACAGACTGAGGGAGAGGGGCAGAGAAAGTAGAAGTAAGGTAAGAAAAAGCTGTGCTTGAGGCTTTTTGTTTGGGTTTGTTTGGGTATTTTTTAGGGTTTTTTTTATGGCTGGCTATCATTTATGCTAGTCAAGATGCTCACCATTTATAGTAAACTATGTGTATTCTGAGATATTATTAAAGTCTATTAAAGCAGGCTAACCGAGGAGGTTCAGTTGCCTGGAGATTGGCCAATGTGATGCCCACCTACAAGAAGGGCTGGAAGGAGGATCCGTGGAACTACGAGTTTGTCAGTCTGACCTCAGTGCTGGGGAAGGTTATGCAACAGATCATCTTGAGTGCCACCACATGGCATGTACAGGACAATTGGGGGATCAGGCCCAGTCAGCATGGGTTTATGAAAAGCTGGTCCTACTTGGCTAACATGATCTTCTATGACAAGGTGACCCACTTAGTGGATGAAGGAGATGCTGTGGGATGGTGTTAATGGATGCTAGTAAAGCCTTTGACATGGTCTCCCACAGCATCTCCTGGAGAACCTGACTATTCATGGCTTGGATGGATGTGCTCAATGCTGGGTAAAAAACTGGCTGGACAGCTGAGGCTGAAGAGTGGTGGGGAATGGAGTTAAATCCAGTTGGCAGCCCACCACAAGTGGTCTCAGTATTGGGGTCAGTTCTGTTTAATATCTTTATCAATGATCTAGACGAGGGGATTGAGTGCATCCTCAGTAAGTTTGTGAATGACACCAAGTTAGGCAGGAGTGTTGATCTGCTTGAGAGTAGAAAGGCTCTGCAGAGGGATCTGGATAGGCTGTGTCGAGGTCGGTTGTATGAGGTTCAACCAGGCTCAGTGCTGGGTCCTGCCCTTGGGTCACAACAACCCCATGCAGCACTACAGGCCTGGGGAAGAGCAGCTGGAAAGCTGCCCAGCAGAAAAGGAGCTGAGGGTGCTGGTTGCTGTCTGGCTGGACATGAGCCAGCAGTGTGCCCAGGTGGCAAAGGTGGCCAGCAGCGTCCTGGCTTGTATCAGAAACAGCGTGGCCAGCAGGACTAGGGACGAGATTGTCCCCCTGTGCTTAGCACTGGTGAGGCTGCACCTTGAATCCTGTGCTCAGTTTTGAGCCCCTCACTGCAAGAGAGACATTGAGGTGCTGAAGCATGTCCAGAGAAGAGCAATGGGGCTGGGGAAGGGGCTGGAGCACAAGGCTTGTCAGGAGCGGCTGACAGAACTGAGGCGTTTAGTCTGGAGAAAAGGAGGCTGAGGGGAGACCTTCTCACTCTCTACAGCTGCCTGACAGGAGGTTCTAGAGAGGTGGGGGTCAGTCTCTTCTCCCAGGTAACGAGTGACAGGATAAGAAGAAATAGCCTCAGGTTGTGCCAGGGGAGGTTTAGATTGGATGTTAGGAAAAATTTCTTCACTGAAAGGGTGGTCATGCATTGGAACAGGCTGCCAAGGGAAATGATTGAGTTACCATCCCTGGAGGTATTTAAAAAACATGCAAATGTGGCACTTAGGGACATGGTTTCGTGTTGGACTTGGCAGTCCTGGGTTTATAGTTGGACTTAATGATCTTAAAGGTCTTTTCTAACATAAATGGTTCTATGCTTCAATAATTAGAGATATTACAATTTCTGGTGCTGGGTTTTTTTTTTTTTGGTTTTTTTTTTTTGTTTTTTTAAGCCAGTGCAACAATAACAGACTGTAGTAGTTCACAACTTCCATGAATTTGCAGGTTTTTAGAAATCCAGAGAGCATGGGTTTGCCATGTCATGCAAGTGTTTAGGAGAAATAGCTAAAGTCATCTAAACCAGATGGAAAACAAAGCTACAAAGAATGACCAGCTCATACATTTTTGCTTTCCACAGGTAATTGCAACTCTAAGCAGCAGGAGACGTCCTTTCTAACCTCAGGTCCTTTGAGTGCATGAGCAAGAAACACCAGTATGAAGTACAAGGTTTTCTGCAGTCTTTCAGGCAATAACTGAGTACCCTTTATTATCCTGTTGACATGCTCAGAAAAACAAAAATACAGAAAAGAAGCCAAAGTATTCTTCAAGAAGATGGAAAATTGCCAAGGTGATACATTAAAACCACAAAGCATGTGGGTTTTATTATGCAGCACAGGTTGCTAATATGCAGAAATGAAGGAAGTGATCTTAATACAGTGAACTGATTCATTCACTTGGGATTAACACCGTTGACAGTGCTTTCAGAATAGGCATCCTTCTAGTAGCATGGTCCCATGAGGTAGTTTAGAAAAGTAATCATTTTCACCAGGAATGATCCTAGTTAGGTGTTAGAATCACCACCTGACCCACATAGTTTTTCCAACATTTCTTCAGCCTCCTTGACAATAATCACTCCTTTATTCAAAGCTGATATTTGTATACTATCATTATGTAATATGTCATTATGTACTCTTTCAGATATTTTTAATGTCATGTTCAGGAAAGTGAAAGCATCTCCCCTTTAAAATTATTTGCCTTTACATACGTATGCACAGCAGTGAAATCTCCCTTCTGCCTTCTGTTTTGAGTTGAAATCTGCAGCTTCTTATTGTTTCCAATGCAGTTTCCAATCTCGTGATCACTTTTACAGCTGTCCTTTGAATTCTTCCTGTTTCCAAATCTGTTTTTAATAACTTAAATATATTTAACTTGTAATAACACAAACAAATAATATAGAAGTTTGCTTAAATCAGCCTGCCTCTTATGAGTTGCTGTTTTCTTTTTAATTGAAGGGTTTTTTTGGTAGACCTTTAAGTAGTCTATTACCACTTCTCTAAACCATCAACCAAATCTGTGGTAAAATTAAATTCTATCTTTCCTGGGCTCACAGGTTTTGACTTTCTGTGAGTCCTTTTTTTGTGTCTACTTCATCATTTAGAGGTTTAATGATAGCCAATAGTGTTTTCCCAATAGAATGATTTCTTTTGTGTTTCTTAAGAGCTCATTTATTATTTTCAAAACAATCTGTTTTCCATATGTGTACATTGGTAAAAACAAGTCTGTATTTTTCTGAAGTTTCAGGCTACAGCAAAATTTTACACTGTGCTCAATTTAATTCATCAGAACTTTAACCATTATTTTTTACAGGTGCCATTACTGAATTTGATTGAATTTTGAAAACATATCAAGTTACCCAGCTACTGAAACTCAGTTGTGGCCACATATCCTTAAACAGCATGTCTAAAAGCTCATCATTATGCTTACTTATATTTTTCAGGCTATTTAGTACCTGGTGTTTATGCGTGAGTTCCTGGTCAACATTTTGATAGGAATGATGATTTTTAGGTGAAACCAGGCAGCAAAGGGAAGCCAGACAGATGTTTGTTTGTGTTCCAAGGCAATTTATTATTTCTTAAATTTGGACCTGAAATCATACAACCTTATTTTGCTTTCAATTTTTTCAGTGTTTTGCAGGGAAGTGAGCACTTTTCAAATAAGCTTTTTTTTTTTTTTTTTTCTTTCAAATAGTAATGGCTTGTTGTCTTTGACCAAGTTTTTGCAGTATTTCCACATTAGCATTTTTTGCTTTATGACTTGAAAAAACATTTTTTTCATAGGCTTTTAATTTGTTTGTTCATTTTTGGGTGGGTATCAGTGGAGCACCAATTTTACACTTTCCCTGCCTCTAACTTTACATAGTACAAGTTATTTTTGTTAGTGAAAAATATATCCTGTTAGATCCAACAGCCCAAGAGAGGTGAGGCAGCTGGTGCTCCATGTGCCCAGGTCCCACAGCAAGGCTGAAGATGCATTCTCAGAAGGCACACACACGGAGAGCACACATATGCATGACATATATAAAACACAGATATACACTATACACGTATACAGGGCTGGCCACACAGATTGCAGGCAGGAACTCGCATTAGCACAGCACTGACTTTATCCTGCTCACCTCTCTGGCTGAGCTGGATGGAGGCCCACTGGTGTCAATATATATTTTAAAATGTACGAGGCAGATCCCTCCGGCAGCCAGATGGATGTGCTCAGCCTGACTTGTATCTCAGCCCCTGCATCTCAGTTTCCCTCCCCTGTTGCTGGCACGTGACCACCCACCCGCTCCCATTGTTGGTACAGACCATCGCACGCAGACACCAACAGGCAGCTGGCCAGGAATTTCCATGTCACAACAGCCGACTCCTTGTGCTCTTATAGACACTCTTGCACATGGAGCTGGCCCTTACAGACCCACTCACCCTTTGCTGCCAGGATACTTCACCTATTTACCAGCTAATCCATCCTGATCATTGCTAGTGTACTACATAACATCTGTGCAATTTAAACAGATGTCCCAGCAATTACCAGAGCTTTTCAAGACTCTGTGAGATCTGGACTACTTGTAAAGCCTTCAGACGTTCTACCTCATTCTGATATTTAAAGTCATCATTCTTCAGACTGTAAAACCTGAATATCTTGAATTTTGTTCAGTAGTTGCAGACAGTCCTGGAAAAGGTTATGCATATTTGTGTCAAATTTTCATTTGCTTCTCCAGAAATCTTGGTGGAAGTAATGAGGCTTTGTTATGAAACTGTACATACAAAACAGTTACTCTAATTCTCAGCACAGGTTCTCTGGGAATGGACTAACTGACAAAAAGAAGTTGTCTCAAATATACTCATGGAATAGGTCAAATGATCCAATTTGAGAGAAGGAAAAGCACTTGTATATATCATGGCTTTCAGCAAGTCTAATATTCCTGCTGGGAAATAATTTTTTAAACATGCAAAAATGACTAGGACTGCCCCTCTTGACTAGAGAATTAATAGGAAAGGAATAATGCTATATCATGATTTAATTTCAAATAGAGAAATTATTTCTACAGCTAAATGAATTAAAGTTGGACTGTAACTGAGTTTAGGTTTCTGAGGTTTGTTCTGGAATACTGTGCTGAGGTAAGTCTCTGATAGGAAAAAACTGATGAGCTTTCTATCTGTTTTCAACTGAAATTTTTTCATTTTGAGTTCCAGTCCAGTCTATTTTTGAGGTTAGAGTTATTATGTACTTTTAACACAAACTCCAGAAAATCATGAACAGACACTGACCGTTCCAACAACTACTTAGTCATCACAGCACAAACCGTTGCTTTATAGATGGAGTTATAACTAAGACTACCATCCACCTAACTCACACTGAAGGCGTAAGATGAATTTCTAGTATTTTCTGACAGGTTAATTAAAAATGAGTTTTAAGTAGCCAAAGTTGAAGTTAACATTTCAAGGCCCTGTGCAAGCAAGCTTGTTTGTACATCTTTGCATGTTAATAAAAATAGGGCCATTCCTCAAAATCTGTCCTGAACAGTATCAGAAAGTAAAAAATTCTGAAAAAAAAAGAAAAAAATTAAAATCTAATTTAAAGTATTCTTTTTTTTTTTTTTTTTTTTTTATACAATATATTTAGATGAAGACATAGCCACTTAAAAAAAAAAAAACAACAACAAACTTTTAGTGCTTCCACATTTAATTTTGTACTTGGGATTGTTGGGATATGCCAACAATAATTCTTATAAATTTAACTTGCATAAGAAGCAACAGTCATAAATCTACACCCACAGCAAGTCTTTTGAAAATATTAAAATATTAAATTCTGATCCACCTAGGTCACCCTCTGCTTTGGAAAATCCCGTGAAGAAAGCAGAGGTTGTTTCGCTATGAGGGTGACAGACATACGTGAATGGAAATGTACAGGGAAAACTATGCACAAGTCAAAAGTCAAAAGGGAAAGATTATTCAGACTTCAGATTAATTCAGATTATTTTTCCAAGTCAAAAGGGAAGATTATTGATAGCTGTGGTGGGCTAGCCTCAGCAAACAGCCAAACTGCCACCCAGCCGCTTGCTGACTCCTCCACTCCCCTGCAAGGGGACAGGGAGAGGTAATGGGAAGAGCAGGAATGAGAAAGCTTGTGGGTCAAGATAAACACCAGAGTATTGCTTACCAATCACAGGTGCAGACAAAACAGAATCAGCTTGGGAAAATTGATTTTTTTTGCCAATTAGAATAAATATCATTAAAATAACACCTTTCCTTCCCCTTTTGCCACACCCAATTCTACTCTTCAATTCCCAGCTCCTGTACCCCCTCTCCAAGCTGCAGTCAAATCATAATGGTTTCATTCTGCCGCCCTGTTTCATAACTCCCTTTCTCTGATGTGGCACTGATCCTTCCGCAGGCTGCAGTGCCTCTCAGGAAGATCTGTTCCAGTGTGGGTACTCCACCGGCTGCATCTTTGCTCTTGATTTTACTCTGCTTAGTTTATTTTATGTAACCAGCTTACCTCTTAACACTCAAAGAGTAAACTCAAAAGCCTGTGAAATTAGTATTTTTAATTGATATTTTTAATTATTTTACTAATACACTTTATTATTAAAATAATAAAATACCGATAATTACTATTTTGGAGAATTATGTCTTCTCCATTTATAACTAAAGCCATTCAAAGCTAAGCCACTTCTTACCTTATATTTGTACAGTGCCCACCACAGCATACTGCAATGAGAATGGTATTTTTTAAAATGTTGTTTCAATTACTGCATATTCAGCTGGATAAGCGCTTCTAGAAAACCTCCAAAAATAATAGTGTTAAATCTAAACCACGTCTAAAAATAATGGCAAAATCTCATGCACTTAAGCACATGCGTACATATAGGTTATTGGCCTATAAATGGTCAACACATTCCTCTAGTTAAGACAACAAACTAAAATATATACAAAAAATAATAATACACATAAGGATGGGTCAAAAGGTAAGCTATTAGTGCTCTTGGAGAAAAAGGAGTAATTTAACAGGGTTTTTTTTTAACCACTTTAATTGAAAACAAATTTTTTTTTTTTGTAGTGTAACATAATCAGTCACCAATGGAAGCTGAATTAATAGCTGAAAAAAATAAATATTCAAGAAAGAACCTCAAATAACAGATTTGCAGCAGTCAGTAGGACTTTCTCTTGGCTTGTACTAATTAATAACAAGTATTTCAGAGAAAGGGAAAAGAAAAATTGGAAAAATCGACTATAAGTGAAGTTTCTTATGTAGCCTTCATCTCCAAAGAACTGATTTATTCCCTAGAAATATGATGATGATGTACTTTTATTCCAGAAAATTACAATTCTGTTTTTTTTTCTCATTAGTTTTGAAGTCTTTCTGTCATTAGATCACTAATCTTTTTAATGTCCTAACCATAAAAAGTCTCTTGGTTTGGAAATTCCAAAGGTTGTGGGAATTATGCATTTTGTAAAAGTTTGTAATAATTGTTATTGTTTTTCTGTTTAAGATTATCTAGCCTTGTATTAAGAACCCCAAAGTTAGATAGACTTTTTTAAAAATAATTTCTTAATTTTGAAGAAACTGAGCTTATTTTGAGATTAATGTACTATGTCTACCCCATCCTACTTGTTATTCCTGGACTCAAAGCAGCTTACTTTTCTGAGATCTTGAAAATAGTTTTTAATCATTATAACTGCTTAAGGATTAAGACTTCACCCAAGAATTTCTGAAACATCTATCTAGTCTTGGGTATTGCACCTTTTAATTTATCATTTTGTTTCCTCTTGACACCTCAGTGTTTGACAGTGCTTATTTTTTTTGTTAGGGGAAAAGTTTTCATGTTCCTTTCATTTCTTGACATCTGTTAACACCAATAAGGAAGTCATATATAGTGACTAGAATAGTGGCTTTCCAGACATATTGAATGGAAATATCTTTCCTTTGCCTCTTGTTTGCAAAATTATATTCACTTTTAATGGCTGGACCATGAAGCATCTGTTGAATGGGAAAAAAAGCTGGTCAACTGTAGAACAAATAGGTGTGTTTAAGCTAATGCATTGCCTGATACTAAATAAAGGATAGTAGTAAAGGCGATGGTTTCTGTCCTCTGTCTCATGATAAGTTTTCAGATATTATGGAATGGTTCACTTTAATCTTACACAGCATGTATATAAGCAGCTAATCAGTTATACAGGACTTGCTGCCCTTTTAAAAATGAATAACATTAATTCTTGAATTGCTCAAATATTTGATTGGGCAGAGACTAGTATTTCCTCTTGCTAGATACGTTCCTCTTTATAAGTAGAAGTTAACAGAGGGCAAAAATATAGTGAAGTTCACTTGTCAGGGGCAAAGACATTTCTTTTTCTGTTGGCCTATAATTTGACTTTTTGAAGTTTGAGTTCATGTTTAGACCTTATGATCCCTGATATTAACAGATGATGGAAAATGGACCATTGAGTTTGAATTATACATTAAAAAATATTTTTTTCCACATGTCCTTCATCATGTGATTATTCCATCTTCCTTTTATTCTCCTCCTCTTTCTTTTTCTTTACTTTAACAAAATATTGAATGCGACATCATCAAAGTAAAGGATTAAAAGTGTCAGGAAAAGAACATATTCTTTGCAGCAGTACAAGAAGATTTACTGGGACTTTGCCTTTCATCCAAGTGTAGACTGTGTATTTTTTTATATTCTATGCCTTTCCCATCTGCACTGCACGTACCACAACAGATCTTCTCACCAAGGTGGGCCTGTTGCACTGCAAGATTCAGAGGCTTCAGGCTT
>JAVJGJ010000047.1:88600668-88618353 GCA_035590215.1 Microhierax caerulescens | reverse complement strand
CACACACACAACCCTAGGATATTCAAACTGTTGTGTTGAAAGGAATGGAATGAGGATGGTAAGGAAGAAAGCTTTACTTATCATGGGTTTACAGTGCAAAGGTAACTATATGCCTGTGTAAAAACTCTCAAGAGTTGCTGATTTTCATCTTTATATGAGTATGATAAATTGATATGATGTCTGATAGCTTTGCAAGCAGATCTTGTACAGCTGTTTCAAGAAATACAAATTTACACATACTGCATTTCCATGCTTTGCCTCTGAACATTTTTTTCCCTATTTGCTTACTTAGATACAGTGAAGAACTAGTAGTCTTAATAAATACACCCATTGTATGACTAGCAGTTAGACAATCTGTTGCTGTACTGATTTGCAGAAATTATGGCCTTTCAAAAATATGTATATACTGGTTAGACTACCACTTTAAATGAAACACTATAGCCAGTGGAAACCCTACAGGTTATGTATGAATAGTTTAATAATTGGAATGTTTTTGCTTGAACTTTCTAACTAAATCCCACGGAATTGGTTTTGTTTCTTGATGGGGTGATTGTGGCTTTAACTAAATATTCAATACTTGAAACAGCTTCAGTTAATCATCAAACTATTCTTGATTGACTAAGTATCTTGTGTAGACACAAATTGTACTATAAACAAGATTGTATAACTTAATAGTTTGAGTTTCCCTTAACAAAGAATGATCAGAACTGAATTGCAGTGAATGGCTTTGTGAGTGATGAACACAACATAGGTGTGTTCTCGTTCAACTCCAGCTACGTAAACCACAATACAGATAGAGAACATAACATACAGATAGAGAAAATAGAAAGCAATGTTTATGGGGTGTCTTTCTTCCTAATCTTGGGAATTTAGTATATAGACAGAAGTGTGAGGCCTGTGCGATTAGATTTCCTAGTCTTGTAGAAAAATGAATATCAATACTCCAATTGAATCCTGTGCACAGAAATGAATTGTTTATTTCTAAATTGTATGGTGCCTCCTTGTTGCTTTATTACAAGGTAAGCACATGATCCTGATTATTTCTTGCAGGATCTCATAATGAAGCCCTGATTACTCTTAATGAAATATTTATAATCATCACTTAAGTAGAAGGCTTTTCTTCCTTAGAATCATTCTCTGAGCATTTCTGTTTATGCCATATTCTTGAGATTTGGTTGATAGAGGAAATGTATTTTAAAGGTATATTTTGTCTCTCTCAGTGAAGCTTGATTATGGACAGTCAACACTGAATTCATTGAGTAGTTCTGATGGCTCTCTTTGATCTCTCCCATTAGATAGGTCTTGATTTGGTTTTGTTTTTGTTTTATGATTTATCAGATATGATACTAACTTCTCTATGACACCCACATATTTGTTTTTTTCTGATTATTATAATAACATTTATTTTTTCTAGCTTAGACAGGCCCTGATTTCTATTATATTGAAATAAGAATGATGACCAAAATACTGGTTTCATGACTGTTTCTGTAACCTATTAATGTAAGGATTTTCACTGAAGATGGTATTTCCTTTACCTCTTGCCAGGTAACAGGTTGATTGTCTATCATGTGCTTTCTATGTTGGCTATGCATATATTTCCTTCTCTGCCTCCATACCCATAGCCATTCCCTTCACACTGTTAAGTCTCCAGGTTTAATATTCTACCAGACATTCTTGGTCACTTTCTGCTGTCAGCTTTGGGCTGTCCACTTCTGAAGTGTATTTTACCTTGAACAAATTGGCTTGCCTTTCTATTTACATTTGATATCCCTGACATTGTTCTGCATATTTTCTTGTTGTCGATGGTTGTGGTGGGAATGTGCAAAAGGTTGTGGCTGATGGCCTATCTCATGTGTTTGAAATGATATGGAGTCTTAATAATTCTCTCACTTGACATTTAAAAGGTTAGTTTGTTAATGCTGTGAAATTCAAAGGTTGAGAATTAACCATGTAACTAAAGTAGTGGACAAAAAACCAAGCTGGAGATAATATGAGGGATAATCTGGACAACCTAGTGAAGAGAATGTGGAATGTAATGTATTATTTATTACAAATTAGGTAAACAAAGTATAAGGAAAAACTTTAAAGAATTACTTTAAAATTACTCCTTTTCCACCTGTCATGTTAAAATGAGAAATATTAATGAAATGCTAACCTCAGCAATATTTGTAGGTGGCCTAGAGGTACCCTAGAGGAGAGCAGTTATTAAAATGAGAGGATATAAATATTCATGTTTAATCCTACAGCTTCAGTCTTGCTAATTTCTTAATTGGAGATTCTTGCTGATAGCATCTGTGCTACTCTGGGCTTTACCAAAGAGCAAGAGAAGCTGTAATACCCTTTACTGAAAAATTAATATTAATATCCTCATACATGTATATACACTTATGTGAATATATATAAATATAGGGCTATAATAGTACATTATGGGGACATGCAAAGTTTAGATTTAGAGCAAAATGAAAGTCTTTTTGTTAGGCAAGACAGGTATATCCAGAGATCACAGTTAATCAAGAGGTAGATTTTTGGAAGGATTTTTCTTTTGACAGTACAGCATTTCATTGAATATAACAAGTATTTAAAAAAACCCACATTTATGAAGTTACTAATGATAAGAAGAATAAATCCTCTTAAAAAATTAAGCAAAAATGGTTTGAAGGCAAGGGAGAAATTCAGACACCCTCTCTGTCCAAAATAATGGAATTTGTTGTATACTTGCTGTTACTATAGATATCTAGCATGAATTTCAGCGACTCTATGAGGACTTACAGAAATCTGCCACTGTATCAAATGAAATTACACTCTTGAAGTTCTTACAAGGTATTTTTGGTTATGCTCAATAAAGCCAGAAGTCAATTTGGCATTGGAAAACAACTGTTTCCTTGCAAAATATAATTACTTCTGTCCTAACCAACATGGATAATATCCGCACATTTCCAGATGTGAATACCACCTACTGAGAAAAGCTATCATGCTGCTTCCTGGAAAAAGATCCAGGGATTCTCACTAGCTTTCTGAAATAAGGTTGAAGCTGAGAGTGGAAACCACATTTTATTCTGTGACTATATTTCATAACAGACTTAATAGTAGAGGTCGTAAGATTAATGACAGCAGAGTGAATAAAAGCTTTGGGTTTTTTTAGCAAGGGGAAACAAGTAAAAAAAAAAAAAACACTAGGGACACTAAACACAGGGTTATAATTCTTTTCCTGAAGGCAAGTGATCCCAAAGCAGTTAACTTTTCTCTGGGAGGAAGAAATTTCTTCCAAAAATCCAACGTTTCCCACTAGTTTCAAGCATAGACGTGAAGTGAAAGCTGCTTCTTTAAGGAATGTAGGCATTAGAGACTTTGACCTGTGTTTTATATTTTTTGTTAACCTTTCTGTGCTATTGATTGTCAAGCACTGATGATTTTTTTCACAAGCTGTGAGGTGGCTATTGACTCATTAGAGGAATCAGAGAAGCATATAATAGTGTAATTGTTCATCCTCTCTGTGACACCTGATCATGTTCACAGAGAGAAAAATAGGGAACAAGAGCAGAGACAGTGGTTTGAGATGGACTACCTGACAGCAGGTGTCCAGACATGGCTGTTTCTCTATGCAAATATACATATAAGATGCATTCAGCACAATCGCCTTCCTATTCCAAGATTTGGAGAAGGCATGTGGAAAACATTCATGATGAAGAATAGCTAACCTCAGTTCTCTTCAGGTGAGGAAGTAGGTGTTTTAAAGTGGAAGAAAACAAAATGAGAAAGGGATTGGGGAAAATGGAAAATAGTAAACTGCAGTGTTGGAGGCATGGGATTTTGTCTGCTAAAGAGATGACTCATGAACTCTGAACTAGATTTAAGAGTTACAGTAGAAAATTGTAGGTAGAGGAAAAGACACTGAAATTTGCAAGGGTTTTGAAGTGTATAATAAGAAAAATATCATGATTTGGCACACTTATAAAGACAATAGTGTTAAAAAATATTGAGCTGATGAAGGGAAGGAGCCTCCTATTTAAAGCTCAACATAACTTTTTTCTCCCAAATTTTTAGTCACATAATCAGAAAATTTTCTCTAACAACATTTAGCATTCATACTCTCCATAAACAATTCTTCAAATATTCTAATGACTTTTTATTTTAGTGGCAAAAATAAGCATGAAAAAGGCACATCTTCTGTAAAAACGGCAGTATTTCCAACAGTAAGTGCTGTAAAAATGAAAACATTAATATTGATTTTGTTTAAAACTTCTGAAATTTTGAATGTCAAGAACAAAGTGTTTACAAATGTAGGAGTTTGTTTTATTATTCCTAATTGTTTCACCTGCAGTTATTAGGAAATCTGAGCCAGCTTGCAAAGTGAACATAAAAAACTGAGCATAAAACCCTGATATTCTATCAAATTACTTTTTGAACAAATTTTCCAATCTTTATTAGAGTGCTAAACATGTCTTACATAGCTCCTTTTTAAACATCTCTTAAATTAACATGGATTGGCTACATCACAACTCTTCTTTGAAAAACAAAACAACCTGAGTGTTTTTAGAGATTAATATGTGATTGATTGGTTGATTGATGGAATTTAAACCAGGACTCATTGCTTTCATTGTCTTCAGTGAAGGTTAGTGCTATACAGTTCAGTTACCCATTTTGGGTGTGACCCAGAGCTTGTGCTTGTGATCGTTGACGTTGTTTGGCTTAGATGCCATTTCCCTCCCCACATTTTAGAGTTGAAGGGCAGGGAAGAGATTATTTTACAAGGATTAGAGGAACAATGCATTTTCAATAAAACTATTCTATTACTTAAGAATTTTCTTAATTTGTGATTAGATATTGAGAACCATGTACTTTAACCATAGTCTCCATGTGCGTCCATGCAGACTGAAAAGCATTAACACCAGAGTTCTACATTTCTGCATGTCAGGGCATTAAACTTGTTCCTCACCATAAAAATTTTAGAGTAATATAAATTAAAAAAATAGTATTTGCTTTGTGATACACTATTCCCCCCTCCAAGTCAAAATTCTATTTTGTGGTTAGCATTTTGGCCTTTTAAAACCTTTTGAGCTGAATTGGTAGAAGTATGGACTTTCAACAAAATATTTTTTAATAAAGGCATTAATAGCTGTTGACTTTACAATTAAGTAATATGAAATAGGTTTACATCAGAATATTTTTTAAGAAGCAGTGTAGAAAAATAGCAATTATTTTATTCCTAATAAAAATGTGTTTGTGTACTGGATTAAATTTTTCCATCTTGGTTTCCATCTGTGGTAAGGAGGGAAAATAGCGAAGACTGAAAAGTTTGTTGTTTTTGTGAAACCGAGTACTTGCAAAGCATTCAGTCTGAGGGTATCTCTCTTATTAGTATACAACAGATGAATACTTAAACTGGGCAAAATCTAGTGAAATACTTCCGTGCTAAGATCAAAATGGTGTTCAAGAACAAAGTCATCTCTGACACAAGCCTCACCAAAGAGCAGACCCAGTAACAACCGTAAACCTGCTACTAAGGCTGCCAAAAGAATAGCCAAGCAATACTTTGCAGAGTCTGACATATGGAATTCCTCATTTTCTGATAAACATCCAAGGATGCAGAAGGGTAAAATGCAGTTCCTTGCTAGTGGCCTTGCGGATTTAAACAAGTATTGAGCATGCTATGCTATATAGCACAAGCTACATAACAATTTTAGAAAAGGGTTCCAACCACAAAACTAAATATTTCTTAAGAAAATAACAGTAGCATTGTAACTGCAATTAACAGCCAAATTTTCCATACAGTCTAGTTTTATCATACCTTCTCCAGATATCAAAGTAGCTGAAGTATCCTGCCAGTTTTAGGCACTGCCCCATTGCCACATAAATGAACTTCAGTTAAGGAACACTTTTAAAACTTGTAGATTTTTTTTTTTTCTTTAGTTAAAGATAAGTAATGGGATCATCAATGCTCATAAAGGGAATTCTGGCCAGACCAGTTATAGACACTGAAAATTAAGTGGGGTTCATTCACTTCCACTGTATTATGTAGCAGACCATGGCTGGTGTTAGCAGCGCTGAGTAAGGCTCAGTGTCACAGCTTCTTTTGTTTTATCAATTTTTAATTGACCCTAGGTTCATCAGGATAAATGCTGCTGTGACTCTCAAACGTGGTACTTCTGAGAACAGCTAGTTTTGATGACAGTAATTACCACTGAGGGCATTGTAGAACTTTTTTTTCAGGGCTTTATGCAGAAAGATACTGAATGCAAGTCAGATGCTTTGGATAGTTGAAAGGGTGATAAATGCTACCTGGAGCAGGGACGGTTTAAATACTGATGTCTTAGAGAACCTGAAAGAGAGAAGTGAACTATAACCTTTGTTGTGGATATCTTCAGAAAATGGCAGTGACTAAACGTCACAGTTCTGAAAGAACAGCTCAGCAGCTCATTGATTGGTTATCAACATCATTTAGGATCCAGTCTCGCTCTTTCGAATATGTTGGGGTCGGTTATGTTCATAGCTGATTTTCCGCCCGATTTCTTTTATCTCACCAGCCACACGATGGCAGCAAAGCACTGAGGAACCCACGTGCCTCCTCGCCACCCAGCACCGCATCTGAGGCACCGCAGCGTTTGAGCCTAACCAGGATGAACCCCAAACGGCATCAAACCTTCGTACAAACAGCGATGCTCAAGGAATAAAACCATAATCTCTGCGTACGTTACGCTGTGAATATTGCCTTGCTACCTTGTTATCCATAGAACGTGTACTTGTACGTTAGATCTCAGCACACTTTAGAAATGTTAGCTCGATGTAGAAAAGAAATTGAATGTTTACTTTCTAAACGCACATTTTGCTGTAATTTGTGTAATCACCACTCTCAAATGAGAACGAGATTCAGTAGAGCTATGTTAATGTTGATAAAATCAAGAGAGTATAAAGTTGTGATCTCCAGGTTTAAAAATTGGCCAAAACTATGGAACAGAGTTGTCTTACTGACATTCTGAAAACTACGTAGGTAAAAAAAAAAATTACATAATGTAGCTGTAACACACAAAATTAAAAAGGTATAAACCAGATATATATAGAAGACCATACCTGGAAAGAAGAAAGGAGAAGTGTGTTGGCAGAAAATAAAGAGAGTAATATAGGCATTTAGCTGAAGACTTTGTATAATTTTAAATAACTCTCCTTTTTCTAGTCAGAAGCATATAAATATATATATACACACACGTGTGTGTGTATATATATATGTATTTATGTTTGTATTTCTATATATATATGCCTTAAGCAAGGGTCACAAAAGTAAAAATTGAATTATATCAGAGCTACACATAGGCTCTGAAATTATAAATTTCTGTATGTAGAATTTTTGAGTTCATACCATGAAGAATATTTGGGCTGAATCAAACAGCTCCAATGTCACAAATGAAAAATGCACAACTGGCAAATTTTGAGTGTAATTCTGACCTAACTGATTTATTATTTTGTTAATAGCCATTGACCATTAATGATTGTCATTAACAATACTATCTAAGTATATGCTGGTTTTGGCTGGGATAATTTTCTTCATGGTAGGAAGTATGGGCTATGTTTTGGATTTGTGTTGGAAACTGTGTTGATAATATTGGGGTGTTTTAGTTATCACTGAGCAGTATTTACACAGAGCCAAGGCCTTTTTCTGCTTTTCACGCCACCCAACCAGAGAACAGGCTGGGGGGGGGGCACAAGAATTCGGGAGAAGACAGAGCTGGGACAGCTGCCCCCAACTCACCACAGGGATATTCCAAGCCATATAATATCATCCTCAGCACAAAGCTGGGGGAAGAAGAGGGAAGGGGGACACATTTAGAGTGATTGTGTTTGCCTTCCTAAGCCCCTGCTGGGCATGCGGGAGCCCTGGTGCCCGGGGGGGCTGAGCCCCTGGTGCCCACGGGAGTCGGTGGGTGAACGCTGCCTTTTGCTTTGCTTGTGTATGTTTCTGTTTTACCTGTTGACTGTCTTTACACTGCTTTTAGTGACTAGCCTTTATATTCTGTTTTTTCTGAACTCCTTAGAGGTTAAATAAAGAATCCACGTTTTCAGTAGATCAAAAATTACTGACTGGTCTTTTACTAGTGACTAAAACTATTTTTCTAAACATAGTTGGATCATATAGAAGTATAAGGAATTATAATTTGTATACTGTAATGTTTCAGTTTCTCAATTTTGAAAAGTTTGTCATCAAATATAAAATATCTCCCCCACTTTTTTATCCTTTCCATTGGCCTTCTAAAAATGTTTGCTGTCAGAACATCTGTGGAAAGAGTGGCATAAGCTACCTATAGAAGTAGTACAAAGGCCAAAGGGTAATGACATGAGCGGAAATGACTATGTCACTTACTGTTTTGAGAGTTATACTGAGCATACACATGATGTGTTCTAAAGATTATTTTTCAAAGTGAAAAACATGGCATGGATTCTTCTTAATATTTCAGCTAGCTTTGGGATATGATTTATGTTACCACTGATTCTCAATTCACAAGTTTGAAACCTGGGAGTTAGAGAAGCAAACGTTATAATAGCCCACCTCAACGTTGCCAGGCTATCCTATAATGGCAGCTGGACGTGCCAAAAGAGTTGAGTCACTGAGTCAATGACTTGATGTCCAAGTGGAAATTAGTAGCGAGTGGTGTCCCTCAAGGGTCTGCAGTTGGATGAATACTATATAATGTATTCACCAATACATTATATATCATTCAGTGGGACTGAATGCACCCTCAGTGAGTTTGCAGATGATACCAAGTGGAGTAGTGCAGCTGATAGATTGAGGAAAGGGATGCCATCCAAAGGGACTTGGGCAGGCTGGAGGAGTGGGCCAGCGAGAATCTCATGAAGTTCAACCAGGCCGAGTGCAAGATCCTGCACCTGGGTAGGGGTAATCTCCAATGTCAATATAGACTGAGAGACTAATGGATTGAAAGCAGCCCTGTGGAGGAGGTGTTGGGGATAGATCCTGGTGGATGAGAAATAGGACATGAGTCAGCAATGTGTTCTTGCAGTCCAGAAAGCTAATCACATCCTGGGCCGCATAAAAAGAAGCATGGCCAGAGGGTTCAGAGAGGTGATTCTCCCCCTCTGCTCTGCTCTCATGAAAGCAGAGTACCTGGAGTACTACATGCAGTTCTGGAGTCCCCAGTTCAAGAAGGACCTGTTAGAGCAGGTCCAGAGGAGGGCCATGAAAAGGACCAGAGGGCTGGAACAACTGTCCTATGAAGAAAGGCTGAGAGAGTTGGGGAGGCTGGAGAAGAGAAGGCTCAGAAAAGAACTTATTGTGGCCTTTCAGTATACAAAGGGGGCTTTATGAGAAAGATGGAGAGACTTTTAACCAAGGCCTGTAGTGACAGGACAAGGGACAATGGTTTTACACTGAAAGAGAGTAGATTTTGACTGGATACAAGGAAGAGATTTTTTATGGTGGAATGGCGAGGCACTGGCAGAGGTTTCCCAGAGAAGCTGTGGATGCATCATCACTGGAAGTGTTCAAGGTCAGGTTGGATGGGGCTTTGAGCAACCTGGTCTAGTGAAGGACATTCCTGTCCATGACAGTGGGTTTGGACAGGATGATCTTTAAAGTTTCCTTCCGATCCAAACTATTCTGTGATTCCATGATTCTATGATTCTGTGATGGAAATAACCCTAAAATAATTGGCTGTATTGAATGACTGATGCCTCATCAGTTTTGAGTGGATACAGCCCATCTGGCTACATCTCTAGTTATGAGCTGGAAGCTAAGCAGGGCTGAATGTGGCACCATGCAGGTGCTTTTTGACAAAGCAAGATGTCTCCAAACCAAAGACCAGTGAGATCGGAGGTTCACTGGATGCCTAATAAAACTTACAATGGATATCTTTGTTGCGTAGAACCTCAGGGCTGGAAAGCTTTAACCAGTCTTCTCATTCAATATACAACCAGACTGCACACATATTATACTAGTTTGCTATCCCCTTGTCAGGTGCAAATTATTATAGGTTTGCTGCTTTGTAGAGAGACACGTCTTTTTACACTTTCAGGAAGGGATGATGAGATGAGAAGTTCCACTGAGTAAAGGTAATCTAAGGTTTTCTGTTCTTTTTTTGTGTGGTGGAGCTTGATGGTTGACCTACCTCAAAATCAGAAATGATGATGCACATGTATTGGCGATGTGGCTCCCTACAAATAGAAACACATCATGACTTTGTGCCTATGATAAGAGTTGTGTCCAATCTGTGGGCACAATAAGGGCAGTAACCTATCTGCCATGCAGTTTAAACATTATGTTTCAAACTCTTCCTCTGAATACCAGAGAGGTATGTAAGAGAACGCTGGTGTTGAGTGGAGAGGAAATGACATCTATCAGTGACAAAGTGTGACTTGGTATGTTTAAGCACCAGCCCTGATAGGTAAGTGACACTATTTTGACATACGAATCACTTATCAACACTTTGAAAGAAACAGTGGTAATGAACTGATTTCAGAGATTTGACAAGTTTCAATCCATAAACTTTTAAATTATGTATTCTTATGGAAAACAGTGTACTATGTTGAAGCTATACACCTTTAACATCCTTGAAGAGAAAGGATCTAACTACTTTACTTTCAATTGAAACTTTAATCAAGAGAAATGTGCTGGGTTTTGCAAAAGTTCCATTATGATTTGACTGGAAAAGAAGTTATGTTTTGGGTTTGCAATTTGCCTGCTTACCACTTTGGCCTTTCCATGCCCAAAAGGATGTGAATATCTAGTAGCAAATATTTTAAGTTCATGTTTGAGAAAAATTTGAATGCTCTGATGTTTGAATATTTGTTAATTCCCAATGCAATAGTTAGCAAATTGTAATTTATCTGTCTTGTCATTTACAGAAATACTTTTGACTTCTTATGCAACTTCAGGTAACCATCTGATTATTATGTGCTTGTTATTTCAGCCCTGTAGCTTACTGCAGATCTAAAAGTAAGGCTTCAGGCTGTACTTAAAATCATAAGGAACTTTATTCACTTCAGTCGTATTTGAAATAGTATTTACATGGCTTGGGATTGTTATTGTAGTTCTATATTTTACTATAAAGACAAATACAGGACCCCACAATGGAAATTCTTGTAGGATTAGTCTCACTGATTCAAGGTTGGCCATTCAGGCCAGTCTCAGAAATGAGAGGTCAGTAGCTACCGTACAGCATGGTTAAAATGGATTAAATACAATTAAATGGTCTTAACTTCCCTGTATTGTATTGCAACTTTATTGCAAATATGACTGAGCAAAATTATTGTGTAACAATCACAACTAATTATAGTGTATCTAAGGTGTAAGAGGTAGAAAAAGAGAAGTTCTTTCCCTAGCCTTGGTTTGGTAGATATGCAATGCTTTGCAGATTTCTTCCAATTTCTAATTTTGTTTTCACCCTTAAATTTTAACTTTAGTGCTTATAATTCATACTTCATTCATTAGTGTTAAAAATATATATTTGCTTTAAAATAGTCAAGCAAAGACTTCTCCAAAATCAGAAGGGTAAAATTGATATGAAAATTTTTTGAAAGCACATAATTTCTCTCAGCTTAAAATCCCATGGTATAGCTAAGAAATATGAAGGATCTTGTCAGTTCCATGGCACTGCTTGCTTTTTTTTTTTTTTTTTTTTTCCGCATTTCTGCATTGCAACAGTACTCCAGGCTATTGTTCTGTTCTCACAAATGTCTTAGAAACATCTTTAAGCAATTATTTTTAATTTATGCTACTTTAAGTACCAAACCAAAGACCTATACTGTATTTCTTATATAGTGTCTGATACCTCTCCTTTACCATTTCTGTATATATAAGATCTGTTCTGCTTGCAAAATAGATTTTCCATATAGAAAATTATTTGTCTAGCATGCCAACTATGAGAACTACAATGTACTTTGAAAATGTGTTAAGTGAAAAGAAGGAAATTGTGTATGTGTACATATATAAGCATTTTAGGTTTGTGTGTACATTATCACAAATAAAGTAAAACATATACAAGAAAGAAAATACTTGACAAGAGTCTTGTTTGTTACAATATCTGCTCTTCTTCCATCTGTTAAAATATTTTAGTGCTCACTGAACTTAAAGGAATTGCAAAGGAAAAATGGGGGAGAGTTTAGTGAAGGGTAGAATTTATGATAGAGAATGAACCCTTTAGTCTAACAGTTAATTGTAAAGACTAATTCTTTGCACAGTACACATTAGACTCCTTGCTTTCAAGGGAATAAAGGTAGACAGGCAATCTGATTTTACATTACATTTGTTAAATTTGATTTAATTGGATATAAGGAAGACATTTTTTATAGTGAGGATGGTGAGACATTGGAACAGGTTGCAATATATATATCTATATATCACAATATCAAATGCCCTATAATATGATGCAGTGGCAATTAGAGACTACATCAGAACAGTTCAAAGTTAATGACATCTTTCCCCTTAGATGTATCTATTTCCTATTTTAATTTTCTTAAATACATCCTTAATAGATTCTAGTCATTGTCTTCTAAGGTCATAATGCTAAGCTTAATAAATGCATCTCCTCCAAAAGAATCCCAATTACAAAGTTACTGGTGGTGTCAGAGGGCTTTCTCCAAATGTACTCTACAGTCTTTTAGCAAGTTGTTGGACTGAGCCATCAGGAACCAAAATTATGAAATTTTATAACTTACTTTGTTCATTTCATAGTATTTTTAATCAGCAAGAATATTTTCAATTTAAAGATTAATGTTGGGTAGGGTTTTGGTTTAGGTCTGGGTTTGGGTTTTTTTTTGGTCTTTCTCTATTTCCACACAGCCAAGGGAGGACCCTGTAATCTGTTGGGAATTTCAATAGCATGCCTCTCAAGTGCTTGTAGTCTGTAGTGATGGGAACTGCAACACTGTTTAGAAACCCTGTAAGGCAAAATGATGGCAAACTGAATGAACTACTAAACTTGAATCAGGAGCCAGAGCGGTGAGCATAGATGCACTTTTTGAGTTTTGTAGCCACCAAGTGGCAGTTTCCCACATTATTTTGTGGTAGCTCAGGGTATAGATACTGTTTTGCCTAGATTTAAAATCAGTTTTAAATTTCATAATTTTTGGTGTGCTTATGAAAATTTACTTTCTAATTTTTACATCTGAATCTAAAAAAAAAATATCTTTCTCTGCTTTTTACTGCTTTTGTAGTCAAGCATTTTGTTAACATTAACTGTACAGATGACTAATGAAGCCTGAGCTAACCCATTAAATCAGTAGCTTTCCAATAGAATTTGGTAGTTACATCTCAAAACAATGAGCTGAATTTTAATTTGAAAGTGTTTTGTGTCTGTATTAAAAAATGAGGAAAAGGAGTAAACTGTTTGTCAAAGTAACTTGGTTTTACAGAATGTGCTCTTTATTTCTTACGTCTCAAACCAGATATACTACAATGTTACTACATTCATTATGGCCAATATGCTTCTATGTATTAAAATAATAAGACTTCTGGTTTCAATATCTTTGCAACATTTCTTAGTATTTAAACATATGTATAATTCACAATTAAGAATTTTAACTTTGCTGTCTGTAAAAATCCAAATCTGAAAAGGCTGTCCCAAAGTTCTCAGCATGCCATTTTAGACCTGTCTGATTTTCAAACTTTTTATTTTTCTTATCTTATGTTTTGGAAAACTTTCTGTTAAATGGAAATTAAAAGAAATGTTTTTCAGAAATATCTAAATGAAGTTGCATTATGACTGGACTCAAATATGCAGGTCTAAGCAGACTCCTATCATGTTAGAATACCTGGTCTCACACTTCTTGTTTTGAAAGCCATCAAACTAAGTGGAAAAGTATAGATCAGTAGTAGAATCAGTGTTCTTGTCTGTTTTATACAAGAGTTCAAAGGATGGCTGAAACTTAAAATGTCTTCCTAAAAGTATTTAAAAATAGCCTAAACCAAGACATGTTATAAATACACTTTTTTTGTGTGTGTGTGTGTGTGTGTGACCAGAGTTGTTGGTTTATATGAAATCTGTAGTCACCTGAGAATAAATATTTTGGAACAAAGTGAGGGTATGTAAATAGATGGGTAGCTAATACATACTTAAATTAAAATGTTAATGTTGTTTTGAGTTTCTATTCAAAACCATTCATCTATTTCTTGTGAAAATAAGCTCCACAAAACCTTTGCTTAACATTCTCTTGGAGAACATTGGAGAAACATTCTTGCTAGTTCTGGTTCTAATATATTATTAATTATGGTCCTCCATATTTCCCATTTTAAAATGGGACAGGAAAAGCAATTAATTTAAATAAATTTCAAGACATTTCAAATGACCTCTATAGAATTTTTAAGATTACTTGCTTGTGAGAGTAAATTTTAATTTGCTGTGAATTAGTATGTTACATTTACTGTCTCCATCATTCTCAAAACCCAGCGTTACCTGTGACTAATTTTTACTTACCTATAATTTATTTGTTCAGCCAAAATTGGTTTCTGGATACTGTTGGAAAAATTGGTCATGTTTCTTGGTAATTGTTCAGGGGAAGCTTTGAATTAAAAAATAAAAGCAATTCGATCAGCTTGTTGATTGTAATAGTGTTTATGGGTATATATAGCAAATATTCTAATTTTGTAAGTGTTACAAAGAATTCCATCTAAAGGACATGACATTTCTGGAAAGGAAACAAATCACACTTTCTTTTCCTGCTATGGCAACAGCTATTCAGTCTCAGCAGGAACTTTCTTCAGTTAATATTTATCATAACAAAATGTAGTGTACCTTCAGGAAAGAGGAGGGCTTGGATGTTGGGTGTCCCCCATCCCCGTCTCACCACCACCACCCCACCACCCCTTTTTTTTATATTAGGTTTAGCTCAATGGACTAAGTATAATAGCTGTGAATTTCCTCTGAGCAGATTAATACTTGTGAAGCAGATCATGCACCAGCAAATTGGGTGTGAGCAAATCTTTTATGTGAATCTTTAACTTCTTTGAGCTTCTTATTTTTGAAAATGTCTTAGTGGGAGTCGCTGATTTAGACTTGGAATGGTGGTCACTCGCTTTATATATTACTTACTTGAAAGACTGCACACACATAACAAGTTTTCAATAGCTTCAGGAAAAAATTAACATTTTATCCTTTTAAGTAGAGTTGTGTTTTTCTAAATACTAAAGCACCTTCATTAATTTGGTACCTTGAGCTCAAAGAAATATGAATCATGTCAAAATGGAGTTTTAGCCTATTCCTTCTAGTGAGCAGTCCCATAGGAAGGTTTGATAATTGCTATATGCAAAAAAAAAAAAAAACAACCAACCCAAAAAAACCCCAATGTATAAATAAAATGTTATATTGTGAATAATGCTTTGACTGAATGCAGGGCTCAGTGGCATTTAAACCGATTACTTCAAATACGGTTGTTTAGAGAATTGCAAATCCAGTACTTGCACTGAACATGGGGAAAGAGAGGGAAATAACATCATCCAGGAACGAGACCAAAATTTGCTTAACCTCAATATGATGTAAATTTCAGAACAATTATGAAAGAAGCTTGGAAATCACAAAGAAATGCAGTACGTCTTTACCAAATGCAAATCACTATGAGGTGAGCAAATTTATTTAATCTAAAATGTCTGATCATGTGTAGACAAAAATCTGGGGGACAACCAAACAAACAAAAAAGAGACAAAATGAGATTTCTCTTTGGCTTTTTTTGTGAAACATATGGCATTCAGCACCACATATGAAACTATGGAGGGTGGGGAATAATGAAATGGTAAGAGAGATTCTACAGTGGCAGACGTTAACAGTGTTCGGTGTCAGACGCCTCCCTGTACTCAGTCTGGCATGAGATAATAAATGGTGAACCTGAAGGAAGAGTTTTGCAAACATTCTTGTTCCATAGTTTTTTTAATGACCTTGACATCTAAAGATGTCACATCCTTGTGACACACACATCCTGATTAAAGTAGCTGTCAGTACTAGGAGCTAATTGGAATGGCTTTGAGGATTGATATAAAAGAAATGGGTTGATTGGATCTGATAAAGCTGTGTTCTTAGAGACTACCTGTAAGAATATCTGCTGTAGGCTTAGTGTCAGAAGCAACAAATAAGAAAAAAAATAATCTGTGTGTTCAGCAGATTGAGTGTGAGAAAGCCCTGAAAAAGTGATTTAGAGTTTACTGGATAGAATGCTTCTAATAGAAATTAGAAAGTCAGTAGTACCATTGTCCAAGGCTGTGCAAAAGCTGTGTGCAACTTGAATAACTCCTACAGAAAATGCATGCTATATGAAAAAGCAATATGGGTATACTTATTAGAAAGATTGAGGGAATGGAGAGACCATTCTAAAATAACATCACAGAAGAAGTTGGCTTGTTTGGTCTGGCAAAACTAAGGCAAAGAAGGGGGCATATATTTCTGAGGAGGTGAAAAAATCTTACTGGGACATACACCGTAAAAGAAAGAAAGATATTTAAACTAAAGGATAGTAGGAGCACAACAAGAAATAAGTAAACTGACTACTAAGGCATTTATATATATATGTATATGTATATATATAAGTACAAAGAAATTGTAACCTCATTTTAAAAGCAGTTAGGTTAACTCCTAATTAGAGTGACTACTTTCAAGATGCAACTCAGTAAGATTATGAAGTAAATTCTAGAGGCCAATAATTGCAAAAGAAGGGTAATGGGCTAAAAGAACTGCAAAGTCTTTCCTAGTATTATGCTCATAATGGAGTCAAGTAATAAGTGGTAATGTCAGTGCATTATGAAACAATTTCAAGTTCCAGCATAATTTGGATTAGTGATAAAGGAAGATAAATGACTGATTAGGGTAAACACCCTAAGAAAGTATTATGGAGTTTTATGTATGTCTTAATTTTTACTTTTTTTTTTTTTTTACTTATCTGTATGTATGCTTTTTCTGACAGCATCATAATCCATTTTTATATCAATTACCTTTTCTTCATTTTAAACTGACCATTTTTCCTAATTTTTTTGGGAAAAAAAGGTGTATTATTGTTGCCCTATAAACTACCTATATGTAGGTTTGTGTCAAAATAACTAAAAGAAGTATAAATCATGCACTTTGGTTCTTGACAAATCGTAATTCAGAGAAACCATAATGTCCTTGCTTGGTAGCATGCTACCTCTAACAGCAATCATCATAAATGGAAAAGATAGCAGTGCCAAACTGTTTTGAAATAATTAACTTGGTATCTCATACATCATAACCAGATGGAATGAAAAAGGTGGTGAAAAATGTATCTGTGATCTGGCAGCTTTTAGAAAGTTTCTGAAGGAAACTGAAATATTTAGTTTGTACTCAGGAAAACAGCATTTATTTTTTCTTTTTTGAATGATATGTAGTTGTAACAAGGTAATTATTTGCTGGATTCAGCTTTGTATTTGTTGAAGAAATAGATGTTCATAGATTGATTAATGTAGTAAACTTAGTGCTCTATTCAAACACTTCATGAGTTCCACTTCACTAAAGGTATAATATTGACAACATATAGATATTCTCTCATTTCCTGGAAACATTTTAGAGAAAACAGCTGTGTCCAGATGGCTTTTGAAGATCTCCAGTGCCAGTGGTCAGTCACCCTCACAGTAAAGAAGTGTTTCCTGATGTGTGTCACAGTTTGTTCCCACTGCCTCTGGTCCTGGCACTGGGCACCACTGAACACAGCCTGGCTCCGTCCTCTCTGCACCCTCCCTTC
>JAVJGJ010000047.1:88571548-88593751 GCA_035590215.1 Microhierax caerulescens | reverse complement strand
ACCCCACAACATGAACTCCCACGCCTCCCCACGCCCCCCTGCCCCCCACCCCCCCCACCCCCTTCCCCTCCCTTTGCCCCAGCAGTTTTCTATTGAATTTTTGATTGTTTACATCATGTGGTCTTATCATTCTTTGTCAGGTGCCAGAATAAAAGCCTGGAGTGAGAGCCTGGTTCAGTGCAAAGGGGGGACAGATTCTCATTTTTGCCTCACTACTCCTGTTGGCCAGAAAAGGACTTGTGTGTCTCTGGGATGAGGAAGTAGTGGAAGTAGCCAAAAGAAGCAAAAAGAGGGGCACCTGACATGTGGAACGGTTTATTTAGTATCTGGCCATGCTGAGGTATTTTACAAGGCATTTGAGTATTGCAGTGTCAATTCATCATTTCCCTTTGTATCTTGCCATAAACTGGCACAAATCTCCCACACTACTTAGTAATGTGAATCAAATGTGAAGTTTCTGATCCAAGTAATGTGTCATAACTCCCAAATGTAGGAAATTGTGAAATTCTTTGTTTCTTAAATCATGTTTGATTTATATTGAATCTACCAATGCCAGTTACAACTGAAAGAAATATTAAAATAATCACCTTGGTTTTTATGTCCCATCAGTGAGCCTAATGGGATAGGAGAAGTGAAGATGGTAAAAATGTTTTCAGAATACAAAGCAACCTTCCAATTATGACCAGAGTAACATTTCTGTATGAAGTAAATTCATGTATCAGGATCAGCTGCATCTTTTCTAAAGGATTTAACAAATTTTGTCTTGCATTACATTTTGATGCATTTAAGTAGCATGATGAAATTTATTGATTTGCAGTAATGAGGTTAATGAATCAGAATAGGTAGTGACAGGCAGCTTACAGGCTTCATGATAAATCAGAGCAAGCAGAGTCAAAGGAATGAATGCATTCACCACCATGTGATTCAAAAATGATTTTGCCAGCAGAAATAAATTTCATTAATTAAAAAGACATTTTGTTTTATCATACAAGATTTATTTGAGCTGTAAAACTAATAGTTTTGTTTTTCTTGTGTGCCTGAAAGGTAGTGGATAATATAATCACAAACATAATTTTACTTTCATTTGCCTCAAAGCTAGTTACGTATGTTCCATATTAGAAAGCAAAATAGCAAAAGAGAGGTGGGTAGAAATGTTTGTTTATGAAGTACAGGACTTGTCTTGTTTAGACTAGTTTTTTTCCTCATACATTTCTTAATATTTACATATTTAAATTGGGTTGTATACCTCAGCTAGAAACATAAAATTCTAGAAACTATAATAGATGTGGGGAAAAGAGTTTGTTGAGAAAAGAACAAAACCAAACCACAACAAAAAAGACCAACAAAAAAGAGAAGCCTATTTCAATAAAATTTATGTTTAAAAAAAATCAACCCAAAAGATCTCTACCTAGTGAAAGAAAAACATTGTAGTTTTGTTACTTGGAATTGCATGCCACAAAAATATGGCAACATTTGTTTGTTTTCTGATGAATACCATATTAGCATTTCCCTTTCTTACAGAAAATACTTATGACATATTTTGAGCTCTCTCTGCCACATATAGCATACAGAATGTGTTACCACATATTAATGAGAAACATGTTAACAAGTTTTACAAGATAACAAATAGATTTGATTTAGAGCCGTATTGGTAGGCAGTGGTATATCAGAAAGGGGAATGTATAAAACTTCATATAATACATGTTTTTCAGCTGATATAGCTGTTCTTGTAATGATTGTGGTACACTGAAGCCCTTAAGTAATCCTTTTTCTGCAGTAGAACCAACTATTGCCACTTTGGGGTAAACCTATTTTAGAAACCTATTTCTAATATGTGATGCCTGAGTGGATAGATATCACAATTTGGAGTTGGGTGAGCTCCTGACTTGGAGCAAATGGCAAAAATGAGGCAACGGAAGGAACAGTAAAGATAGGTGATTCATTTACACTGAAGTTGGACAGAGATGCAACTGCTGAAGCCAGATTTTGTGATATGCTAGTTGGAGGGGAATGTTCTGTGGAAAGAGGAATTTCTAGCAGTGGCTCATGTAGAATCTAGAAAACATTCATGGAGCAGAGAATATGGCTTGAGAAAATAGGAAGGTTTCTTTGAGCATCCAAAAGATGTTTGTGCCAAAGAAAGTATTGGAAGCAGTAATAATGAACCAAGAATAAGCAGAGACTTTGTGAACTCCTTTTCCCTCTGTAAGAAATGAATATTCATAATAATAACAAAAAACTGGAATAGGGCTGGAAAGAATCCCTTAACAAAGGATGGAATGTCTGCTTAGCTCAAGTTGCACAAACAAGGTTTGTAGATTCATCCAAATCTGTAACACTTGTTGGTGTTGTAGGACATCTGCATCAGAATTGTACTATTAGGAAACACCTTCCTGTGGATTAGTGCTGTGTAGTTTAACTGAGTTACCTGCAAAAAAGAGCAGGTAAAATTAGTACTGAGGGTAGTGAGCCTCAATGTGTGCAAAGCACAAGAAAACAGAGTAAAGAACAAACAAACAAACAAACAAACCAACCAAACCAAACCAAAAACAAACCCAAAAAATTGTTCTGGAGATCAGGATAGAGATCTTCATGTATCATCACAAATTTCTGTTCAGTCTGATAAAAGTAAAGCGCTTACATATAGTGGGATGAAGCTGGGTTAATTAGCATTGATAATACACAGCTGTGGACTGGCTTCAGGGGTGGCGGGTTGGTCGATGTAGACAAGGTGCAGCTGTGGCTGGTTCTGTTAAGGGGTTGGACAGCCAAGGAAGAGGGAGCAGCTGAGGAAGAGAAGGAGGAAGAAGCAAGAAAAGAGAGAGCAGGTGCTGGATGAGGAGAAGGCAGCAGAGGGACTGGTATGAAGAGTATGCTGGTATGGGATGGTAAAAGACCTTGTTGCAACTTGACAGTTTGGAGAGTGCTGTGATGGTTCTTACGCTAACCGGAAAGTGTTTTCCTGAATAAGTTAGCCAGGTAATGATCGTTTGGGAGTGCATGTGAATGGATTTGTGGTACTTCACTGCAAATATAGACACATAGTAGATAACTGACTATAATGTTCTCCATGGTAAAAGTGTCTTTTGCTTGCAGAAGCTGAAAATGGTCAAGGCTTTAAACAGGTACTCATGTACTCAGTCTGATGCACATCTGAGTTAGTGACTTCAGGACAACCATCATGAAGGAATGGAGCCCAAGGGTAAATTTAGTTTTCTGTTGCATTAATGAAGCACCAAGACTAGAGGAATATTGCTTTTGGTGTTAGCTTTTGGGCAGTTAATTGTAAATCTATAATGGTCTCAAACTAAGAAAAATAAATCTTCATTTTTGTAGTAGGGTGTTGAAAAATCTAGTCACCAGTGAAGCAAGGGAAACTTGCTTTATTATTCATATTTATAGAAGATGTTACATACCCCTTCAGGATTTGCTACCTAATTATTGGGAAACACTGTACTGTCTCCTGCTAACGCCACTTCAAACACAATGCTTCAAAAATTACTAATCAATAAGATTTTACTTTAGAGACAAACTTGCTTCCTACTCTGTTATTCTTGGCTCATAAAAATTGTGCTGACAAGTGGCTGAGTCATGTTTTTTATAAGCCTGCCAAAAGCCATGCAACAAGTAGAGGGGTGGAAGATATAAAGTGAAACCATGTGCATTAGCTCTACAATGTAATTAGATAATTATCCAGAACACTATTGGTAAGAAAGTACAATGTGAAGGAGTATATGTCACACTATGGATACTCATGCCTTGTGAAAGGGTCTGTTAGACCCTCGGGAGTGAATTCAGAGGGCTGCCATGGATCATTTACAGTATCTGCTAGTCAGTTATGATCTTCAGGAACTTGGATTTCTCTAAGACCATTAAAATTTCTTAAAGGACTCAAAGAAGCAGTACAGGCCTCCGTAAAGTAGACCACACATAGACTGTAAGCCTGAAGACCTCAGCAAAATTGACATTTATTGGTGTGGATCATACTCACATAGGTAACTTGTGAGTGGCATCTGCATTGTGTTTCTTCCCAACTACATGAATAGAAATCTATTGCTGATAATTAAAGTGGGTGCTGTGCTGAATATTCCATCTGCCTTCCATTTTCCTGTGCATCTGAGGATCTGCAGCTTTCCTTGTGAGACCCACAGGCATGCCCTGCAAATTCAGATGCTTGCTGCTCCCTCAACTTGCATCTCTCTTGATTATGCAGTTACTGCATGTGATGAACTTCGGACAAAGTTTAGACCAGGATGGGAAACGCTGTACTTAGTGATACACATCTGAACCTACAGTATTCTAGGTTTTATGGTACAGCAAGGTGAGCTGACGGTCTGTCTTTTTAACAGATACTGGTGTAGCCTGTCTCGCTGGTGAGGGACCCATACAAATCTGCCCTGACACTAGCCCCACCATGTTCCTTCAGCAACAAATGATGCTTGGATAAGCAGCTTGTAATTTTTCCTCTTTACTAATAGTTGCCCTGTGTTCAGCAGACCCCAAGTCCCGTTCCTTTCAAATGAGAAAATCAAACAATACATCAAAATGAAATTGTCTCAGCTTATATTTCCCTTTGACATTAGAAGTTTATTATTTCCAGTTAATAGTGGAATCCGTAAGAGATAAGAATGTGTGTGAGTCTTAACTTTCACAGTTCCTTATTCTCGACTACTTACCTGTCTGACCTCAGTATCAACAGGTTGTTTTTCCTAAAGGGGGTGGGGTGTTGAAATGATTTTGTATTCTTTCTGTGTTAACACTTGTTTCCACAAAAGTAGCATAAAATATATGCACTCAGTGATTATATGAATGTGTGTAATGGGTTTGTTAACCACTAAATTCAACTAAGTCACAGCAAAACAGAGGTAACTTGTGGGGGAAGCTGGTTGCTTTTTATTCTTACAATTTGGCATAAAGTAGGGTCATGAATACCTTGACTTTACTTTTCAATCAATTTAATACTCTTAAGATTGAAAAACGATACTTGCAAATCCAGAAATCAAAAATGAGTATGAAATAATTTTTCAATAATATTCAGCAATTAGCAGACTTCCATATTTTTATTACCACTTATAAACTTCCAGTGTATCTGTCATTGCAGTTGGTAATTGTTTACAGATATACTTGCACATGCATAAAACACATAAATCCATTTTAAACACTTTGAAGTCATATTGTTCTTACCTGGTTTGGAAAAATGTCCAGGCTTAACACATTTTGTACAACAGAATACGTTTAGGTCAAATAATATTTGCCTTAAAATACATCTGCAAAGAAACGCATGTTTGCTTTGTGGCAAAGCTTTCTCAAAGAGAATTTCAAGCAAGACTCAGAGCTAATGAGCCTAACAGGGGCCTTGTGGTTAATGGTGGGTCTTTGTGGCTGAGTCTGGAATCTACTGAATTGTATTTATACAGGCTTTTACTACCATTTCTTTCATGAATCATGGAACTGAATTTTCTATCTTTGAAACTAAACTTAGAAGGCCCATACAACAATTTAAAGTATATGGCTCCTTCAGAAACAAACTTTATGCCGATCTTGAATTGTCATTATTGACAATTCTCTCTGGCAGATAAAGAGGAAAGAGAACACTTCCCTGCCCACCCACCCCGCTCCACCCCACCCCATTCCCTCAGCATTGTAGTCACACATACACAGCTGAGCAATCCTAGGATTCAAAAAATGAGTTTGATTTCATTTTTTTGAGCAATGAAAACCTATTTTGCATCTAGAAAAAGCACCTTCAAGGACTTTTTGCTTCATCGTTGCTGTTATATTTTTATTTTGAATGTTTTCCTATAAAAGTCAAGGAAAGAATAATATAATAGTCACATAGTGGTTAGAGGACATAATGGACATGTCAGCATCAGGATATCTTCAACATGTCCATCCAGTAATCGGGGCTATCCTGTTTATCCCAGCCATGAGACCATGATTGAAATAATTTTTCAACATGCTGAAATGTCAGCATACATTTCTTATCCCGTAAACCAGTTTACTAGCTGTTCTACAAGGCACATAGAAGAGAAGGTTCTCAAAACTCCTCTCTTAATATTACTTTTGTTTGTTTGTTTATATTGTTATTGCAAGACCATAGCTATAATCTGGTTTTGGGTCAGATTCAAGTTTCATTGAACCAATCTCATATGAGTATCCCACTTGTGTCTATTAACTGACTGTTCCCCTTTTTCGCTTGCTTCCTATTCCATTAATCATTTTGCTGTTTCTTTCTTTCTTTTTTTTTTTTTTTTTTTTTAATGTTTGCTAATAGTATTAGCAATAATTTTAAGAAGAAAGAACTATACTGAATATCAGACCAATTTATGATAATGGATTTAATCTCTGAGGGGGAACTACTCTTTCAGTAAAGGGAAATTTCCTTAGAGATTTTTATAATTTGTAAAAAGATCTTTCAGGCTAACATTTTAGAAAGGGGGTATAGGAAGTCTGTGCCAAAGACAACAGATGTTAATTCTAACAGTTTCAGTTTTCAGACCAATTTGTTACTCTCTTCTGACACTTCTAATGAAGACACTTCTGTTTCATTAGTTCTACCCTCAATATAAATAAACAAAAATTGCCTTCATTCCCTTTCAATTGGAGTGTCATTTTTATTTCTTCATATAGTGCATATTTACATTTAGTTTCAAATTCAATAATGTATCACCAGCCTATCAGCTCAACTGAAAATATATGAGGAGATGTAGCAAGTAATTGGCATCTGAAAAATCTGAGGAAAAAAAGATGTTCCAAAATAATTGCTTACAGCCATGGTTATTTCTTACGATTTGTTTTATTTTTATTTGTTAATTCAATACAAGAGAAATAAAAACAAAAATTGATTTAGCAAGTTAAATATTCACTAACTTTTGTTATACAGACACATGTGTATACAGTGCCATGTGGGAGGTTAGTACTACATGCTCCTACTAAAGTATAGGTTTCTGTAAACCTGTTTACACAAGATTCAAAACATTTTCTAAAGGAAACTCTCTTTGCTGGATCACAGTGAACTTCCAAAGAACTCTGTCTAGGTTTCAGCCTTTTGTCCTCGTCGGTGGAAGCTTTAGCTGTTTAAATAGAAAGTTGCAAATGTTTCTTTTAATGTTTATTTCCTCCCATGGCCTTTTTATGCAATATATTTGGTTTTGTACTTCAAACTGGGTAATATTTTACCTGACAATAGTACTACTGGAATGGATAGTGGCAGGTGTATCATAAACTGAGTATTTAAAAGGGAATAATGTTTCAGACTCTGACCCAAAAGGCTGACCCTTTTATGGCTAAACTTTGTAAAATTTCACCCATAAGCATGCAATAGGCATGAATGTTTAATTTCAGTTTTAATAGCTGTTTTAAAATGAAATACGCAGATAACTTTAGGTAACGTTTCATATTCCAGCTGTGTCAGTGGAAACCAAAAATGAGAGTTTCTTTTACATTTGAGAGCATGTTATGCTGATGATTTTTTTAGTCCTCATCTATCCATGAAGAAAAGCTATAAGAATCAGTTACTACCACAAGGAACAAATTATACTTGAAAACATTTTTTATTGAAAACAGTCTGAGCTATTGCATAGACTAATTTGTAATCAGATGGGGTTTCTTTGTATTTTTATGGTATTGTGAGTATGGCTACTTTGAATATACATCTCCCACATGGCCATTATATGTGGACCTGGGTATTGATTTCTGTAGGAGACATCAATATGTTTGGTAGATTCTCTGATCTTCTTATTACTTTTTTTTTTTTTTTTCAGTAAGGAAAATGCCTGTTTTATTCACACTCTTGTCGTTAAAGTTTTTCAGGGCAACAGTAAATGAATTTTCATTTTTATTCATTTTATGCATAAAAAGCAAAGAGGAAATAAAGGCTATGGTAACTGGTAGCTGGATGTTATCTATGACTGAGAAACCCATTTTCCAGGCAGAACAGGGCTTTTAAGTTATGTTTTCAGAGTTGTAGGAAGGAACTTCAGATCTCCTTTCTTTGACCTTCTGGGGGTTCTCTTGCTTGCCCTTTAGTAATGTTGGTCCCGTTCTGATGCTGAATGGAACAATGTTGAAATGTCCCCGTTTTTGCAGACTTTTCCTGCCCAGTTCCAGCCTCTAACTTTGTTCGTTAATGCTGGTGCTCCACATGTTCTCTTTGAGGAAAGATTATTGATGTATTAAGAACAGCCTGGTGAGAACAATGTATTCCTTTAACCAGTGGCATATGCAGTTTGTTGTTGTTGTTATTATATTGGAAAGATTTTAACCTTTGAAACCCAGTGAGTCACTGCTACAGTGGTTGGGGATATTTCCATGATAGGCCTCGGGACTGATCTGAGCCTGGAGGAGCAGTATGGGTAAAGGCCTTATCCACTGCCTTGTCACATTTGTGCCACTGGAAAATGAAAACTGAAGTAAAGGAGAAAGTCGATCAGCTGAACGGTGCCTGCCCTGTGGCGTGCCTTTCCGCCTGGGACTGTATGCACACTTGGCAGCTGTTACCTAGACGTGCCAGGGAATTTTCTTGTGCATTGGTTTTGACACACTGGATTTTAATCTCCAAGTTTGGATTTTTGAAATACGGCAAGGAAGGAAAAAGTAGAAAGAGAAGCAGATACTACTGAGTTTCTTCTATCAAGTCTTTCTTTCTGCTGCTTTGGCTTCTGCTTTGTGGCACTTTCAGCTCCTGAGTATTTCATAAACAGTGAGCATTTTACGCTGCTGCTATGTTCTTTATTCTTCAAAAGTGGAACTGTCCTTTGCCAAAAAAGACTTGCCCTGATTGCAATATAGCAAGTAGAAGTTTAGTAGTAATCTGGGAAGAACTCATCTAGAAGATGCTACTAGAAACAAAAATAATGGACTTTAGGCTCATGACTTTGAGTTTCCATTAATCTGGAAAGATAGATTCTTGACTGTCAGGACTGGACATATCTTCTTCCCTGTATGAACTGAGCTTCACTGTTCACAGTTCATAAAGTCCCTGGGAAACGTTTGGCTTTTCTAGTTGTTTATTTTATGATATCTTCTTAAAACAGGATTGGGACTCGTACAGACTCTTGCACAGTTTACAAGAAGTAGGCAACTTGATGTCACAGAGATACAGATCACAGTATCCAAACAGTGTAAATTTAAACTCTTCCTATCAACACTGAAATAGCAGAATAAATTGTGTGGCTATGATTTGCATATTAGTGCCTGCAGCTCATGACCAGCAGTTCCAGTTCACACTCCTTCCCCCCACAGCATGCCCTCCAAATTGGAGCAAACTTTCAGTTGTGTGGCTGTGCTGTGTTTATACCATGCTATTCCTGCACTAATGATACTGTTGTTGCTTGTAAACATTAAGAAAATCACACAATACAATACTTCACTCTTTCTGTGTAGTTTTGATATTTTTTTTTTGTGTCAAGCAAGGAGCTTTATTCATCATGTGATGATTTGGAGTTTTGGCATAATATGCTGATGTTAACCTTGCCTCGCCTCATTTTCAAGATTTCTGCTGACACTTTGAATCTCATTCAGAACTGTTGTTTCACGATTTTATCATTGCATTTTAGGAGTGCAAAATTAACAATGATAATTTTGTTCTACCACTGCTTCCAGTTTCATTAGGTACTAAAAAAAAAAAAAAAAGTGTCCATTATTTCTCCTTTTGCTCAGTTTTGTTAGGTACAGTTACTTAGTCTTTGTTTTGACTTTTTTTTTTTCACTCCTTATTCATCTCTGTCCTCCTTCCAGCCTAATTATTACCACATTTCTGGGAATTGAGAGGATTCAATTATCCTAGTGACATAGGACTTGGGGAAAAAAAACGCAGCTAGAGCCTATTTGCATGATGACTAATTTCCAGTCTTTGTTTTAAGCTTTGGGAGCTGAAACATGCTTTGTGCTTGTACAGAAAGAACGAGCCCTTCCTTCTCAATGAGTCCTTACAGGAAATATGTCCTGAATATCTTGCCCTGCTGAGAATAGGAAACAGATATAGGACTGAGTTACTTTGGGTAGGAGCACACTGTGGGAGTAACAAATAACAAATCATCCTCATCACACATTCAGTGTGAAATGTGACTGTGAAACGTCTCACGATCAAGGGGGGTGATTCCAGGATAGGGATGAGATGAACAAACACCAGCAAGAGTCAAAGTTGTGTGCGAGCAGATAGGGCTGACAAGCACTGTGATGCTGGTAGGGATTTTTTTTCGTGAAGGAGCAAGAGAAGGGAAACCTGCACAACTACTGTTTTCACTAAATAATCACTCTTACTGTTTTCAGTTGTTAGCTCTATTTTAATATGTTGTGAAATTATATAGAACAAGTCAAATTCAATTCTGTGATCATATTCTAAAAGCCAGGTTTCATTTTCTATTAGTTAAAATGCATGACTACATTTACCATTTCTGTAATGATATTTCACAGCTTTCAATGTTTTACCATTAGAAATTAAGAGGTGTATTGTGCATGCACACCTTTCTAGATGTAGGTACAAATGCATGGTTCAGAATTTTTTAATTAAAATTTATTTTCACTGGGAACATGCCAATTCCTAGACACTAGAAGTCTGGGGAATGTATTACCTCTGGTAAAGGTATTTTTTGGGAGTGGGGAGCAGGCAGGTGGGTGCAGGAGAGAATTCTCATCTGCAGACAGGAATATCTGATCCATGCTCCATTCTCCCTTTTTGTAACTTCGCATTCACTATGTGAGGCAGATTACACTTGGTTAAAGACAAACATATGTACATATATTGTGTGTGTATATATAGTGAAAAGCATTACATAGTCATGTGTAAAACACTTCAGAATTATCTTGAATGAAATGGAAAAGTAAACAAGTTAATATTTACCTTGACAGAAAGGTATGGTATGTTTCAACTATTTTGATAGCAATTTGCTAATAATGCCTTACACTGAAATGTCTGTTTAGGTGCAAAAGTACAGACATTTTGTTAGTTTCTGGTCACATTCTGTCAACAGCCAACCAAACGTCTTTTACCTGGTATGAGTTACAGAAATAGCTACTTTACTATGTACAATAGTTAAAACGCTACATGCAGAACTTGTTTTGTGGGGTGTTTTCAACCCAGAGTAGGAGGATAAAGGAGTTTCAGCTGGATAAACCTGTTGAAATTAAGTGTGCTTTCTATAGTTATGGGTTGGACCATCTGATGTGAGCACAACCCTTTTTGTAATTCATAGCAACTAAATTTGTCATCTTAGAATGTGGAGTTGCATTTTGCCATGGAAAAGCACACTAGTTCATCTTTCCTGTCTTCCCAAGGCTTCCATGACATAACACATTTTGACTTAGGTTTTTGACATAGCTTTGCTGAGTGAGATATCAGAAGTTAACCCCTTCGGTCACATAACATCTCCCCCAGAATGAAAATTGTCTGTTTAGGGCCACTCTTCTATGTTAAGGAACAACAATAACTGGGCCAGTAGAGAAGACATTTCCACCAAGTACTCTTCCAGTCTCTGACTATTTTCACTTCTTGGGATTTCCTGACCCTGATTTGGTTTGGTAGCTGTCACTGGAATCCCTTTCTGAGTACTTGTCTGATCTCTTCTGCAGCCCATGAAAGCTCTTTCAAAACCACAGTATTCAGTGGCAAAAAATTCCACAAATCTGCTGCCTGTTGCATGAAGAACAACTTAATTTTAACTTGTTTTGCTGTTCTTACCTGATTTTAACCTGAACACGTCAATACTCCTGTTGAAAGCCTGGGAGAAGGAGGAGAACATATAGAGACATAACCATTCAGCCAGCTTCACTGCCCAATAGGACATGTTATGGAATTACGCTTTTCTGGTCCAACACTGAGTATTCTGAACTACATCCAAAGTTAGATGCTTAACATATCCAGGATGCTTACTGCTTGAGCAAGGGGAAAATCATTATCTCCCATTCAAACTTTTGATTTGGAGTCTACCTATTTAGTGGATAGATACTGAAACTGGGACTAAAGTTTTGTTGAAAACAAATCAAATTAAAATCAGTGTGAAAGCACAGATGTACAAGGGATGTGAGCTTTGCCTGCTTCAAAGTGAAGAAAGAGTGGAGGAGGACCAGAGACACAAAAGTTAAACCAGTACATCTCTAAATGTTTTGGAGAGGACGCTAGACTTGGAGTTCAGCAACATTCATGGTTTTGATTTTTTGTTTTGTTTTGCTCCCCTTCAAGGCATTCATTATACAGCACGCTTTTTTTTTAAAAAAAAATACATATTTGCTTTTTTTTAAATTTATATCTTCTTTCCTTTGTTAGATATGGGAAATAAAACGGCAGTATCTGTTAGGGAAAGTGTGGGTTGGATGCAACAGCCTGAGAGGCAAGGCTGCTGCCGCTCCATGCCCCCAGGTCTAACTGATAGTGAGGCTTAGCATGTATTCCCAGTAGGTGCATACACACAGAGACACGTATATATACCACATATACACAGATCAATGCAGACAGGCATCAGAGAAGCACCCCCACAAAGGCAGCCCCAATGGCCTCATCCCTCTTTCCTCTCTGGCTGAGCAGGGTGGAGGTGCACTAGTGAGAATACACACACACGTTTATGTATTTGTATGAGGTGGATTCACCCAGCAGCTGGGCTCAGACACTCAGTCTGCACAGTAGCTGTCTTTGGATCCCAGCCCCCTCAGACGTTGGCAACTGGGCACAGGAACCCCCAAGACTACAGCCCCCCCCAGTTGCTGGTATAGACTGTACCACAGGATGCTCACAGACATACACACACACAAAGCACTTGTCTGGAAGCTCCTGGAACCCCCAGTAGCCACACTCCCTACCCATGGTATCCACATAGAACAGACACCTGTGCAAGTCTTCAAGACCTCCAGACTCTATTGTCTCTCCAGCTGGGATTCTGCTGGTTCCTCTGGTAGCCAGCTCCTTTCATGGTCATGTATCAAAGATACACACACCCCACAGGCTCCCAGGGCACTGCACCTGCTCACTGGCTAGTCTGGCTGGATATTCACTAGTGCTCACACCTGCACCTGCTGCACGTGCTATACTGTGTGCACATGGGTCTCCAGCACTTGGCTTCACTGACCCCAGTCTCTCCATTTAGTGGCATCCAAGCACATGAGCCCTTTGGCCCCTGATCCCCACCCAGTAGCTGACACCCAGACAAATACTCCCTCTAGCTGCTGGTACCATGGACACATGGTCCCGTGTGACCCAGATGCTCCAGGACTGACTCATCAGGAAGGGTGACACAGGGGATGGGAGACTCCTAGGGCAGCTCTGGGAAGCCTTGGACAGTGTGTCCTTTCCACTGAACTAACAGTTTAGGTTCCTGCCTCCTTTTGTGCCCTGTGCTCCTCTGGCCTTTTACAGATGGGCCACTGGCTCCTGTGATGGCATTATTGGGGTTCTCTCCACCTGCTATCACATTTTATCACATAGCCTGATATTATTTGTCAAGGCCTAATGCTCTTGGAATAAAATGGTATTGTCTTTTTCAGAAAGCCTAATGGTTACTTAAAACAATATGGTCTGTGTCTTTTCATTTATGCTTCTTTGTGCTCACATGTAAAGTCCACATCTGGGAAAGTTTTACTCTTTCAATCATTTTAACATACCCCTTAATTTGCTAGTAAAACAAAAAGCAACCCTAATGTTTTCAGTCATCAGCTTTGACCACTTTGGATTTCTCAATCTTGCTATCTAAAACGTCAGAGTGAAGAAATGTCAGAGCTTTTGTGATTTTCAAGTTGGCAACTGAGTAATTTTTGGACTTTTTCTCCACCTCTGCTGGTTACCATGTCAAACAACAGAGAATGAAATTTGGCTACTCTTTTTTCTTTGCTATGGGAAATGTACGGGAAAGGAGACAGTTAATTCAGAGAGGAAAATTTTGCAAGACATGCATAAAGAGGGCCCTCCTTTAGTGATGAAAATCTTGCAAATCACACTCTACTCTCTTGTAGCTATACACAAGCAAACATTCTTTCCACCTTGTGCTATTTAAAATACCTTTTTTAATACCCAGCACAGACTTCAGTTTATGCAATAAAGACAGCAGTACAGTAGGACAGTATAAACTATACTTAAAGCTATTTTGACCTATGTAAGAATTTTTTCCTGACTATTTTAGGAAAAAAAAAATATTATCTATGGAATAAAATGACCTATTTCAACTCTGTGACTATAACAATTTGATCTAAAGTCTGGTTCATAACATAGAAGTTACAATAAGTAACAGAGTTACAATAAGGTGCTTCTTAGAGCTTCTGGAAAACAGTTTGGAGGGAGTGGCTTTGATTAAGCTAATGCGCATATTTTCACTTTTACAGTTGACTCTTTACATGTCTTCATGGGTTTTTTAGGTCTCACAAAGTATCTGACTTAATGTTCTTCCTGAGGGTTGAAATTGCTGCCTTCTTTCCCAGTTCAAAGATTAGGGTTGCCTAATTACTTCATTTCCTCTTTGATGGATTCTAGAAAAGAACTACTAATGAGTCTGAGGTTCCTTTAGTCCATTTTACTAACTTTTATGTGGTAAATTAGGAAATACGCAGATGACTTGGAAAATGTAAATATTTTTCCTATTCTTGTTCAAGATCTTTCTGTGAAGACACTAACAATACATTGCATTAGCTCTCTGATTTGCAATTACTATTTCATAAGAAGAAAAGACAAACAAAACCATTCAGTAAGTCTGGCTTTCTTAGTATACAGTTATAATGATTCTACAAAACTGTCAGCACTTAATTAAAAAATACTTCTAGTGCTCATGGTTGTAAAGAAAATCTTGAAAGTGTAGCCAAACTCACGGTGTGGTTGGATCCTTGAGCATGATGGCAGAAATAACTCCTACAAACAGAAATCAACATTTAATCTCGTAAGATTTTGCACTCTAAAATCACTGCTGTGCTAGCAAACATGACATTGTCTGAAACTGTCATTTAACAGATATAAAAGTATACGAAGTTTCTGTCTTTTGGGACAGGAACTGCCTTCTTCACATTCTGAGTTCTAAAAGAAAGGCTGCTGTGCTGGGAAGAGGTCTTTTCCACTTACCCTTCTCAAGATCACCCATGCATTGGCCATGTCACAAAACGGAGTAGCACCCTGTGTTTCTACTCACTGCCTTTCTGGCGTTGAACACAAAATCCAGTGTCATTGCTCTAGAGTCCAAATGGGCAGACAATTATGTATTCAAGTACCTGAATTTTATTTTTTTTTTTACTAGGAACTACGCAAAGAAATGCCCCTCTTGGAAGTACCAGAAACCATCCTAGCAATCTCAAACTGGAAGGTGCAGCTGCTCTTAAGTTTGAATAGCAGAAGTGCTTTCTGTTTTGTCTGTTAAAAAAGATGCTGTAGCATTTATTTTGATTTGAGAATCTCTTCAAGTATTTCCTCAAATAAAAAATATAGTTCTACATTAAAAATAAAATATACTTGTTTAATTGTATTTAAAATTTATATTAATTTTGCATGCCCTTTAAGTTACAAGGGTAACTTAGAGAAACAAAAGGGAGCAAAAACTACAGTTCATGCCAGCTGCAGTGGCTGTTTTCAGCTAGAGATGATTGCTGTTGAGCTGCATTAAAATATTCATCAATGCTGAAGGTCTTGATTTGAATCTGAACTTATGACTTTGGGTCTGTGTTGCCACCTCCTCTGAATTTTCTTTATAGAAAGTTAGCTACAGTAAACTAAAAGGAAAATTAAAATGCTCAATTGACATTCAAGCTTAAATATATTTAAATGAACGAAGGAAAGGTGAGCAAATGGATCAGAAACAAGGAGAAAGAAAATTGACAATAAGTTCAGTTGAAATGAAAGTGACAGTAAGAATTGGTAACCAAAATTACATGTTTTTCTTCAGAGGCATTTGCAAAATATAATGAATCAGCAATTGTTCATCATTCATTCCTCAGGCAGTGGAATTGGTGTGCAACATGCAGAATGAGTCTGATTAAATTTCTTTAAGGGAATTCCTCTGTGAACATCCTTTGTGCTGACTTTACACCTACTGAGCTAGGAGAAACATTTCATTGCTCCCGTTAAGGCTTGTCACAAGGGTGACATCATTACTACCACAGACATTTTAACTCCAGGCTCTGGAGCCAGCCTTTTAAACCCTTTGACAGAGAAGTATCTGAACATCTATAACTGACTGTTAATTAACTTGCCAGATTCAGGTATACAAGAGGCTATACAGCTTCTCCAGGAGCAGCATCTATCAGCTAAGCATTGTTAGCCATTTATTTTTCAAATGGAGATGGGTCTCTTGTGAAAAGTGACTTTATGCTAGTCTGAGCCCTAGCTGAACTGCAATACCTCTGGGATTTGAGTCTCAAAGACAGGGTATGCAAAGCTTTGGCTTCTTTTCAAATCCCCAAACAAAGAACTTCACAGATGGCCCCAGTGAAGCATGACTTTTCAACTTTATAAGTAAGCAAAAGAAAAAAAAAAAAAAAAATCATTAAGTGAGACATGAGTACAGATCAACAACAGCGTATTATTCTTGGCTCTCTCAAAACATCTTTGTTCACTGTTGGCATTGAAATTGTGAAGAATAGGAAGAAGACTACGTGTGAGAAGGAGGAAGGAGGAGTTGAAGAGCAAAGCAGGGGTTATGGAAACCCATTACATCTTGTATAAACTTTACATTTCAGCAGAGCAAGAAATGTACTTTCTTAATTCTGGCATTTCGTGCTTCATGGTATTTTGTTTGTGTGTGTGTGTGAATACTAGTTGTGAGAGAGTTATTAAATTTTTATCATTACAAAGAATTCATTTCCACAAAATACTAAACTTAGATCACATGGGGAACAGGGACTTGCTTAATTATGTAGTAAATAAATGAAAGCAGGAGATGGGTTTAACAAGTGAACTGTGCCAGGAGAAAAGTTGGGAAAAAAAAAAAAAAAAAAACAGATCACTTTCTTGTGCAAAAGGCCATTTACTGGTTTAAGACTATGTCTTTGCTTCTCTGTTTTTATAACCAGTCTTTTTGCTAACTGGCATTGCAGGGATCAGTGATAATACACCTACATAGCACACGTAACAACAATACAAGGGCAAGTTTTCCAGCTCATGTTTTGACTGGTGTTGGGGGGGGAAGGGAATACTGACGGTGACTATAACAGAAGTTAGACCATACTTTTATTCTATTCTACAAAGCATTATAAAGTAGTCTAATAAAATATTTCATATATAGAAGTGCAATAACCTGTGTGCTATTTATTGCCAGATTGAAAACATTGTATGCTTTTTACTGCAGATGTTCCTATGAGAGATGAATTCTTCTTTGGCCTCAGTTTCTGAGGGAGTAAAGGGGAATATTTATTCATTTTGTTTTCTCTGAATTAGTCATTAGTGAGCAGGAAGAAGAGTCTGGTTTTATACACCACCTTATGGGATTTGTGCCTGCTCGTTTTCTCATTATGTAGACACCTATATTCAGGACTTCTTAAATTTTTGTAATATAATTTAGTGATTTCTGGAACAGAAGGAAAAGCTCTATGATTTTTTTGCACGCTTTTGGGACCTAGCAATTCTGCGTACATTGATTTTCTTGACTGCAGACACTTGTTTTAACCCATTCTGCAAAACTCATCTTCTTGCATCATACAGAATGTCATTGTAAATGACTAAGGGGACAACACTTACTTGCTTGGCTTCCTGTAACTCTTAACCAAGACATGCAATATCATATACAAAATCTTAATTTTGGGTGCAAAACCAATCCTTGCTTTCAAGACTGGTATCCAAAATACATGGTTTGGTGTTGTGCTTTGTCTGCCCCGCCCCAATAAAACATTATTTTCTTTTTCCTTTTATTTCCTAAGAAAACCAGATAAATAAATATTTATTTGGAAAAGAAGTTTCCAAATATAAAAAAAGATTAATCTGGAAAACCAAAGAAACTTGAATAAAAAAGAAGACAGGGAAAAATTCTAACCAACCTACGTAAGGACCACTTCTGGCAGAACTTCTTAAGTTCCCTGCTTCTCAGAAGTTCTGAACATTTTATGTTTAGCTATGCTTTTGTTAATTGAAAATATGGGTTTCTTTTTCAATTATACTGAATTCAGTATCCTTAATGAGTAATACCCTATTATGGATAGTATCAGAAACTTTCAGATCTATAGTTCATGAATTAAAGTAAAATCCTTTGAAATAGAGAATTCTGTTTGATTATCCATTCTTTGAAGACTGCTTTCTCCTACTTGCTTCCATGGTGGCTATCAAAGTCAGATGCACATTTACATACTACAGCATTTAAATCAATTCTGAGCACATTTGCTTTGCTTGACTGTACTGAAAACCAATACAATCAGGGATTCTTTTTCCTACACATGACTCGGAACCAAGAATTTACCTAAGCTCAGGTTTAGCTCTCAGTTATTCTTAGTTTGAGTATTGAAGTTAATTCAATGTTCTCAATTGATCTCAAATATATAAAGTGACACTTTCCATATTCAACTGAAAAGCTTATGCATTTTTTCTTTGTGAAACTGCCATCATTTGGTTATAGCAAACAGCACATGCAAGTAAGAGAACCACAAAATGTTGAATATCAATGTTTTCTGAGGCTTCTGTGCAAACAGAATATGCTACTCCTGAACTAATAGAGGTTCTCAAGAGTTGGACTAGACCACACTGACATCGGCCTAGCCCCACCTTAAAGCTGATTCAGCACTGTCACTGCTTCTCTGGGTGCTTCCCTGGAGTCTATCTTCAGGTATTCTACAAATAAGCGAGCTTTCTTTATATGTGAGGTCAGGATTCAGAGCTAAAATGTAGAGGTAAAATTTGGACTCAAAGTACAACTTCCAAAAGCAAGGCACAGGAGGTCCAGTAGAAATGAGGCTTATTAACCTTATAATATGGCAAAAATATGAATGCTTGAATGCTAATTATTCTACCACAAAAAGGAACATTATTAAAAGAACAATAAGGTAAGAGCTTGTTTTGAGCAGACTTATAGTATATGAAATCTATCTTCATCTGCTAGGTGTTAATCAGCTGAAATTGAATTCCTTAAGCTTACATACTAAGTGATCTGCACTTCACCCCCAAGCTGCTCTAGCTTGCATGCTATGCTGTCTTAGGAGTCATACATAGCTTGTGGTTTTAGCAGGTCTATGCTAAACAGTCAGCTGCTTCCAAATCTTTCTCCCAGGAGGGATTTCCCAGGGCCAAAAGCTTGTCATGCAGCCCTTGCTCCTGTCTGCAGCCTGGGCTTATGAGAAGCCCTGAGAGCTTGATGGATGTGAAGCAAGCAGCTGCCCAAGTGAAACTTTTTGGAGACTTGTTTTGTTTAAGGGATAAGAGAAATTTTGAATGTGAGGGCAAAGTGCTGTGCTTGTTGGTGGGGACTTGAAAGGACCATTGTCAAAAATAATGCAGAAAGCAAGTGGTACGTGACCCAGTACAGGGTGGGTTTAGCGTACAACACTAGCAGAGAGCCCAGAGGTGAGAAAACTCCCTAACATAAATTTAAACAATTAAATGCTACAAGCAATTAGGCATTTGCCATTGAAACAAGAGGTAAAGGGTGAACTTAAATAAGGGTTACAAGTAGAAATTTTCTCTTGATTTTCTGAAGTCCAGAAAAGTTTGATGGATACAGTAGAACTAAAGATTTTTATTGGAGGTGGCTCTGAAATAAAGCTTCACATCCAAGCTTTTAAAACTCCACAAGCTAGATCTGAACACTGGTGTTTGGCTTCTGTTTTGATAACTCCTTCCCTCCAAAAATATCCCCCAAACCTGTGGTCCAATAATCTGTGGCAACACAGCTTTTTACTAGTTATCAGAAGTGTTTCCTATGCTCCATGGAGCCTTGCTGTCAATGTAGTCTTAGAGCTGATGTGAGTAGAGGTGACTGTGATTATGTACTACAACTGTGAAGTACTGTAAGGTTGAAATGCATTAAATGTCTTCATGTATAGTAGCAATCAATGTATTCTATAGAGTTCAGTGCAATTCCATAAATGAAGGCAGCTACCAGTGCAAGCAAAATCTAATCAGATTATAAGGCTTTGTTTAACTGCTTCAGTGGATAGTGTATGTCTGTGCTCTATTGAAATTAATAGGACAGTCTCACATATTATGATTTCTGGAGCTAAAAGAACACAACTAAATTGAATGCATTAGTGGAAAACACTAATGGCAATTAGCATTTTAACATGAATGCTATAACATAAGACCATTGATTGCTAGTCTGATAACTACTGCATTCAAATCCAAGAGATGTTCTGCACCTGTTGATCTCAAGACAATGAAAGCCCTTAGTAATTCCAGCCTGATGCCAAAACAGAACTGCAGTGTGTGCAAACAGCATTCACTAGAGAGCAGCGCTGTTCAGCACCAGTGCAAGTCCCTGCCTTTAGAGGCGACACTCTAGTTTCAGTTGTGTAAGCAAATATGGGAAAACATTGTGGTGTATTCATAGGCTTGAAACTGGAGGGAAAAAAAAAAAAAATCATTGTGAAGGCCATAATAAGAAACCTGACATAACTGCAGGAGTACTGACAATGTAACAAGGTTGTAGACAACTGGGCTCAGTCGGTGAGGCATGCAGCAGCAAAAGTTCTGTGGTTGAGGGGTAGATTGAGGTGGACAAGGGGTTCCTGGGTCAGAGGATCGCAAACAGCTGAGTACCCCATCAGGAGCTGGCAGCTCTTGTGAGTGAGGCTGACACAGCTTGAGCCTTGACAGGAGCAATCACGAAAGATTTCGAGAGCCCCACAGAATGCTAGTGACCAGGGCGTAGTGTGGCTGTTCACAGGGAAGACATCTGGGGACAGCCATGCACTCTTGCAATGGCTTAACCTCAGCTGGCAGCTAAGCCCCACACAGCTGCTCACTCACTCCCCCCACAGTGGGATGGGAGAGAAAGTCAGAAAAGTAAAGGTGAAAAAAACTCAGAAAAGGCTTCTTCAAGTACATCAGTAGGAGAAAGATGACTAAGGAAAACGTGGGCCTGATACTGATTGAGGTGGGTGCACTGGTGATGAAAGACACAAAGAAAGAAGTTACTGAATGCCGCCTTTGCTTCAGGCTTCACTGCCAAGGCTGGGTCTCCACTTTCCTAGATCCTAGAGGCAAGAGAGGAAGTCTGGAGAAAGGAAGACTTTGGTTGAGGAAGATTATGCTAGAGATCACTTAAGGAAACTTGACACCCACAAATCCATGACTTCCAGTGGGATTCACCTCTGAATCCCTGAGGAGGCTAGCAGATATTATTGCCACACCACTCTCTATCATCTTTGGAAGGTCCTAGTGGACAGGAGAGATCCCTGCCTATCTTCAAGAAGGAGGACCCAGGAAACTACAGGCCAATCAGCCTCACATCCATCCCTGGAAAGTTGATGGAACAGCTCATCCTAGAGATCACCTTGAAGCATATGAAGGAAAAAAGGTCACCAGGAGTAGTCAAAATGGATTTACCAAGGGGATATCATGCCTGACAACCTTCAATGACGGAATGACTAGCTGATCCACAAGGGTCACAAGGGGAGAGTTTTAGATCTTGTCTACCTTGACTTCAGCAGAGATTTTGATGCCATCTCCCATAATACCCTTATTGATAAGCTCAGCAACTGTGGGTAAGATATGAGCAGATAGTTGTCTCAGCACTATCAAAACTAGCCAACTGCAACAAGGCTTTTACCATCTCATACCAGGTTAACATTAATAAGTAGCTCCCACACCTTGCCCCAGCACAGCCACCAATCCCCCACAAAGTTTCAACAGTTCATTCCCTGTCTGTGCTGTTTCTTCATCCTCTTCAGGCCAGCCCACTATACTTCTTACCTAGCTATATCTGGATTCTTCCTTCTCCAGGCTCCTCTTCCAGCCAGCCTCTCCTTATCTCTCCTACATCTAGGGTATGCATGCTCCCTCTGCTTCTTCCAGGTCTCCCTTCATCTGGTGCTCTTCTTCCCTACCCCTCAGAGCTATTTAACTACTTAGCAGGAACCAGCCACAGCTGCACCTTATCCACATCAGCCAACCCAGGGCCCCTGAAGCCAGCCCACAGCTGTATATTATCAATGTTATTTAGCCAGCTTCATTCCTTTATAATTCCTCTACAGATAGTGAGATGAATTAAGAACTGGCTGAAAGGCAGAGCTCAGAGGGTTGTGATCAGTGGCACAGAGTCTGGCTGGAGCCTGTAGCCAGCGGTGTTCCCCAGGGCTCAGTACTGGGTCCAGTCCTGTTCA
>JAVJGJ010000047.1:88554551-88571448 GCA_035590215.1 Microhierax caerulescens | reverse complement strand
TGACCTGGGCTGGAAGGCAGCTCTGTGGAGAAGGACCTGGGAGTTCTGGTGGGCAGCAAGTTGCCCATGAGCTGGCAGTGTGCCCGTGTGGCCAAGAAGGCCGATGGCGCCCTGGGAGGAGCGTGGCCAGCAGGCTTAGGAAGGTTATCCTCCCGCTCTACTCTGGTGAGGCCCCATCTAGAGTGCTGCGTTCAGTTCTGGGCTCCCCAGTTCAAGAGAGGCAGGGAACTGCTCAAGAGGGTCCAGCTGAGGGCTATGAAGACAATGAGGTGACTGGAGTATCTCCCTGATGAGGAAAGACAGAGACAGCTGGGGCTGTTTGCCCTGGAGAACAGAAGACTGAGAGGGATCTTATCAATGTCTACAAATATCTTAAGGGCAAGTGTCAAGATGATGGGGTCAGGCTCTTTTCAGCCATTTCCAGTGACAGGACAAGGGGCAACAGGCACAAAATGAAACATAAGAAGTGCTTTCTGAATATGAGGAAGAACCTCTTTATTTTAAGGGTGATAGAGCACTGGAAAAGGCTGCCCAGAGAGGCTGTGAAGTCTCCTTGAATGTGTCTTTGTGGAGTCTCTTTGAAGACATTTGAAACTTGCCTGGACATGACCCTGTGCAACCTGCTTAGCTGAACCTGCTCTAGCAGGGGGGTGGACTAGATATCTCCAGAGGTTCCTTCTAACCTTGAACATTCTGTGATTCTGTGGGCTAACATTTTTTTTCCTCTAGTGTTTTCACTTCAGAGGCAGTTTTTTAATAGAATGTGTAAATAAATATGTGTACTTCTGTGTTTCTACAGTCTAGTGTTCCTGAAATGTACTTTGTTGGTCAACAAACTCTTTCTCTCATGGTGTTACGATATTCTTATTCAGTCTCACTTCTTACTCATAGTCATGTTTAACACATCTAATGTACTAGGAAAGATTGAATATTCATCTTTGATTAAAATAAGTTTATTTTTTAAAAAATAGCTTTGAAAAAATATTTTTAGTTAAATAAAATGAAAACTGCATTTTGCAATATTTTTGGTAGTAAAAAATCCAGGTAGTATTTACTTTTCTCTTTTGTATTATGAATGTGGCACATAAATAGTGATGGTGACAGGTGTGGTTTTTAGAATTTGAACACAATTCACCTTTTTTTCCATGATGAAAATAGGTGAAATGAAAAAGAAGATTCTCCTTGACATTTAGCTCAATCATAGTTAGAAAAATAAGAGTGAATGTAATGCTTTGTAAAGCAGTTTTAAGTCTATATATACAAGCGCTATAAAGAATAAAGGTGCAACTATAGGTGCTTGTGGCACACAGAGATACTTTAAGGTGGTGTTTAATAATATATTTCATTATTATTATTAACTTTCCTTTCTAGGGTAGAGAAAAAGCCAACATCTTTCTTTATACGTACAGGCAATAATAAGAACTTTCTAAATCAGACAGATTCTTAATCCCCCTTACTATGTTAGAATTACTTTTATGAAAATTTCAGGTTCTGTAAACAAGCAGATAAAAAACAGTGAAAATGGACTTTGTTGTTTGTTTTGCAGTAGCTAGTTAAAATTTCAGTTTTGGAAAAAGCATGCAAAAAGAATAATCAGTTCTATTTCTTTTACTCTGAGAAACTGTTTGTTTGAGCCAAAAGTCAGGAGTTGATCACCATGCTTCTGTTGTCCCAGTCCAGTGCGTATCACCTGAACTTTTCACTGTATTCCATTATTTGTCTCCATCTTTGGCATATCTGCAAAGTTGTTTGTGTCCGTCCCGTCCTCCCCTGGCTTTGGACAGTCAGCATGGCATTCAAAGCCTTTCTTCCTGTGTCATTGTGTGCCACACACCTACTTGCCATTTGACATCTTTCTTCATTCATTTTTGTTCACAGCTCGTCAGCCCAGAACCATGCTTCTTCGCAATTCTGCATGTTCACTTAGTGTTCGTTGACTTTTTTTGCATTCGTTCTCATGCACTGCACATGAGCTCAGCTTTCATAATTTTATCCTGTATGTCCTCATGCCTTCACATACATTCCTCTGTGGTCTCCTTCCTTTTTCCATTCATTAATGTTAATGTGTCCACCACCTGCTGGCAATAAGCTGCAAAGCAAGAACACTGAGCACGTTCCTCTTTTATAGTTTAAGCCTGGGTCAGAGCCCAGACTTGACTGGGAATTTATCTTCCATTCAAACCACAATGCACCCTAGCTGAAACTGCAGGGCTGGACAACAGTTCACTGACTGTCTCATTTGCAGCTAATTTCAGCTGTAAAGAAGGCTCCAGAGCCAGAGGATGGCAAAGCAGCGACCTCCCTGGCATCCTGAATGAGTGGCCTGGAAGAGCCTGGACTCCAAGGAAGAAGAGCATGCAATGGTGGGCTGCTGTTTCAGCTGCTAAATAGCAGGGAGAGCTTTAGCCCAAGTATAGCATCAGAGGCTGAGGCCGAGGATCAGGAGGTTTTCTGGACCAGACCTTAGTCTTAGGACTTACTGTGGTATTTGGAACAGAGTGCAGAAACAGCCAGCCAGGTTATATGGGTTTGAAAGGCTTGCACCCTGCCATCTCACAGGATGGTCGAACGTGAGGTCCTGGGACCGTGCAAGCTGGACCTGCTCTCACTCTAAGACGCCTGTTTGTATAATTAGTATCTTGGGCAGAATGTAGTTGTGTTATACACTGCATAAGTGTATATGAAAGTGTGGTTCTTGCTCCTTATTAATGCATTGACGATTGAACCGCAAGGGTGCTGTTCCAGATTGATTTGCAAGCTTATGCAGGAAACACTGATAAAACATGTGAATTCTTTTAGCAGATAAGTCTTCATTAATCCAGTGGTCTATGTCTTTATAACTCAAATAATAGTTTAAGCTCTGCTGATGTATATAAAAAGTAAAGTTATTTTGTTGGTTATCTGCTAAGTATTCAGATCCTAAAAAATAATATTATCATCCCAAAGGTGTTTTTTAAGTAAGGCTTTTAGTGATTGGCAGTAGTTACTTTTAAAATTGCCTGCCCTTAGGATTTCAGTTCAAGAAAAGCTTCTGGTTTTGCAGGGAGTAGTCTTGTGCTTCTAACCGATGAACGTCAGCACTGAGCAATAATGTGGTTGTTTCTGGCAAGTTCTACTACATTCAGACTTACAGAGCAATTGGCTGTATTATCTCTTAAAATAGTTTCTCAGGGATAATCCTGATTATTTCTTTTGAGATGAAACTTGTACAAAGTAAATTATTCACCACATAGGTAAAATCAGCAAAGGATGTTCATGAGTTTTGAGATTCATTCAAAGCAAAAGTCATATGAGTTTATATAAACAACACATCAAAAAAGAAAAAACATTTTAATAAACCCCCAGGAAGTAAAAATTCTGTGGTTTGCACAGCTGTTAGCTGGGAACCAAGTGAGCTTGAGTGGCCTAAAGCCACTCCTCAGCTGCTACTGCTTTCTTGGAGAGAGACAAATATATCTTTTCATTATCCACCTTTGGGCACCTTTGTTTTGGCCAAAGGCAGCATCATTTCCAGATGAGTCTTGGGTTCAGATTACAGGCTGAAATGAGATTTTAATGTAGATTTCAAATACATCTAAACTGTTACGTTTTCTACATTGATACCTCTTTTTACAAGGCACAGTTCTAATGCCATCTGTTGTGCACTTAGCATACCTGCTGCTTAAGGGTTCTGAGTGTTTTATCTAAGGCAGAAAATAATTTTATTTGCTTTGCAAGACAAGACAATACAAAGATAAAACTGATTTAATCTGGTGGGTTTTCTTCTTCTTTCTGAAACTGTAAATACAAAAAACTAGTTTCTGCCTGTGTTTCTTATGTTCTGAATATGGATAGAGATTATTTTAAAACAAAAATAAGTGATTTGTTTTCTCCTAAGTAATTTGATTTTAATGAAACAGAAATATATTGGAGTGAGCCACAAAATGGATCAACTTACAACAGGCCACCACATATCACAAATAAGTGTTCCTTGAAGGGTCTGGGATGACACTTTGAAATATTCTGTGCTGCCAGTAAAGGCATAGAGACTCAGAGATCTACAGCAGGACACTCCACTGCTCCATCCTGGTGTGGCTTGGTGCTCACTGACAGAGTTGTGAATGGCTGCAGTATGTTCCTAACATGGTAATCATGGAGGAACTAAACTTTACGTGTTGATATGTATTAGACAAAAATAACCCAAATTGTGTAAAAGCTTTGGTCACCTGCTAGTATATGAGTACAGAGCTGGAAATCATAGATTTTTAATCCCACGGTGAAGCATGGAAAGGAGCTGTTCTCATAGGGCTGATGGATCATGGTTATCCAGAACAAATACTTCACAAATTAATTTTGTGGTTCTAAACGTTAATCACTAAATCCTCAGAGCCTGGTTCTTAGTTAACAAGTGACAATATGAGGAGCCTGTAAAAACAGTCTTCAGACAAGTTTACTCCCTGCTTGCTGTATTCAAATTACAACGTTTCAGGACAGCAAGAATAAAAAGATTCTGACAAGAGTGTAGAACTTGCTGGCACTAAACAACTGCTCTAAGAATTACTGCGGGGTCTGCATACAGGTGAAGCCACAAAACCCATGGAGAAAGAGGAAAAGTATCATAGAAAAAATAATTTCTTACACTGTTCAGTGTCTGCTATAGGAAGCTTTTGTAGCAGAACTGGTGATGGCTTTATTTCTCTTACCACCCCAGGTGCCAAGGGCATCTTTGTATCCTATCGCAGAGGTGTTTCTATAGAAATATATGAGAGACCATGAGGTGAAACACCCATCAATCTTTTTCTCAGGGTCTCCCACGTAGCTGTCATGTGGGAAGCCCTCTTCATGTGTGGCAATATAGGTACCAGCACAATTAATTTGCCTGGGCAAGGATTGCAGCTGCTTGCATGTCTTTTTAATCCAACATTGTATGTGATTCTTAAAAAAAGTGTATTATGGAAAGTAATAGAAAAGAGTTTAACTACTTCATACACTGTTCTGAAAAAAAAAAAAAGTAAGGGACAAGAGCAGATAATGCTGAGTGAGAAAAGTGAGGTGAGGTGAGCATGATGAGCTACTGATATATCAAAGAGTAATGAGAATATAATGAGAATAATGGAATGACTGAAGAATTTTTTCATTTGCAAGGAGATGAAAATGTTTTGTTTGTTCAACTGTGGCTGCTGAATAGGTAATACAATTCTTGGCTTGGCTGTGTTTTGGAAGTTGAAGCATCACAGCCCTTGTTTATGTTTACTCTTGATACTTGATGAAGTAAGCCAGGAAGCGAACCTCTCTCAGAAACTCTGTTTTTCACATCCCAATCCATAATCCTTGGCCTGAGGTAAAACCACTTCAGACAATTCAGTAAAGCCAGGACTGGTCCAATAAATAAAATTTCCGGAGCAGACTGTCTGCATATGAACTAATTGCTTAAGTTGTACACTGACCTGCACAGCCAAATTTTTTTTTTTTAAGAGTTCATCTCTTATTTTTTGGTCTCACAAAAAAGGTGGTGGTGTTTGCTTGGTTTTTTAATAATTTTTAGTTCCTTGGGAAACTGATACCAGGAAATAAAAAATGTCATTGATGTGTTTATGGTCCTTTAAAGAGCATCAAGCCTTTTTGGTTCAAAATTATGCTTGTCATTCACAGGAAGCAGTTAAGGTGATGCTCGTTGGTGGAACAAGGAACATGGACCCTACCATACTGACTTTTTCCTATTTCTCTTTTTTTTTTTTTTTTTTTTTTTTTTTTCCTGACAGGTAGGTACCACTCCTTTATGTATCTTAAATGCTAGACATTGCCACAAGGTCTTGACCTGCCTAGTTTGAAGATCACTACACTGTTTTATAGAATCATATGGGTTGGAAAAGACCTTTAAGGTCATTGAGTCCAAACATTATCCTAACACTGCCAGGGCACTAAACCATGTCCCTAAGTGCCACACCTACACATCTTTTAAATACCTCCAGGGATGGTGACTCCACCATCTCCCTGGGCAGCCTGTTCCAATGCTTGACAACACTTTTAGTGAAGAAATTTTTCCTAATATCCAATTTCAACCTCCCCTGCTGCAACTTGAGGATGTTTTCTCTCATCCTGTCACTTGTTACCTGGGAGAAGAGACTGACCCCTACCTCACTACATCCTCCCTTCAGGTAATTGTAGAGAGTGCTAAGGTCTCCTCTGAGCCTTTTTTTCTCCACACTGAATAATCCCAGTTCCCTCAGCCACTCCTCATAAGACTTGTTCTCTAGACCCTTCACCAGCTTTGTGCCTGTCTCTGGACATGCTCCAGCACTTAAAAATCTTCCTTGTAGTGAGGGGCCCAAAACTGAACCCAGTATTCAGGAACCAAGTATTATGAGAACAAGGGCTTTACCTTGTCAGGCAGGCAGAAGGTACTGAACGACAATATTGCGGAGCGTCTTTGGCAGGCAGCGGAGAGCAGCTCAGACCAATGTACCACTTAAGCAGATCAGTTCACCAGCCAAAAGTTGCTTTTCTGCTTTGTAAATTTGACTTACAGAGCTACTTTTGGCTTTATTGAGTTTTCCAATGTAGTTTTACTTCAGGCCTAGGATTTTTGTTTGGGATGTGAGAAATGGTGTGTGGGGGGGTTGTCACTGTGTTCTGTTAATGTAGAAATATTTTTACACGCTTAGTAGTGTTGAGTGGGAAAGGCAGGTCTGTTCAGCTCAAGACGGTATATTCAGCTGGGTACATGGGACAATTTTTGATTGCAATTTGTAGGAAGAACAGACAGCTTACTGTTATTGAATTATGAAATTTCATGGAATGATTGTGAAACTTGTGGGGGAATAGAATGTTTCAGTTTTTACAAAACTTTTGTGTTGTCCATGCAGTAAGAAATATTTTCTTTGGGTTTTTTTCCCACATTCAGATACTGTAAAATAGCCTCGTTTCTACTGTGTCATGGGATCACTGTTTGTTTCCCACAGAGGAGCTATCTGATGAACCACTGTCCCCACAGCCCATTTACTGCAGACACGCAGATTTTGTCAAATGCTTTACTGGATGGAGAGAAGTGATATACCTATGCCTGTGGATAGAATCAAGAAGTTTGTGCTTTTCAGTATCAGTAGAGAGGCCAAACTAAGCAGGTCTGCATACTCCCATTGACTTTATGTAAAGACTTTTTGTTTTGTGCATTTCTGCAGTGAAAGACAGTTTAGCCTGTGCAGTGGAGAAGGGGAAAAAAGAGAGTATAAGGAAATCAAATAAAAATTGGGGGCTGAGGGCTACAATTTGTATTCAGAACTACAGATTACTACTCAGGCTCTTTTTATTTCTTCTCTGATATAGTTTACTGAGCTAGAGAGCTATAAAATGAATCACAGTATAAAAATACTAAAATACAACGTGACCTAAGGTACAGATTACCTGAGCCTCCATGTAGAATAAACTATGTGAGTTTAGACTTTTTGACAATCATAATCTTATTTTTTATTAAAGTCCAAGTGAGTCTGCATCACATTCAATTTGTTGCTTCCCTCAGATCTGCCAAAAAACAATTTCTATCAAAAAAGACAAATAATTCTTAAAAGAAGATCCCAGAAATTTTGCTCAGTTGATTGAACTAAGTTGATGTTTTGCTGTGCTGTGGTAGCTACAAAATGTTTGGATTATTTTGGGTTGTAGAGGTTGACATTCAAGACAGGGAATAGATGGGATTTTAAGAAATGCTAGCTTAAAGCTCAGCATCACATAGGAAGCCTATGACGGAACTGTATTGGAATATAGGTCTTTTTGGTTTCAGTGTATTGACATAACAGTAACAATTTCCTGGTAAGTGAAAGACATGACATACCACAGCTGCCACATGCCAAGAGAACCTTGACTGAAAGAGCAAGTCAAAAGGTTTATTTTTTAAGGAAATAAGGTTTCTTTTATTAATTCCTCTACATAAGCAGATAGCACATTAATCTATAAATGTAGTAAAGTAGCACTCTTTGTTTAGAAGAATGTATATGATGCTGCTAGCTTGTTTAATATCTGAAGAATGCCATTGCCTTAGTCACAGCTGTGATTTGATCTGGGGGAATGCAGATAGTTGTTTGGGATAAAAATGAATGAATTTTTTTGATGGTTTGGTTTTGGTTCCTGAAAGGAGTAACACCTTTATCTGATCTGACACATCTGGGTATATTGAAAGAATTATATGTGTGGTAATTTTGCTACTATAATTAATCTCCTTTTCTAGATATAAGCTGCATTTTTGCACTCCTAGGTAGTAAAACTGAATACATGCATAGAACTACATCACATTGCAAAGGATAAAAGGAAATTATACTGCATTTTTTTTTTCTTCTTCTTCTTCTTTTCTTTATTTTATTTTTTTTTTAAAAGGTTAGGAAAATTTCTGTTGGCTCAGCTGGGAAGAAGATCCTAAGACTTGTAATCATCTAACTTTAAGTGGATATGCTATGAAAATGTTAATGGTAGCTATTAATGGTATCAAAAAACGCTATATAAATGAAATTGTGATGAACACAGGCAGTACATAATTTTATTATAGAGCCCTTAGAGAAAACTGAAATAATATTTTATCATTTTTTCAACAATATTCAGATGAAATCCAGTGTCTATTTTGTTCTTTCCTATAATGAGCTTTTTGGCAGCATCTGATGGGTTATAGTGTGTTTTACGTTCACACAGTTTAAATGGAAACTTTTTGACAGCTCTATTTTTCTATGGTGATTTTCATTCTATTTCTGTTTATAGTCCTTTCATTAATGCATTTTTTGTTCTTTTAATGAATCAAGGATTTCTCAGATCTGTTAGGAATCAGATGGTCTGATAGTGTAACTTTTATTAACTATAGCACAAATTTACCACTAAAACTCTGAAGAAGGGGTGTCTTTTGTACTTGAGTATGTATCTGGAGCTGAGTTTCATGGCATAGGCCTGCTCCAGTAGCACCTAACTCTGGAGGAGTCTAATCTCCATTAGGGCTTCATATTTTGGTTTGTTTTCCTATCAAAATAAAGTTTATGTGATATATTCTTTTCCTAGTGTTTTCTTCCTGTCCTGTCCTCCCTGCACAAACAAATTCAGGATGTTTGTGAAAGTAGAAGGCAATTCGTCTCCTGAAGGAAAGACTCCATTAGAAGCTCTCCCCTTATTAGACATGGGAGAATTCACATGGAACAACAGCTTTTTATGTGGGTGGGACTTTGCAGCAGCTCTTCCCCAGATGGTTTCTTTGATCTATAATGAGGGGTGAGCTCACACATAGTGCAGTGCTGTTAAAAAGTCATTCAACAACTTTACTGAAAGTCAGCCTTCATTTACCCTGACATTCACACAGCTATTGTTTACCTCAGAGTTCCTCAGGCACACAAGATTGTGCTAAAAATGCTTTTCTCTGCATTGCTGGCCAGTGCTGTGTTTGTCCCGTGCTTACACATGTTCAAGCCTCATTGCTTTGTCAGTCTGCTTAGAAAGTCTTGGCGTGGTGGTCATCCTCACACCCGTGGTCAGACTTCATGCGAATAAGGTGGCAGCATGTTTCAGTCCCAAAATCTGGAGTTTCCCATGGCAGCCTGGCTGCTGGGGTGCTCACTTGGGACAGGAGAGCATTCAGTTTGCTTTGCTGCTTGAAGGCACTCTCAGATTAAATTTGTAAGGTGTTTGCTAGGGCGGACGGGGGTTAGGAATCTGGATCTGATAGGCCATAACTTTTATGTTCTGGTCTGTCCTACTTTGCAGTTCCTAACTAAACTGAATTCCTGAACATCATCACACCAGAGCTATGAGGAAACTCATTCCCTGGTCTTAATGTCATCACTAACTCTAGGACAAACCAAAACCTTGGATCCATTTCCTTCCCATTCCTAGAGTAAAGGGAAAATTCAGATCCAGATGGTGTGACCCAGCCTCATGTCTAATTGCAGCTTTTCAAACTAGTTCTGTTTCCACCAATTATAGATGCAGAAGTCACATGAGGCCTTCTTTACAGGAGGGAAAAGGAAAGGAGCAAAGCTCGTGTTAGGAGGCAGATGCTTTGCAGGTTGCTGGTGGCTAGCAGTGGTGTGGCACGTAGCGCTGAAGGATTTGGGAAGAAGCAAAGGCTGTGCTGTGTTTAGGTGTATTTTTATGTTTTTGTTTCTTTTTACTCAAAGTGAGCAACTAAGTTTTTGAAGTTAGCATTGTTGTTGTTTATGAAACAGCTGTTCTGGTGTTGCTTCCAAGGCTCTGTGTGTCCGTCTGAATGACTGTCGCCTTCTCCTTAACACTGCAGCTGCAGATGATAAAGTTATGTGCAACTGAAGACAGCACATACCACTTGCAGAGAAATTACAGGAAATATTGTTCTTTTTCTTAGAATCTCTTCCACAAAGAGGAAAAAAAATACAACAAAACAAAATATCGCAAGTACATAAAGTTCATACATTCCTGTTTCTTTCACTATTCTTAACACTATTTAGAACGTTTGTTTGATATGACCACATGCCTCTTTTAAAAACAACGCCTGTATCCGCTAAGAGGAAAGTCCTGCTTTGGTGGGAGATGCTCTGTGGGAACAGATTTTTCATCTCACTTTATTTCCTCTTAAATTAATGTTTTTACTGTAGGCTCAGCCTTGTTTGCATCTGAGGTCAATTAAAGATTAGTCATGGACTTAAATGAAAATAGGACTGAATTTCCAGCAGTAGGCCTTTGAAAGAGTATCTGAATTTAATATGCTATAACCGTGACAGGAGGTACATTATTATTGTGAGTTCCCTGGTCATTTTTCTGTCTATCTTTTTAGTTATTGAATCATGTGATGCACACATGCTAGTTACTCTTCCTAAGACCTTCTTTCAAATATTTGCTTTTAAGAGTGTTAAAGAGTTGTGTGACCCCACAAAATGAATTTAGAACTTAGAGATGTCAAAAGTCTTTGCAGATGGTAGTAATTTTTTTGTATTTACTGTTACAAAATGTTTTATTATAATAAAACTCTTATGCAAGGGATCAGTCTACCTGGGGAGTAGGTCTTGTGAACAGACACCACAGAAAGAAATACAACCAATCCAGACAGGTTTTCTTTTCTCTCGTACAAACCCATTGTTACAGACATAAACACCTGCTTGTGCAATCATCCTTTTGTTTTCACAACTAAGTCTACCACACGGGATTATTTGTGCTTTGCAACTAGTCTTTTAGTGCAATTCATTACTGATCCACATAATGAGACCTCATTATATTTGACACAGTCATTGCTTGATAACTTAAGCATTAAAATCTGGATATGAATTATTAGCATTGACAGATCTTCAGAACAAGCCAGCCAGAACCAAATAGATCTCAAATCTCATTTAGCTTGTCCTAAATAGTGGAAGTCTTCAAATATGAAGCAAGTAGTCTCCACAGATAAATGCAAACAATAGCATTCACATAACATGAATAACAGGTCAGTAAGAGCAGTAATTTAACTTCTCCTATAAACTCCAATAAATTGCATGGGTGTTCAGCTTCCCAGACCACTGCCTAGACTTTTGTTCACACTTTTAGAAATTTTTTCTATCTGTGTTGTGGGTTTTTTTGAGCTGGAGATAGCAGTTAATATAATTAGTGATGAATGATCTTAAAAAGTAAGGATTTTAATGACTTAAGTGATAGTTGTATTTTGACATCTGTATAGGAGCTGTAATAATCAGTGGTAGTAGAGATAAAGGTGTAATGTAAAACCTGCATAAATGAAGGAATTTTAATAGACTGTCTTTGTAAGAACTGACAGTGTAAATACACACCCAAGCTTTTTTTGTGTGTTGGCAAAGAATTCGTGTGTATGTGATTGCCTAGATATACACATATGTGACACACTTTTGAGATTTTCTATTTTCAGATTTCTTAAGAAGTATTTGTCTATGTAACTGTAGTATGTCTACTGGATTGTGTAGAGCTTTTCACCTCCAAGACACATGCTCATCCTTTGTCAGAAACAGCCTGTGATACAAGTCAAATGTCTGTTTAGCAAAATATTACAAAAGTTGTCTGTTTTAATTCACATACTGAAGGACATAAAAAGAATTAGATGATTATAGTGCAAGACTAACCCCTTGGTCCCAGCAAGTCCTTCTAAGGCACAGAGTGGCAGAGGGCAATGAAGCCTATGTGCAATTTTGACCATAACCAGTACAAACAAAAGGAGGTTGCGACTGGTGCTGGATCTTCTTTGGAAAAACTCTGAGGACTTTTTGAGCAGGTGGGGGGAACTAAGATATTGTTAAGTCACTGCCACGTGGTGAGCATATTCTGGAAAGTGTCAGGTGTGTATCTTAACCGTGATTTTAAAAGTTTTAGTAACAGGAAGGAAAATATTGTTCATAATATTCTGCTTCAGAAAGAACCATTTTTACTAAGGGAGTTCCACAGACCTCAGCTTTGAATAGTGGCCTTTGTATAGGGGCTGATCAAATGGCCAACTTGATGAAAATTTTCCTATGTTGCTGTGTGTAGTCTTCATTATAACATACACTGGGAAAAAATAAACTTCAAATTTCAGAATTAATCTCTCTCATTTCTGGATGAAGCATTGCATTAGAAGGAGTAGAGTGGAAAAAAAACTTTTAAACCCATGTTTCAGAGGTTTCCTAATCCTCACAATTTAAATCATCTGTTTCTGAAACCTACTTTTCTTAATATTAACTTTGGTACAACATTTTATTGTAGCTCTAAACAAATGTAATTCTGTCATTATCATCATCCTTGGTGCTATCTAGATGCTTCTCATTAAATATCTAGAAAATGGCTGGGAAAATGCCTTTTTTGTTACAGTGTGAATTTCATAAATCAGTTATGGCTTGTATTTATACTTTTTCCCAGAAGAACACATGGCTTCTTGCCATATTGGCTTTGGTTCCTCAGTGATTCACTCATAGAGGAAATCCAACTTGTGAAGTAATGATTTGATATTCCCTGTTTTTCTTTTTTTCTTTTTTTCAAAAACCGTCTTTTGAATTGAAATAATACTTTTACCCAAAAGATAAAAAAACAAACAAACAGTAATTCATCCATATGAGCCAAACATCAAGGTCAATCTTCTTTTGTAGTAAAAAAAAATGCATCAGGATGCTTTTGTGTGCTTCAGATAGACACAAATATATTAATTTAGAACTAGGGTGTCTTCTGGGGGAGATGGAAAGAATAATAAAGCTGTGGGAAACAGTAGGGGTTTTTTTTTTGTTTTTTGGGGGTTTTTTTATGTGCTAGTAAAGGTCAAGTGTTGACAACACTTCAGATTGAAGCCAACTGTTTGCCAGCAAAGTTGGTAATAACATATAGGTACAGATTCAGGATTGCTTTCAGGCCTTGCCAGAGTATCTGAATGAGATCAGATGTTTCCTCTGCTTTGTGAAAAATTGTCTTCCCTGAGAAGTCTTCTTCCCTTCAGTTACAGTAATGCTCTAGGGCACTGCAAATAATTTTTATTCAGTGCCTTGACTCAAGCTATCTACAGGTTAAAAACCACATTGTAAGAATATATCATGTCTCTCTGCATTAAATTACATAGAAGGTAAATTTGCTTAGATAGAAATCTTTATAGAAATTTTGTCTTTCTGTTGGAATTCACTTAATGGCTGAGCAATAGATTTTGAAAGCATCTTACTTTGCTCATCCTTGGAGCCTTAACAGAATAGTTTGGCTAAATCCTCCCAAAATTTCCTCTGTACTGGAGTGAATGGTCTGGGCTTAACTGAAACAGGGCTCTTACAGTCATTTTTGCTGTCAGATGTAGTGATTCTTTAACAGCCAAATGGGACAAAAGTGATAACAGGGCACAGTGCTACTGGTTCTGGTTTGAGAATGCTCAACACTGAACACAGGGAGGGTAGGAGAGTAACAGAAAAATATCAGTAGAGATAAGAATACATGAGAACAAGAAGCTCAATCTCACCTTCAGACTATTTTCCTAGTTTATAATTCTTCAGACGCAATATAATATTACAGAGCAATTGGGAATAGTAATGAGCGCTGGCAACTTGAACTTGGAACAGGTGTAAACCAGCACGTGTGTTTGTGGGTATGTATCCATACATACACCCACATATAAACATACATTTGCTTTTTCTTAGAAATTCTGCTGTGTTCATGCTAACTTCATGCTCTTCTTCCAAGAATTTGTCTTTGTTCCTGTTTAAGGATTACATATATCAAGACTTCAATAATTTTTTACTTTGGATTCATACTACAAAGCTCTTTGCAACTTTGTTTGGTAACTCTTCTGTTCATATCTCAGACATGTTTTTCAAGGACAAAGGAGTAATGTGAATTTCTGTATCACACACAGAGTAACTAAACCTGGTCTAGCAGTTTGTTTGATTAAAGCAAAACATCTAGAAACATCCTCTCTTTAGCTGAAGAAATCAAGCCATGAAAAAGCCTGTCTCTTTCCCTCTGAGTGATGTGTTCTGGAAGTTTACCATTTTGATCACCTCATATATGCCAAACTTTAAATTTTTCTTTTATATATGTGCACTGATGGTCATGTTGGCTTGGGCAATTTGTAACTTCAGGAAGGAAAGAGGAGACCACAGCCAGAGCTGCATGTCAGTGCACACAGATGCTGTCATGTCCCTCGGTGCAGCTACCACTGAAGCTGCCCTGATCACGGCTCTGCAGGACTGTGACTGGAATACCTCTGAGTGCTGCATTTGACTCCTTTTAATCACTCCCCTTCAGCTTTTCTTGGAGAACGGGCCTGCAAGTATACAGACATCACACATTAATCTGTGATGTCAGAACACCAAAGCTAACAAACCTGAAAAGTGCGGTAAGATGACCACAGACAGCTAAGTGTGTGGATTTAGCATCAAGCTGATGCGCGTACTGCGATGTGCGGTGCCATGGCTGAGAATAAACCGCAGCTTACTGGTGGTAGCTTAGATGTCTAGCTTTCTGTGTTTGCATCTGGTTTCTTACAACTGGAACCATTGCATTAATAGTTAAGTCACTAATCGAGAAATGTAATATGTTATTAGAAACAGTAAGTTTTTAAAAAGATATTTAAAAATAAAGTTCTCACTCCTGAGCTTCAATTTAACTTCTTTTAATCTCTTTGTTAGCATTTTCAGAAGGCTCTTTTCTTCCTTTCACTTTAGGATAATTTAGTCTCCTTTCCAATGCACCATTTTGATTTGCTGCAGGTGGCTAAATTGTTTGTTCTCAACTCTGCCCTTTATAGTGTCTTTTTGATTGTTCATTCCAGGATCACTTTATCTGTCTCAGCCTGTGGGTTTCATTTTTCATAACTTCTTCCTGGTATATATAAACTTCAGCCACAAGGGTTTCAGGGCCTTTGTCTGGAGTATTAGATTACAAAATTGACTGAAATATACCCATCTTCTATTGCTGGAAAAAGTATACTGTATTTGAAAATAAATTTAATCATGACCTTAGATATGACACATGCTAGCAGAATTAGGGTTTTGAAACTTTTGTTCAGACTTTTCGAGGTCCTGCTATAGATCATTCTGCTCTGCTCAATGCCATCTCTTCGAGGCTGTCAGACCACAATGGAAGGAGAAAACAAGCAAATTAAAAAACAGCTTAAGCTATAGAAGAGCTAGAGCTATTAAAAAGTGGTGGCATTTTCTGGGTTAAAATGGTAATACTCTTTACAGCTTTACTTTTTACAAGAGGTTTCACAGATCTCTGTTTTCTGCCAGTTTCTACAAAATGAAAGCACCTTTAAAGTATCTTCCTGGGCCTTATGAATGGAGGATAGAACTGTAAGCCATATATACAAGCTTCGCAGAATGTTTCCATAGTTCTTCTTTCCTCTTGAAAGGAAACTGAACCTGCTTCTTAAAGGCTGTGGAAGTTTATAATCACTGAAGACAATGACTCAATCTATTCTCTGTGTCCACCACAGTTAAGACAGTCAGCCATGACTTTTAATTAGTCTGAAATTGAATGCAGACACTCCTCCTTCAGTACCCCATACTTTTTTCTCTGCTATAGGAAGACTGATGAAAAGAAGCTGCATGTGTAAACCTGACTGCTCAGCACTTCTTCCGAGCCATATTTTCTCAAGCCCTTTTAATGTCTGATCGTCCTTTAGGAACGTGTCTTTTTTACTTACCCCTTGCTGCTTTCTGACTCAGTGATGTCATTCTGCTTTACCTAAGCTCTCAGCTTTGTTGAATGGTATTGTCACCGTACATGTGGTGAGGGCCAACAGTGCTTGCAATGTTTGCTTTGTGATGCATGAAAAAGACTGCATTGTTCATGTTGTTTCAATAGGCTTTCTGAATAGAGGTTCCTATTAACCAACTTTCAAAAAATTGGCTGGAGGCAATGGTAGAAATAATAACAACACAGAATAACAAAGGTTAAAGAAGGTTTGAGATTTACACAGTAGCAAATGTTTCGTTCATTTAATAGTTTTAGGCTCAGAAGAGGAAACAAAATCTTCTACTGTGCATGCATTTTTGTTTTTCAGTAATCTCCTGTCTACATAACAATTAAGCCAGTCTCACCTGCCCATGGATATGCACACAAGAAGAGTAAAACTATTACTAATTGCAGATGCTTGTCAGTACATAAGATAAAAGTAGTGTAAGACGCTAGTTGCTCTGCCATCCTGTATTGAGTGTGGCCTTATGTTTAGCCTGAACAAACTTACACATGAACGTTGTAACACCTAGAAAACCCAGCAGAGGTTGCTAGTGTTGAATTTTTGTATAAATAGACATGTACAGCCATCCCTCACGTGATCTGGGCACAATACTCCAAGAACAGGAGTTCTTTAAATTTGCTCTTTAGGTATCACAACTCACAAGAGACTTAATTTTAAAAGATGTGCATTTCAGGTAATTGTTAAAGCAAGTTATATGTATTAGGTCTTTCCACTTTAAAAGAAGAATTTGGCAATTTTTACTCTTAACGGGCCCCCCCCCGCCCC
>JAVJGJ010000047.1:88476484-88554451 GCA_035590215.1 Microhierax caerulescens | reverse complement strand
ATTGTTAACGCAAGTTATATGTTTGAGGTCTTTCCACTTTAAAACACGAATTGGGCACTTTTTACTCTTACCGCCCCCCCCCCCCCCAATCTATCTAACAACTATTTCCTCTCTTCCTACTCATAGCACTCATAGCATAATACCCACGATGACTCCTTGCAATATCACAATATAAATTTGTGTTTCTTTCTAGACCGTAGCCAGCAATTAATATAAGAGCAGGAAATGATTTGCAGAATGCCTGTGGTGGTGTATGGAAAGGAGGCTCATAAAGAGAAGCTGGCATTTAAATCTCTCTACTGAAATTCTTCTAAATCAGTGGGCTGCAGTAACTGTAAATACAGAGTTGTTTTATTTGTAAAAGAAAACTACAGTTTTCAGAACTATGAATTTCCATTTCATTATTTCACCACATTACATTGTTCCTGGTTCTGTGCCGACTGAAAATAAGATTGCTTCCTTTGCTATGTAGTAGAAAATGAAACATTAGATTATGATTTGGGGCAGGTTAAATGACTCCTAGATCCTGCTGACAGTACGTAGTTGATGGCAGTAGGCTGCACCAAAGGAAGAAGCAGAGTAGGGATGGAGGGTCCCTGTGGTGGAAGCTGGAGTTCTGCCAAGGGCAAAAAAATCACAGTAAAGCTCAGCTTGTTGTGATGCTCTCTGGGAGAGAAGAAAAATTAACATGAATGTTCAGGAGAAATAAATTGAACGAGGTTAATGGTGATGAGAGACTATTAAAATGTTATTGCCTGCAAGTCATGTGTTTCTACAGGTAGTATTTCAAACCAAATGCTGATGGCTGTGACATCTGGAAATAATTCCAAAACAGAAAGAGCTGGGAGAGAAGTGCGTGAATAGAATGATAATATGATTCATATGTGTAAATTAAGAAGTGACGAATCCTTTTCCAGGGTGCTACTGGCTCATCACAGAGGCACTGGTAGAGATGGTTTTGGGTTGGGATGAAATCTGGTCACCAAGAGTAGTAAAACGGCTTTGCTATTCTCCAAGGAATTAACTCAGAAATTGTGGAAACAACAGAACTGAAGGTCAAGGTTATCTTTCCTTAATTAAATAAAGAAATAGTGTTCATGTTCATAATTTATAGTTGGTTGTTTAATGTTCTATTTTAACCACCTCCAGAACTTGGGCACTTTGAGGTCCATAGACACATAAGCTTTTCCTGTTAAAGCGCCCGTGGGCCTACAGCCTTGTCTGGATGTATGCAGAACTGCCACCTGAGCAGGAATAAGAATACACACTGTGTTTAAGACCTTGCAGGAGATGTGGAATCTCCCACTTAGATTCTCTGAAAGTCTAATACGGCAACTGTGTTCTCAGTTTCCGAAGTCATGTTAACCCTGGGATCAGCACAAAACACAACAGCTTTATTCACTACAGTGTAAAAAAAAAACCCACAGTTGCAGGAGGTGGGTGCTGCATTAGTTTTTGATATGTGTTTGGTTAGAGTAAACAAATAGGGAAAAAATTAAGTAAATAGGAAAAAAAAGAAATAATTCTGTTCAAGAACACCTGTCCCAAGCAGCAGGTAAATTTTCTACTCTTTTGCAAGTGATACCTTGAAGAGAAGAGTTTGTTTTCTTAGTCTACTAAGAGTAGTCATATACAAGATGTCATCTTGGAGCCCTGTAGTCAGGTCATTCAGCTGGTATAGCATCATAGAATGGTTTGGGTGGGAAGGGACCTTCAAAGATCATCTAGCCAAACCCCCTGCCGTAGGCAGGGACATCTTCCCCTAGATCAGATTGCTCAAAGCCCCATCAAAATTGACCTTTAACATTTCCAGTGGTGGCACATCCAAACATCTCTAGGCAACCTGTTCCAGTGTCTCACCACCCTTATAATCCAAAATGTCTTCTTTGTGTCCAATCTAAAGCTACTTTCTCTCAATTTAAAACTGTTGTGCTGTGTCCTGTCACTACAGGCATTCACACAAACTCTTTTCTTGTCTTTCTTATAAGCTCCCTTTATATACTGATAAATAGATCTGGGTCTTTATGTATGGGAAATAGGTGCTGGTCCCTGTTTCTGAGGTTGTTTGTGCAATTTGTATTTGGTGGTAATTGAAGAAGAGAGACTAGAGTGAGTGAGTACACGAGTGAGAGTGTGTGGGTGAGTAGAATGAATTGGTATCCTTGGTTAATATATCTCTGTCACTCATTTATTGGGTTGGATGTAGAGAGCTAGCTCACAGTTTTAAGCAACTGACTCCAGGAGATACAGTGAGGCTCTAACTAGAATCTGAGAGACAAGAACATTAGGACTTAAGATCTAGATTGTGCTTCCACATTTTACGTTGAGTACCCAGTATGCTGGCTGTAATGAATCTTACTCTAGGAACGCTCTGTTCTTCCTCACATATTGCACAAGGGCTTGGGAGGCTCAGCTTGGCAACGCTGAAGTCTAGTTCTTGGTCTGGACAATTAGCTTCAAGTAGCTTTCCTTCCCTCTTCTCCCAGTTGAGAAAGATGTCAGATGGATTTTTTTCTTCATTTTTAATAAACTGCATTCAGTGGCACTTTTGAAAAGCCAATAATTTATATTTCTTTTGTAGCTGGTATTTAATCTTTAAGTGTCCTATATGCTAAAGGAAACATGAAAATCTAGTATGTGAAAATCTGCAGTTTCTGACTCTTAAGTGAATCAGAATGACTGATGAGCAAGTGAAGTTTCATAATAACTTGACTAAATGAACCACATATTGATGCAATTAAAATTGAGTATTTTTTGTTTTGAAATTTTTAGTTGATGAAATTATCTTAGCCAAATTGAATAATCAATAGGAAATAATTATGTTGATTAACTTGTCTTCTGATAAATTCAGTTTATAAAAAAAAAAAAAAGAACTTTTAAAAAACGTATTGGAAGGTAAGAAGAACAGTCTGCAGAATATTATGGAAAATATCCTTGGTAGTGTTCTGATATTACAGCTGAAGAAAAAAATTAAACATTTAAAACCTGAACCAAGTGTAAAAAAGAATACTTCTTTTTTGACACCATTATTGAATAATAGCTATTTTTTATGACAAAAAGGGAGCAAGAGTGGCAGAAGAATGCACGTTCATACATATGCTCAGTGTTGTCTGATGTTATACGAACATTATTCCAGGTCTTATATAGAATATGAGACTCCATCCTACTTACTGTGCTTTTGATCCTTGATCCAGACTGTGCAGTACAATCTGACTTCTCTAATTGTATCTGACCAGAATTCAGGGTTTGAAAACCCCATCATTGAAGGAAAATGTGGATAGTGAATAAGGAAGTATGTAACTTCTCTCTTGTTTTTAAAAAGAAGGTAGTTTTTATTCTCTTCTAGCTATAAATATTTATGGGAATGGGTCCCTGGTCTGATTTTCCTTTTATCCATCTTCATCTATTATTATTTTTTGCAATTCATAATTATTTGATGAAAGCTCCCACTCATAGATTTTTATTTCAGATAGAGAATTAAGCCAGCTTCTTAGGATACATGGAGTCTTACTCTTTGAACTGATCATTTCACATCATCCTGTGCCTGGGGATGTCTTTACTAGTTACACTTGAGGGAAATACTTTCATCAAGTATACTATAAAAATTGGGAGGATATAATCAATTGTTTGTGTGTTTAATTTATAAGTCTGTGTTGCTTTGATGTTTCCTAAGGATGAAGTATTCTTTATTTAGTTCCATCATTTAAATTTATGTTAGTCCATCCCAGAGGCATTTATATTAATGTACCAGATCTTGACAGTTCTCTTGCTTTTGAGGGGCTGCAGTTATGACCATCTCCACCTGTTTTCTTTTCAAACTTTCTCTTTTTAACCTGTAAATCCAATACTTACAGTCTGACTAGTTCAACCATTGGCTGTAGTGACTGCAAGTGAGAGAGACTCTTAAAAGAATACGAAGAACACTTGGTTGTAGCTTCAGCTACTTGAGTGACTATCAAAAAGATATTTCTGTTTCTGGAAAATTAATGTTATGACTTAGCCCATGTGCTTACAAAGCAGACCCATGTTTTGTAAAGCTCTGGCTCTTCTTCTTTCACTATAATAATTACTGACCAGTTGAGTAGGTTCTAGAAGTATTCATTTCCCTTAGCAATTTGAAATGCAAAGGAACTAAATTAACTGTTACATTGAAGTGTCTTCCAAAGACATGTGTGAAAGTTGCTGTTCTAGGCAGAAAATTCTCCTAAGGTATGAACCAAATTGCCATGAATGTGACTGGAATAAAATATGGAATGACAACTGAACAGCAACTCAAACTTTTTTTTTTTTTTTAAGCCTAATAGTTTAAAGAAAATAAATGCAAAGCTGTAAAATAACCAACTGCAGACAAAATGAAAGTGAAAAAAACCCACCAACAAATTTAAATTACTTAAAGCACAGAGAAAATAAAATGAATTATTGCCTTGCTGCTAGGGAAAATTTGCAGTACAGCTGTGGGAAAGTTTGTCTTTGTAAGCATGGATAGAGTGCCTTTTCACTCTGTTCTTCCACGAAGCACTACCAAATTGCATCAATAGCAATACCAATACAACACAATCGATCCATTAAAGTGTGGCTAAACCTAGATTTATCAAAGAGCTTTCTCATGGTTCTTTTTATAACAAAGAGAAATGTATCTTAAGACGGTATCTCTTGAATTTGCACTTGTTAATTCTTTAGCTCTCAGATAGGATTAATGTAATCTCTGACTTCTAAGGTATATAATGAATGACAGATGCAACTTTAAAGACATGGTACCTATCTAATTTCTTAATCTTTTTCTAAGAATTAAGAAATTGTTAAACCTAATATTCCCCCTGTGCAGTCTAAACTGCTCATATTAATCAGTCCCCTCTGTCCCTGCCCCCATCCTTCTTTGGAATTAGAGGTTTTCAGTCTTCTCACTTGGAGCTATGCCATACACTGAATTATCTTTCCTGGCAGTTTTCCCAGAGTAGGTTTGAAGTTTTGTGTGGGGGGTTTTTTTGGTTTGTTTGTTTTTTTGGTTTTTTTTTGTGTGTGTGTGTCCCAATCATCTAGCCACACCCTTAATCAGACCCGGGCGAATTTTATAATCCTTAACAGTTGCCTGGCAGATAAGTTTTGTCACCTAAAGAGGACTGTACTTCTGGCGATAGAGAAGAGTGTGATCTGGGTTAGTTGCAAAATTTTCAAGGTACAGATAGCTCTTTGGGTTTGTTTCTCTTTTTGATAGCTGTTTCAAGTATTTCTTCAGTCTCTCTGTGGTTGTGCTATGTCAAGTTCTTCTTGTGAAAGAAGGAAACAATGAGTTGTCTCCATAGATGAGTGTTTATATCAGGATCTTGGTCAAAATGTAGGAACACTTTTCAGAGTTTGGGAACTCTGCCTGATGCAATTTTGACTTCTGCAGATGGTGATTGTGTGCATTTTATTGTACTCGTTTCATGACTTATTAAGTGCCCATAAACATTTTGACTTGATTTATCTATTTTTATTTACCAATGGGTGTGAAATACCTATTCCATGGAATGTTAGATAGACATTTTTGGAGGAGTATTATTAAAAATATTTATTTATATTGCTTAATGAAAACCATGATTTGTATCAATTAATTTTAAAGCTGGATTAGAAAAATAAAGATGTGATACTGAAGAGGAACTTTCATAAGTATTTTTACACATGGAAGATATCTGTAGTCCCACATTATCATATTTTAGTAAGATCTGAAAAACAATCTAGTGGGGATTTTGTTTTTTTTTGGGGGGGGTTGGGTTTGGGGTTTTTTTGTTTGTTTGGGGATTTGGGGCTTTTTTGGTTCTGAATGGGCATAAAAGGATGAAGAGATTTTTTTTCAATTCTAAATTTTGATCTGAAGCCATAAAAGAAATTGAGGCCAGGCTGAACAGTCTTACTCAAGGACAGAATAAAGGGGCTAGAAAGACCTTTTCCATGTAATGCTAAGCTAGTGTTCATCTCTAATGTTGGACAGCTCTACATTTAGTGACCCAAGAGATGTTTGGGTCCCTTGCTGATAAAGACTTGTCTAGTTTATGAAATTTGCACTTGAAGTTAGAAAGGGAAAAGTGCCAGACACTGACTGGGAGCAGAACCTTGAAACTTCTTTTTTTTTTTTTTCATATTCAGCACAGGTCTGGACCATTGATTACATTTGATAAACCTTTATGATTTAGTTTCAGTTGTTTCACTTTGGAGAGCTATATATTCAGCATGTGATAAAGCTAGTTTCCTCTGGAGGACAGTGGGCAAGCTAAACCTCAGGGATGTGAGACTGCTGGGTTCAAGTCTGGTTGCTTCGCTATTCCATGTGAGCATGTGGGATCCCTGGGCTCTTTAGCACATACTTGATCTCCCTAGCATTTTCTGTGTCTCCTGCCCATCTCCCTTATCTTTAAACCTAAACCTCATCTTGGATCTAAAAAAAACGTTTGTCAAGAGAAACCCCAGTACTTTCCAGAGAGGATGGGTTTTGCCAAATACATTTTGAAATGATAAAAAACTTCGTTGGGAGAATGCCTTAGGAGCTTTCATTTGTGACTTAATTCTTGTTCCCATTTACAAGAACAGGGAATGTATATTACAGGCAAGCTCATCATTCCACCTCCTTTCATTCACCCTAGATGCAGAACCCAGACTGTGAGAATGTCAGCTGTGTCTTTCTTCAGTTTTGTGATTTTTTCCAGCCATGTTCTGCTGTGGTCCCCTATGGAAAAATAATAAAGTACAACAACAAAAAAGCTCTTCACTCTAATGTGGTTACAATTGGTCTTCTTTGCAGATTAGCTCCCTTTCAAGTGTGGTCTCCGTGCAGAACATTAACAATAGCATAAAGATTTATTTCAGATTACACTAAGCAAAACAATGCATTTTCTCTAATATATATAATTCTTATTTTTTTTCAAATCTAAGTCAGACATGCCTGCTTTTTCAGTTGGGTAGTTATCAGAACATTAAGAATGAGTAGAGAAGGTAATAATTTATTTCTCTCTTTTTCCTAAAAAGACTATGACAAAATGCAGTTTCAGCTGGCATATTACAGCATCCTGGAACAAATGCAGAAAGACTCTAACTGATTCCTTGCAAGACAAAAGTGGCTTCTTCCAGGCTGCTAAGGTATTTCTACAAACCTTCCTAACATGATACTTGTGTATCATTGCCACATGTTTAGAAAATGTCTTTCTAGTATTATGGTATTATCCTTCATGACATAACGTGTATCTAAGCAAAAGAAATGAGGAAATGTTGCTCATGCCAAATTAGCTTTGTATATCAGACCAGTTTTAGTAAACACATCTAAAACCTGTGTTTCAGATAGGCTGATTTAGATCACAGGAGGGTTTCTAGTTCAACTACAGTTTGGCCTAAAGTGGTCAAGCCTAATATTTTAGACCAAGAATTATACATTTTTATATATTATAGATCTATTATATTGTATATATATAATATAAATTATATATTAGACTTGTTTTCTTTCTAGTTTTTATGCCAAATTAACTTTTCTTGAAACACAGTATCCAGAACACAGCATACTGATTAACAGTGTAACAATGATGAATAAAAAGAACAGTATTCTGGCCCCTTATTTCCCACTGCTTTTATGTTTAACTGAAGTCTCTTAGTTTCTTTTATTCATTTTATGAATGAGAATTATTGGGTTTAGGCACTACTGTAATTCTTTTCCTCCTTGAAAGAAACACAGAAGAAAAATACCAAAACATATTGATGTATTCTAGAATCTAGAATCATAAAAATACCACCAGATATTTCTCAGTACATGTGTCTTGTTGATATAAGAAAAATGTTTGCTTCAATATTTGCCAATGTACAATGCAAGCCTTGGAAAGCAAAATTAAAGAAAACTGAGTTTCTGAATCAGTTTAAGATATCAGAGCTCATTGAACTCTATAAATTCTATAAACTATCTAAGAACTGAGACTAGACTGCTAACACTTTGCTAAGATTAGAGAGTACCTTTTCCCATCCTGAAATACAAATCAATTTTAGTTTGTTTGTTTGTTTCTTTGTTTTGGTTTTGGTTTTATTTTCAGTGTTCTCCAGCTTAAGGTTCTCCATATTTTGAGTCTAAAAGATCATGTTGACTTCATTTTATCTAATTACTTTGAACAGAAATAATGTTTGTTTTATGGCTGAATTTATTAAAAAGGAAATCTGTATTTAAAGCGTAAAACACTGCCATGAAATAATGGAAACCTACTTATTAACGCTGGGTGACAGATTTCCTTGATGGCTTTCAAAAATCAGCTGAAGTTAGCTCTCTATTAGGCTTTCCACATTTGTTTTTTTTAAATTTAATTTTGTTTTGTTTTGTTCTGTTTTTTTTTTTTTGCAGATTATCTCCCCTTAGTTGTTTTTTCCAATGTGATTAATAGCACAAACATGAAAAAAAATTTCTACTCACCGAAGGAATGGCAGGGGGGCAAAGTAAATGGCATCATTGTTCTTCAAAAACCAGTCTCCTGAAACAACAGTCTGACAATATCTACCACTGATCCACATCTCTAAATGATCAGTATATTTACCTTTTCCTCCAGGATATAAACTGTTGTGTACTGCATCAAGATCAATGGATTTTCATCCTTTCAGACTTCATAGTAACAGAAACAATAAATTAGTAGAATGTGTTGTCTGTGTTTGAATAGTACTTGAAAACTGTCTATAAAATACAGTTTGTATTACTCCTTCCAGGAAAAAATAAAATAAAAAAAAAAAAAAGAAAGTTCTTAGGCAACAAAGTCATTAGTCGTCATAACAGTGAGGACAAGACTCAGGCAAATGTGTTTTGTATGTATCAGAAGAAGAACCAAAATGATCATCTTTTTTCAAGTTTTGGAGTAGAAAAATCACCCTCTGGTGATGTGTCTGGGTGTAGGTATCTTCAGAGCTCTAAGCTGCTTCTTGCTGGTATTTAGTATTAAGATATGCAATTAAATTCTTCAGAAAGATTGGGTGTCAGCTACATCCAAGATGATAACAGTTTTGTTCAAATAAGCTGAATTAATTCACTTAGAGGTGTATCTGGAAAAAAAAAACAAAACAGCAACAACAACCTAAAAAATAGTTAACACTGATACTTCATTCAGTTGCTAAATGCCACTTTATTTTGATTCTGGTAAGGATGGCTTCCAATTGTACTAGTTGTCTGAGGATGTAGTTCTTCCCAACACTCATGGTATCCCAGTTCGTCCCGTCACTCTGTGGATGCTGTTCTTCTCCAAAGAGGCAGAGCTAGACAAGCATTTGAAGGTTTTCTTCAGCTCATCTAAGAAAAGGTTTATTTTTCCTTAGTAACAAATACATTTTTCTTTAATTTTGTAATTTGCAGTTATTTTATTTTTTCTATAACAGATGTAAGCGAGCTAGTTGCTCTAACATTTTCTGTAAAAAACTTGTCTCTGAGGTGAAGAGGAAATATACTGTTGACTATCAGGCTGATGGACAGTGAATTTCTGCCGATTAGAAAGTTCCCACAAGTCTTGTAATGCTGTTATCATCATCCTCCTCCTCAAGATAACAATAAATATTTCTTGGACACCAGAATTACTTTAAGAGGCTTAATTATGCAATATACTTATATCTGTATTTCATTCATGAGTTTTGAGAAATTGCATGTGAAGATCAGCCCACCGAAGCGTTGATCTCATGAATTTACGATACTAACTCAGTGCACACACCAATCAAATCATATAAGATGTCAGTGGTTTTATTTCTTATTTTTCTAAGGCACCATTTCCATGATGAAGGCTAGATTTTAGAGGTTTGTTGGGAGCTGCTAACAAAAATATTGTTGAAAAATTGTACGTAATTTTTAAAATAAAGTACCATTCCACAAGTAATCTGTAAAGAAGCTTTCTATTTATCTTTCTAACACAGATATTAAAAAACATAGTAAGGTACTTTAGAAGTTTCATGCTCATTTACTCCATGCTGTGTACTTTTCTTCAGAAATTCTGGACCAAAAATATATGCATTCTAATTCATTCATGGCTGGCACCATAATTCTTCGAGTGTCATATGGGGAAACAGAACTTGCCCTGTTCTTGGTGCATTTCTTCTTTCAGTTCAAAGATGTTATAATTATAGGGGCAAATATCTTCACTTGATGATTCTTTATATTTTCTACGTATGGTTTGAGTGAGCTGACATTACCATGAGGGAAGTTTCTTGCAACAGAGAGTGACTGCTACTGTTGTGCAATAGCAACAAAAATATGCTCTAAAAATACACTATGAAATAGCATTGGAGTGGTCTGCTTTGTTACAAAATGCCTTAAAGAAATATTAAGTGGTTTATACTACAAGTGTAGATTTTAAGAACTTTCTTGTTTTGCCCTATTGAATAGTTACTTACTCCCTGCAGTTATATTATAAATTAATAAAGCAAATATGAAGTCAAAGACAGAACAATTTACTGTAATAGATAATACAATTTATGTGCTTAAATGTTATGTACTTCAGCTAAAAAAACTACATGGAAGTCTTAGAATGTAATTAATAACTTTTAAAATGCTACTAATTAGACTTTATACTTCTGTAAGGCTTTTCTTCCATATTTCTCACCCGGTTTAGAATTATGCCCCTAAACATGTGCCTTCACTTCCTAGCACTGCAAGGATCAAAATAGGTTTTATCAATAGAAAAGTATTTTCTTGTTGTCATGGCAACTGAGTTTCACACTTTACCTGAAGTTTAGCCAGAGATGCACTGCATTAAATTTCCTATATTTGGAGGTTAAAAGCTGAGATTTTTCATTAGGAAGAACTTTGCTGAAACTGGTGTTTCTTAGAGATTAAAAAGTTAGCTTTTCCAGTGATAAATGTTTTCAACAGGAGTTATCTCTATTTTTCAGTTGTGATAGGCTACTGAAACCAAATTGCAACCTGGATACATGTTGTTTGGGTTTTAATAAGAAAAGCAGGAACAAACATTTTTTGGACCACTTGTAAAATGTAGCAATGCACCATCGACATGAATGCAGCACCCTGGCACGGAGTTTGAACATTCCCCACTGGAGTCTGAAGGAGCTCAGTGCGTGACCAAAATTTCCTTGAGTCATTTCGATCAGTCTGTGGTACTAAATATAACAATAGCACTGCCTGCCTGTGTAGGAGAAACACTGTTCAGACATCCAGAGGGAATCTAGGCCAACTTCATTTGCGATCCCTACAGGGATGGGGTGGAAAGAGAAAGCTGGACGAGGAGACATGTACGTGTTTAAGTGTCTGGGATTCAGGAGACTAATTCCTGAGTCATTCAGGAGCAGGGGGTGGGTGGGTGAGTGGGGGGAGAATTAAGGAAATTTTCCACATAATTTTTTCTTTTCATTTTAAGGAACCATGGCAGATGGCAGTTAGGTACTCAGTTCCTATTCAGTAGGTATTTGAGCCCATAACCCTCAGAAATTTTTTTGAAAATCCAGGATTACATTAGTAAGAAAAACATTATTTCTGGTAGAAGCCTAAGCTGATTTCTTTTCTTTATTCATAATTTTTCTAAGGACTTTTACTGCCATATGAGTCAGTTGCAGTTACTCCACATCCAAACATTTCACTATAGCCACGGACTAAACGCTGTCACTTGGTCCTATGTATGATTCCTAGAATAATTCTGATGCTGCAGTCATTAGCTGACAAATTTAATTTCCTTTTTTTTAAAAAAAAAAATAAAATGTAATTAACAGTGAAAATCCTTCCAGCATTTGCAGCTAGATATTACTTGATGTACAATTGTAGTACTAGACAGAAAATCACTATTTCAATTTAAATGTAGCAATTAAAGTGTAATATCACCTGTAGAATTGCTGTGTCTCATAAAGGCATTATTTTGTCATGCTCAGCTGTTAAAAGTAGGTGTATTCAGATGACTTTGTACATTTGCATTCCTTCCTACTGAATAGTTAATTTATAAATTTATAAACTATTAACTATAGTTAAATAAATAAACTCGTTAAATTTATAAATTTATAAACTATTAACTATAGTTAATAGTTAATTTGAATACTTTTCAAATTAACTTTTTTCCTGACTTCAACTGTTGGATACCAATCAAAGTGAGACAAAAACATGCAGGAAAGCAGATTATCCTCATCTATGCAGACTGCAGCTTTGTAAACTGAAATGAAGTAGTGTTCTTGCAATGCTTTATATACATTTTTCAGATTTTCTGAACTCTGTTAACTGGGAGTATTAGTACTTAGACTGATATCTGGGATAAGGCAATGTTCTTATCCCTTTGGACTGCTATATACCATGAGAATAAAGATTAGCTAATTTGATCAATCTGGATAATGTCCTTAGGTCCACATCTTAGAATCATTTTATTCCTATAGCCTAAAGTTGTCTTGCTGGTAAGAGAGTGATTATTGCAATTCGCTTGTGCTGTGAAACCAAGTCCCTGATTTTGTACCTAGGAAGTGATACTGTTAAATTAGGCTCTTTGTTATGCATCACCATTTAGATGTGGTCTTCTAAAAATACTTGAATTAGTATGGACCCCCATAATCTGAACATTTCTTTCCTGGGAATTTCTATTTACGTGTTACTTTAAAAGCCCAAAATCAATTTGTTGCTATTCCAATATAAAATTTAAGAAAGTTTCTTTCAACAATCTTTTAAAAAAAATCAATGTCAGGAAGTCATCCTTAGGTTGGAAAAAGACCAAGAATTAAGGCACTTTGACATGTGGAAACTCAAGTAGGCATATTAAGATGGTGTACCTTTTCCTCCCATTTTCTCTTTTTTCCTATAAAAATAACATGCTCTTTGAAAATCAGGTAGAGGCACTTTAATATATGTGCCCAAAATCAGCAATAACTTTTGAATCCCACGTTGGTTTGTTGAGGGTTTTTTTTTGTTTTACAGTAAAATGCTGAGTATCCAACTGTTCACACATAAATGAGTAAAAGCTGCTCAGTTACTCAGTATGAACTCAAAGCGTGCTCTTTATATGGTGTATTATTACAAGGCTGGAATTTTGACTTTCCATCCTGGTTTTATACATCTGGACATTTTTTTCTTTTTTTCTCCCTTTTTTTTTTTCTTTTTTTTTTTTGTTACCAATGTTCTTTGTTGTTTGTATTTTCTGGTCTGTTGCTACAAACTCTCAACAAAGGTCTGTGGCCTGGATCTAACTTCCTTCTGGCCTTTCCCTATGAAGCATTGAACAAGGAAGTACATTTAAAACATTTTGTTTATTCTTTATTCTTCCATTCCTGATCACTATGATGGTATACCTGTAAAATTGCTGGTTATTTAAGTTCATGGTAAGGTTCTCTGTGTACTCACTGTGCTTTCTTGTTTGTTTAAGGTGTGAAATACCACAGTGGGACATTCTGCATGGTTTTTATCAGTGTGAAATGAGGTTATGATACCTTTCAGTATAGCTTTTGTTGTTAGAGAAATAGGAGAAACAGATTCTGCAGGCATCACTGTTCAAGTACTGGCATGTTCTGTTAAAAAAGCCAGTGAACTTACACAAAAGTGAAGTAACTCAAAACATTTCACAGGGCGATCGTATGACAAGTCAAGTAACAGATTATTGGTGTCTTCATAAACACAAGATTATAGATTTTAACTGAAAATTCAGTGTATATCTGAGTGCTAAATGTGTGTGAGCAAATTAAAACCTGGATTTTGATGTCTGTGGTACAGAATATCAAAGTACACTTATGAGAGTCAGTGTAAACTGGTAGATTTTCTGGGGGATGGCTGTTTACACTAACTTCCTTTTCCAATAGTTAAAACTCTGAACAAAGATCACAATTATTTTTATCATGTGAGAAGAGAATGTATTAACCTATAAGACTAGAATTTATTTTTTCTCTTGTTGTGAGATGCACAAAGCGGAGAAAATTAGACAAACAGAACAGGGCAAGGACTTAGGTTTTTTAATGATTCTTGAGCCTGATCACACGCTGTCACAGTATTATGATCAACGGGCGACTGAAATTGTTAATGACAAAGCCAGCAGGCATTATCAGGCAGGCAAATATCTCTGAGGAAGAACTAGAGGCACTGACAACTGGAATAAAGAAAAGGAATTAATTATAATAGGAAGATATTTCAGGCCACATGGCTAGGGATTGTTACCAAGGGCTTCTGATACCAGCTGAATGTTCACCACAGGAGAATCACAGGTGAGAAGAAATGTACTGGTTTGCAGAGTGATAAATGCCAACAATGTGATGTGACCGAAAAAGACAAATTTGATCCCAGGAGACATCTGATCAGACATTGTCGGTCAGAAAGTAGTTACACTTCTGTGAAATGTTGTGTACAGTTCTGCTGATCACTATTTAAGAAGGATGAATTCACTTTGAAGAATTCCACAGTAATGGTGAGTATACTATTATAAGAACTTACTATACTTATAGGTTGTGATAAAAATAAGACATATTATGATAAGAATAAACCCAAGAATATAAGCTTAATTCATGTGATATACATGATTTCCCTCTGCATGCAAAAAAAGTTTGCTTGTTATCCAGGTCTGGTTTAGTCTTGTTTGTATAGCAACCATGCAAGTATCTTAATTATGTCTGCCTTTTTTTTCTTCAAAGGAAAGATTACCTATCTCTAAGTGAGGCTGGGTTTTAATGCCTGTCTGTCTTACTCACTGCTAGGTGATTATCAGTGTGAATATCAGGCTTTATGCAAATACAGCCTAAGTGATAGAATGTGAAAAAAAAAATCTGTTCAGGTTAGGGTAAGAAACAAATATCAGAAACAAAACATTTTTCCCTTACTATTAAACTTGTTTGCTCTGAATACATCACACAGCGCTGATAGGATCTGAATGACCTTGCTAATAGCTTTAGTATTGAATGCATGCAAGTAACTCAAAAAATCTGAGAATACTGTCATTTCTGTGTCTAAACAGATAAAGAGGCTTCTATTGAAACTATGTCTTGTCTTCCTACATTTACAGTATATTTTAACCTTATAGAAGTGTTTGTCAACTGCAATCGCTTTCTTTGACAGGGTTGCTACATCATGGCAAAGTATTGTAGACACACTGGTATGTATGACAAAAACCCCACAGCTGTAAACACTCCATGGATCCTTTAACTCTAGTAGTAACTCTAGTGATAACATGCCTGTCTAAATTAATCAATTTGTCTGGATTTTTGGTTATATACATCACCAGCTGAGGTCTGCAGTGGTTAGAGAATATGTATAGTGCAGGAGAATATCTTCAACAAAATCTTTGTTTACTAAGAATCAAGAGTATTCAGGCAAATATACCACTTTGGTACAGTATTTTCAGTATACCTTTTCCAATTATGTGAGCTCATTTTTATATAGTACTTTTGACTGTATTTTGTAACAGTCTGACAATCTGACACAAACAGATTTTGACGGCATCAAAGTCTATCACTTGTTCTTCTTGGAAGAATTTTTTTATGTTCATAACCTTCATTATACTAATTATTAGCAAAAACACTGTGGTATTTATTCCAGTAATAAAAAACATCTTTTGGAAGTGAGCCCTACATAGAAGTAATATGAAAATGTGGTACTTATCACATTACATTTCAGAGAAGAGTTCTCAGGTTGGAAATGTTGCTATTAACTGTTTTCTGTTTGAAATAAACCCAACCACAAAACAACCACTGTTTTTTAAAAAAGAAAACATTGCATGGAACCTTAGGGCTTTCCCATCTGCTTTACAGTGAAGCTTTGTGTGTCATTTAGAATGAATTATATGAACCTGCCTGGCCTTAAGCTCTAGCTCCAGAGGAACGTAGTCTCCTGTAGGTCTATGTTCTGTCTGTTAGCCCCATCCATGTGTTCCTGATTCCCTAGGAAAGTCCTTTGGCTCTCAAAGAGAGATATTTCTATTTAGACAACTGTATTGTGCTTTTCTATTTGAAACAAAGGAATAATAAGGTGGAAGTGTGCTCTGTTACCACCAGGGTTATTGGTGGGAGGCTGCAGGAGGCCAGGTCTCCAGAGTGCAGTCCCATTACGTTAGCATGAATGTCCTTGATTAGTATGCTCTGCAGGCTATGTTTAATCTGCTAAATAAAAACAACTCAGGAACAGTTTTGGTTTCTGAGAACAGTGACAGAGTGGTCCATCTGTATTGCATGGCACTTGGCCTTAGACGTGTTCATTCCCAGGGGTCTTGGTGAAAGCCTATCTGAGTGTGAGTGATGGAGGAAATTTATTTTGCCCTTCAAAGTGTCTGAAATAATGTAAGGACTGTGATCTAATCTGACAGAGTAGCATTTTCACAGCATGAAACTCATTAGGTTGGATTTTTTTGCATCCCCTAGGATGCAGATTGAGGGCTACTTGTAGTTGCAAAGACTTCTTCAGCTGGCACTGGAGAGATTGCAAAATTGCTGTGTCTTGCTCCTCGCCTAAGGGCGATGGTTGTTGGTATGTGCTGTGAATTATGACTAGGCTCTGCCCTGGGAATGGCTGTTTGATGTGGTTAAAACTGTGCCCAGGAATCCACTGGTGAGCTTATGGATTTTCATCAGTCTTGTGCTCAAGCTTACTCCATTTTCATTGTAACATCAGTGTAGTGGGACAGTCTGAGCTTCTGACTGCCACAGAAACCGCTGCAGCCCTGTGGCTTGAGACAGGTTGAGAAGTTACTGCACCCCGACGGGCTTTGATTCTCCCAGAGACTCCCAAGGCTGCCTATCTCTTGTAAGAGCAAGTGGTTGGTGTCTTGGTAAGAACCACCTTTCCTCACCCCCTCATCCCCAAGCCAACATTTAAAAAAATCCTATTTCCACTGGGAGTAGTCTGGCTAGAACTTTTATTAAAAGATCAGAACTTCCCACTAAGCAGAACTTCCCTGAACCAGTGCATGCAATATAAATCCCTTTGCACAGATCTCATTATCTAACGTTGATAATTCATTCTTCCCTTTGGGATTATTTTTTTTTTCCTGTGGGGAAAAAAAAAAAAAAAAAGCGGGGGATGAACTGGTCAAGTAAAAAAGGGAAGATTTCATCTTAGGACATTGCAGAAAGATAAGTTGTCTCACCTTTCTCTGTCCTGAGAGACCTGTTAGCAAGCTTAGAATGTTAATACTTAAAGGGGGTGATAAGAAAGATTGGGACAGACTTTTTGTAGGGCCTGTTATGATGAGACGAGGAATAATGATTTTAAACTAAAAAAGGGTAGAGTCAGACTAGATATAAGGAAGAACATTTTTACAATGAGGTGGTAAAACACTGGCACAGGTTGCCCAGAGAGGTGGTAGGTGCCCCATCCTTAGAAACAGTCATGGTCAGGCTGGACTGAGCAACCTGATCTAGCTGAAGATGCCCCTGCCCATGGCAGGGTGTTGGGCTAGATGCCCTTTAAAGGTCCCTTCCTACCCAAACTGTTCTGTGACATCTCAAATCTTCCTTTGCTGATCGCCAGGTCTCATGTAGCCTTATATGAAGTAGGAGTCTGTGGTTTACCATTTTTGCTGCAGCATTTGTACTCTTGATGATGGTGTATAAGCCATCTACAGTGGGCTGTTGTTTTTATGGTTTCCATATGCTGCTTGTATTGCTGTGCTACTTTGTGGCACTCAGTTCTGTAGGTAAGTTTATACTGAATAAAGGAATTTAACATCTTGTCTCTCTCTTTCACTAAACTACATGTTTTCTAAGATTTATTTCCCATGTGTTTTTCACACACAAACAACTGCCAATAGTTATTTTCATCTTTTGAATCTATTCCTCCAACTTTTCTAATATCTCTTTGGGGCCCTTGTGAGTGGTTTTTTACTATATTAATGTCAGAATCTGGTCTCAAATAGCAGCCTCCTTCTAGTTGTGAAATACACTCTGCATAGTGGGATTATCTAAGAAGAAAGATTTTGCCTCAGATAATCCTGCTGAAAATCCCTCTGAATATTTTTTATTCCGTTTTGCATTATGGTGTTGAAGGCACTCAGACCCACCATCCAAACTCTCCACAGTAAGAACTGTTCAGTGTGGTTTATTGCATTAAGAACTGTTCAGTGTGGTTTATTGCACTTTGGTGGTTTGGTTTTAGTTTTGATGGGGGATGGGGGGTTGGTTTTGGGTTTGGGTTTTTTACAGAGTACTGCTGTGAGCATATCCACTTTTTGAAACCAGCTTCAGAGATGCTGCCCTTATTTTTCTACCTTTACTCTAAATTCAGAGATAATAGTGTTTATGTTTTGTACAGTGTTTTGTATTAGTACCAGTGCAAATGGGTAGAAAAGCATGTCTGGAAGTTATTTCCTATTGGAAAACTGATCTTAAAAAAAAAAAGGAAAGCTAGCTTATAACAGGCCTTTACTTTATTTGACTACACTTTCTGCTTGTCACATGTTCTTGATTAAGATGGCCAGCTGTTTCTCCACTTTGGATATAGTCCATTTCCCAGACTTTCTTAGCTGACTAATAGTAGTGGAACAGGAAAGGGCAATTTTACTCTTGTTACCCTATGACAAACAGGTCTTGTTCAGGTTTGTGCAGTAATTCTGTTGTGGAGGTATAGAACTTTTGATTTCATGATGACACCTTTCTTGGTTTAGGAGGGATGAGATTGAATTGTGTCTTTCACTGGTAGGTCTCTTTCACTAGACCGTGAGATAGCATTGAGAATTTTCTGATGTCAGAGTGATAAAGGGCCTTACATGATTTTTTTTTTCTGATAACTTTATGCTATCCTGCATAAATTGTGTCTCGTCAGAACCATTCCTTCAGTACATTTTCTGCATCTTTATTAAATACTGTTCTTTCAGGATTCTTTTGGTGAGAGGGAGAGAAATCTTGGACTGCTTTTGGCAGCAATTGCCACATACATGCAATTGGATTAGAGCATATAGGAATGTTTATTTGTTTGTTTATGTCTCTGTTTTATGGGGTTTATTACCTTGTAGGAAATTCAAAATCAGTCAAGAAATATTAATTCATTTAAGAACTTGTGGCTGTAGGTGTCATATGGATCCCTCTATGGTAAAGGAGCAGAAGCTGTAACAACCATTTTACAATCTAACTGGAAAAAAAGACCTGTAAGTGTATTCATCGTGTTCAGTTTAGACAAGAAGCAATGGACAAAAGCCGAAACATAGGAAATTCTGATTATGTAGGAGAAAATTAAAAAGCCATGAGTGGTTAAATGCTGCCGCAGATTACCTAGAGAGCATATGAGACCTCCATCCCTGGAGAAGTTTGAATCTTGGCTGGACACTAACTAAGCAATCTGATGTAACTAAACCTGCTGTGAGCAGGAGAAACCTCGAAACGGTACATGTGCAAAGAAAATGAGAGGAAGTACTATCCCTGCTTGGGGGTCGAACCAAAAACAGATTAAGCAAAAATCTGTGTAGCAGAAGGCATGAGTGAGAGCAAGTACAGGAAAGTCTGTTTCCAGTGCTTTAGCCATTGAACTCCCCGTTGTCTCTGCTGCTCCCTTCTCGAATGAAGATGTAGTCAAGAGTCAGTCTGGAAGGTACTGCATATCCTCCTATAGTTATAATGTTTTTATAACAATAAACAGTCATAACTTTACCTCAGTATTGGACTTAATTGTGGCATAGCAAAAAATACTCTGAATCACTACCATGGCTTAGATCAACATACACAGGAGAATGACAGAAATAAAAAAGCAATTTCCTCTCACAATCATGTTTGGAACTTAAAAGATATAGTGGTACTACTGTGCCTCTCCATGAGTTTGCAGCCACTGTAAAAAAATACCACTCATCTTGGAAATGCCAGAGTATCACCTGAGAACCTAAACAGCCTAAAAAAACCCAACCAAATGAATAGGCAAAATAACAGTTTCTTCCAGAAATTCATTTTAGTGCACAGGGACCAATTAATTACTCTGGAATCAAATAATTACACTTAGGCATTAAACTGCAGACCCAGAGAATCTATTACTAAGAAAAATGTAAGGTTTGTGTTAACCTATTATAAATAATACTGATGTCTGTGGAAAAAAAGTTTTGTGGATTTTGGACAAGGAATGATGAATTCCTTATGTTTCAGGAATGTGGCAGAACAAGTTTTTGATTATTTTAAACAAGTATTTTTATATTAGTCTATTTGAGTTTAAAATAAAGAATATTTTTCTTACATTACTAAACTTGATTTTTATCTTTAGGCTTCTAATTATAAATGATAAGCTATAGAGGATGAGATTTATCCTCAGGCTTATTTTCAGATATATACCTTGTCAAGAGGAAGCAAGGACACTTCTAGCTAACTTAGGAAGCATGTTTTATGTCAGTAAGTCCATAGAAAATGTGACTTATGAACAGGAATTTGTGGCATTAAAGCAGAAAAAGACTATCAAACCCAGTGTTTTTATTGAGCTGCATAATGACACAGAGAAAAATAATTTTTAAAAAATGGTAGAAAGTGTATGATTGTTAAAATAGCAGTAAAAATATCAACAGTAAAACGCCTTCACTAACTTTAGTCAGCATGATTTATTGAAACTAATTTAATTTTGCTGATATATGACAGTCTGAATTAAATTTTCTGTTTTCTACATACTAACCTTCTTATTAGCTCGTTTCTTGTCCTAACCCTGTGTAGAATGAATAAAATAGTAAGTTCCAAAGGGGCTTTTCATCCATAGACTCTCGGTTCACTTTATGCCCTAACTTCCTAGAAGAATAAAACTAAACTCACCCAGATAAGTAAATTATGCCTTGACTATTGCCAGGATTTAGAGGCACTAACTAGTTATTTAGAACACGCAAAGCCTCTTCCTTCTTACCCACACGTGGTGATTTTCAGATTTGGTTGTAGCTCAGTGTAAAACCTCTAAGAGGCACCGTAATGCCGTATTCATGCTGAATCTCATGTTACTGGAAGCAGAGCTGCAACATACTCATTTTGGCTAGCTGTGATTCCTTGTTATTTTTAATGGATTTTTATCTAGTCAAAATTAGTTATAAACGCAGCACATTGCTGATGGATTAATGTTCTGACAGCTTGTGTTGGATTTTAATCTATGTATCGTTAAAAGATTCTTGGTACATGAGAATAGTGTTTCATAGCTTCCTGTATTCTTTCTGGACACTGCTAACAAGAAGCCATTAACCATTTCTTTATCCCAATAATATTTGATACAAAAATGAGTGACCTGATTTTCACAGATATTTCTGAAATGATATGAAGTTCTACATGTGATTCCAATTAATAGCCCACGGTCATTGTAGCCAGAGGTAGGCTCTGGCTATGAAGACCATTGGTCCAAAGGTTCTCAGCCTCCTTAACTCATCAACCTATTTTGTTTAACACACCTCTGAAGTCTTCATCAGGTTTTTAGATGTTTTGGTTGTGTTTTTAAGAGGCCACATTATTTTTTTTTCCTCCATGTGTTTCCTTCCTTCTTGCCCCAGCTTCCCTGTACAAGCCAATAAGAAGAAATAGCAAGCTGGATGATAATCTTTACTTTCCAGACATCCAGAAATTCCTGTATTTTCACATATCTCTCTCATATGAAGTTGTTATAACGTATTTATTCACTCTGCTATTTTAAGATTTACTTGTGCTGCTGAACCACATACAGGAAATTTATTTGTATACTCTGTCCTGAAATTCACCCCCTTCTTTTGAAACCAGGTATCTCATTTTCATTCCTCTGTAACCTTTTGGTCTGACTTTCTGTGCCTTATCTTTTATTGGTTGTTGAAGATGTCAGGTTGTCAGAGAGATTTTTTTCCAGTGTCTAGTATGTTCCAAGCAGTTGTTTGTTTGATATGTGGACTAAGAGTTTGAAAATAAGACAATCTGCAGGACCCTGGAGCAGGATGGGAAATTTACAGGATCCATTTGTATTCCTTGCTAAACCTGAATTTTGGAAGAAAATTTAACAACTTGGATTTTATTCTTATATTTGTTCATTCCCCCAGAAAGTGGAAGAAATCCTCTTGGAGGAAGAAATGCATCTGGTTTCAAACATGCACCTGAAAAAAATAATAAACCCACAGTTTCCACAGACCACTGCAATTTATGCTGTTGATTTCAGGAGCTATTAATCATGAGTATTTGTCTGGAAGTGGAGGAAAAGGCTAAAGATCAGTAAGGGCAATTGCAAGTCTTGTCCCAAAATCAGGGTTCTTCACCCGTTGTGCAAAAGCCAGGTGGACTAAGATATTTGTTTAACTTCTGTGCAAAGATGGGTGCTAAGTGGTAAATCTATGAAACCAGAACACATTTTTTTAGGAGGTGTATATGCAGTTCAACAAAGAGAGAATTTAATAATAATAAAACATGATTGGCTATAACACTTTTCATAATATTACATGCAATATGCATGCTTCAGAGGTTGCAGATACTACCTTTTCAAAGTTTCTGCTTCAAAGGGAGTTACTTTTACTATTATAATTATATTATAATGAGGATAGGTTACTGTCAGGTAATTTGTCTCAGCAATTAGTGGCTCTGGTTTATTTACCCTATTTCCACCACATTATCTCTGCAGGGTCACTGTATCTGTGTTCTGTTAGACAATCCAGGGTCAACATGTCTGTGTTCCATCTGTATTCTGTTACACTTGTCAGTTCCTTGCCTTATGTCACATTCCTCCCTTCACCATTTGTCATCGCAAGTACTGAACTTAAACTGGAATAAACCACTTCATAAACACGTGAGTTGCAGTTCTGTATAGAAAAGCTATGGAAAGCTAGCCTGAATCAATAGGTTTATGTTATGGCAAAAAGAGCATCCTGACTTGCACAGAAAGGAAAATCGCTGGCAAAACATATGGTCTCTTGAGTGCTGTTTAAATCTCATTTGAGAAAATGTTTTAATCTTTCAACATTATGCTTCAGATATAAAGTGTACCGGTTTCAACAATCTAGACAGGAGCAGTCTGGTCAGAGATCAACACTTTATAATCTAAAGAAAAACAAAATTTCCAGACTTTTGGATGGGCTTACAGAGTAAGAATGGCATCATACGGTCAGACTGATGATGTTTCCTGCTACCACTGTCCTGGCCCATAGTGGTTTTTATGTCAGGGACATCTTCTGAAGGCTATGGAATAAATAAATTCCCCATCCAGTGCAAGATTTTTCTTGCACAATTTTTTTCAGGCTCTCCTTAAACCGTGGAAGTTTCACCATCCACTAAATACACAGAGATCCTTCTTTTTGTCCATTCCCCTCAGCTGACTGTTGTATCTGAGTTTTTCTCTTGCTTTTGTTTGTACAGCTGCTGTTGATCCCTACCTGCTCAGAAAAGTAACAAGATCTATCCGGATTCTTGTATTGTGAAATATCAAAGTATTGTCTCCTACAATTGTGATTTATTAGACTTCTGTCACACATCCCTTCTGCCATTTCTTTTCCAGTCTCAATGTCCTAGTCTGTTTATTTTTGACTATTAAGGAAGGGACTCTATAAGCATTTTCCGCTACCATTTTTCAAGCTAATAGGGACAGAGATGAATACAGCTGTCAAGATATTGACCCATTGTTGGATTTATGCACAGCCAACACACCTTTGTTAATAAATTGATGGATTTTTTTTCCTGTTTCTGTTTTTCAGTATGAGATGTCTTCTATTGCTAGATCTCAGGTTTTTCACCACTGTTCCTTTACAGAAATATTTTTATAGACAAGAAAAATGGAAAATGTTTTTCTCTATTTCCTCATATATCTATATACAACAAAGCTGTGACCTTAATTTGAAATCATGCTGCAATGGAGATTGGGGTCAAAAGGGGGAAATAAACTCCACAACTTGGTAGCAGTGTGCTTAAGCCAGGTCTGCGTCTGTTGCAAATGACACTATTCACTAATATGGAATTAAACAAAGCTGTGAAATTTTGTCTTTGAGTGTTATGGTAAACTTTGGCTTGCCATTTAACCATAATATGAGTGTTAAAATGTTCCGTTTTACAAGTGGATTTCATTGTTAACAATGGAGGCTGTTAATAATTTTTTTCCCCAAAATCTGGAAGGGTGGTTCTTGAAGACTCATGTATTTTGTACATTATTGAAAACAGGTCTTAATAGGAAGCCCTGGAACTTGCAGTAACATTTAGTAACATGCAGACTTTTTTATTAGTCAAAGAATTTTGATTAAATACAGGGGATCTCAAAGCATTATTTTGCTGCAGTCGGAATTCATATAGAAAAAATGTTCAGTGCTTCCAAACCCTGCTTTGGTTGAGATGTCATGGGTTGGCCAGCTACAAACTATTAATTTATTACACAAAATATGACAGTACAGAGAGTGAGGATGTTCCTGGAATTTCCCTGTGATGATTGTTCCTTGTGGAACAAAATTGATTTGCTGCTCTGTCTCTTATTAACTGAGGGCATGTAAGCTCATGTGCAATGACTGGAGATCTATCTTGTACGCCAGTATTAAGGATAAAATATCCAGTGAGGGTAAGAATGACAAAATCCCCTATTAAATGAATAAACTACATATCCTGTCATACAAGAATCCCACATCACACAGAGAAACTCCCTGAGTTTCTTTGGAGGAGATATTCCACTGATTGACCAGCTTGACAGTGTCATAATACTCTTTTACTCTTTTTTCCCAGAATAAAACAATTACAGGAAATGTTATCCTTTAGACTAACATGATTAAAAATATTTGAGGGATTTGGATTCCCTCAATGAAAAAGTTAAGAAATGCCAGAAATTCAACAAGGGGAAGCACAAAGTCCTGCCCCCGGTGAGGAACAACCCCACACACCAGTGTGTGCTGGGGGTCACCTAGCTGGAAAGCAGTGTGGGAGAAAAGGACCTGGGGGTCCCACTGGACACCAAAATGAACATGAGCCAGCGATGCATCCATGTGTCAAAGAAAGCTATTGCTATCCTGCACTACATCAGGCAAAATATTGCCAGAAGTTTGAGGGAGGTGCTCCTTCCCCCCTGTGCAGCCCTGCTGAGGCCACACCTGGAGTACTGTGTCCAGTGCTGGGCTCCCCCATATAAAAGAAACATGGAGGGGGTCCAGTGAAGGGCCACAAAGATGATGAAGGGACTGGAACATCTCTTCTATGAGGAAAGGCTGAGAGTGCTGGGACTGTTCAACCTGGAGAAGAGAAGGCTCAGGGAGGATCTTATGAATATCTATAAATACTTGAAGGGACGGTGTAAAGAAGACAGAGCACAGATTGCCCAGAGCAGTTGTGGTCTTGCTCCTTGGCGATCTTCAAAATCCATTTGGGTATGGTCCAGGGCCACTGACTCAAGGTAGTTCTGCTTGAGCAAGGGGGCTGGGCCAGGTGACTTCCAGAGGTCCTATCCAACATCAGTCATTCTGTGATGCTGCGATTCTGTGATTCGCAAACACAATTAAGAGAAAACAAATTGACAATTGAAATAACAGAGAAAATTCCCTGGTTTATTATGGATTTACACCATTTTAGATGGTTTATTGTATATCAAAGTTGTCACACAGGTTTATAAACACTGTAGCTCCCTCCAGTGTCAGGTGTTATTTCTCTGGCAACTACACTTGGATTATTATACACTTGGATAATATATTGGATAATATTATTATTATAATATTGAAATTACTGTTTATACATATTATATTGTTCTCATCATGTGAAGGTTTACTTATTTTAAATGCATTTCTTCAGAATTGGAAGGGATAAATCAAATGTTTGTTGAAACTGGTTCTACCCAGGAGTTTCATCTTGTCATTGCAATGCCTAATTCATAGTAGAAACCATGAAACTTTCCCTACATGGAAGCAGGGGGAAGAGAAACACACACAGGTTGCTGGACCCACAGTCACTTGCACTATCTGGTTGGACGTGCTGAGGAGTAGTGCCAGTTAAACAACTCCCTTTGGGCTGAGAGCTATGGACCTGTTCTGGGAGAGAGTTCCAAAGCTAGTCCAAACTTCTGTTGCAAGATGTAGGAATTCACTGTCTTTTACAGGCACGGAGTTAGGGTCTTCAAAGCCTGGTGGAAAACGCCAGCTACAGAAGAATAGAAAACCAAAGATGTTTCAACTATTTGCTTTGCTGTTAACTATTGGTTGCCTTGGAAGACACAATTGTAAGAATCAACAGTTTCATGATCACTAAGGAGTAATTGGAGCGTAGGGTCACAGTTCATTCTTTCCTGTGGGTGTTTAAAAGTCAGAATAAATAAGCAGCAATACAATTATGCTGCAAGGCTATTGTGTCTTGATGTGTGACTAAAGTGAAAGTTAACAGAAGCCGACAAAATGGGAGCCCATAATTTGAATATTAGTGCACATACTTCATGTGAATATTTAGGCTGTTTTCAACAGAAACTTTCATGTAAGTTTTTGCTTTGCAGAAACTAGCAATTTACTTTTATAAGCGAAGGAAGCTAATAAGAAAATAATTTTTACCAAAAAAAAAAATAATAATAATCCACTGTACTTCCAGCTACTATGTAACATTTACCCATACTCTAATGACAGATATTTCTTTTGTAGTACCCTGGGCCATTTGTAAAGGTTTTGCATTTGCATCTTGTGACTTGGAGACCTAATTATTGAAACAGATGAAGAAAATAGTCTCATATCAATTTATGGTATTGAATGCTCCTAAGATAAGGTGTGAATGAATGATGTATACTAAAGGTACTTACTTGAGTTTTATTACTTTAATAATAAGAAAACTATTAGAATAATCTGACAGTTTTGAATACCTATTTGTTGTATATTTATTTACATACTACCTATAATAAGCAGGATATCACAAAATTGATAAAATTTCAGTTATATCTTGTTAGTGCTTGGCATCCAAATCAGTATATGCCTCCCCTGTAGCTGGGCATACAGGTACTGATAGTAAGAGTTACATACAAGGTAATCCAAGAACAGAGAGAATAATCTTTATATTTTCCAGGCTAAAAACTGCAATAAAAACAAAATTATTATTTTTTTAAAAAATATGAAACAAAGGACACGTCTTAGTCTGCTGTCTTAGGGTAAACCTATATTTCTTCTCTGGGTTTCTCTTGATCAAAGTTTATTTAAAGAAGTAATTTGGTAAAAATTTTTCATCTCATTTTCTCTCTGTTTGAAGATCAAACTTTTATCTAGTATAATATAATATTTATCTCTTACTGGTTTTATTATTAATCTAGTTTTAGGTACACCATCATTTTCGTAGAGTATAAAAGCACAGGCACTGTGAAAAAATTGATAAAAGAGAGGCTAAAGCACTGAAGGGCAGAATATTTCATAATGGCTTTAAAGTTATACTTCATACCTTTCAACAGTAAGAGACTTTCTGCAACAGAGAATTGATACTTTTATCCTCTCATTAAAAAAAAAAAAAAAAAAAAAAAAAGCTTTTGCTTTTGGCTTTGTTGCAAATGTAATGGTCATCTTCAACCATCAGAACTTGAAGTGATGGAAGAGAGATATAAACTACTTGTTTGACCCTGTAAACCTCATATGCTTTAATATACCAAAATGTCTAACTGTGATCAAAAAAATCCAGGAGTGGATGAATGGCTTTCTGGAGAATTAGGATGTGATTATCAAAGTCCTGGGGAATACTCTGTACATGAAGCCAAGTTTAGCAAGATATGGTGATCCTTCCTCCCCTCCCTTTTAAAACTTTTACTCTAAGAAAGACAAGTGCAATAGGGAGACTCACTTAATTTACAAAGATCATGGAGAAGAAAAGGAGATATCAATGACTGATGAAACAGTGACTTTTTTTCTTTCCCCTTGCAGAGGTTGTTATAGGCAGGTTAGCTTCTCTGTGACTAAAGCCATCAGGCTTTTTGTGTTAGCTTACATGATTCCCTCACTGCTTGGAAATGTGGTGGTACATTCAGGTAGTTGTAACCTGGAGCTCCTGGCTTGGTCAAGTCTCCCTTCTTAAAGTATATATGGTTTGGCCTGACTGCATCTGGGTTAGTGTTATGCTCTGTTTTATGAAAATATGATTATGAACCAAAGGACGGTAAAATAAGATTTTAATTTATTCCTTTTTCTGTAGCACAGAACAATCTAATTTTCATGTTGATTGTAGACTGCCATGTAGATCTGATTTATTAGTTCTATTGCACAAATAAGTTTATCCACATGGGTTATAATTTACACAGACATCCAAATAAAATCTCATGGAAATGAGAAAAATCAAGCATGTATTTACAGTGATTTGAAGAATGAAGGCAATGAATTCAAGGAATTTCTTCCTTCTGACTTTCTGTTGTGACACAGGTATTAGAAAGGGAAGAAGGAATGTACTTATTTTAGGTAATGTAGATTTGTATTTAAATGGTGAGGTCTGGTATTAATTTCATTTTTATGAGATTAGTCAAAGCATAGCTGATATCATGAGGTTTGTTCTACATCACTCTGCACTGACTGATAGTGAGACAATATATATAAAAATTATATAGCAACAACCATTAAGCCTTGGAAATCTCTGGGAAGGATTCTTTTGTTAAAAAAATACTTCGATGCTTTATGAAAATATGTCTGGTTGCTTTCTCTGTCATGATCCATTTTCAAATCATTGGTTTATTTTAAGAAGTCAGAATCGTGCAAATTCATTCCTTGGAGGAAGCTGCTGCAAAAATATTGTACTGCCTTATATTCAGGTCTTTTAGTCTGCCTTTTGCTTTGATGTGGAAAAAAAATAATGTATTTTGAAAAGAACAACTTGAACTGCAAGGCAACCCACCATTTCATGCTGAAACGAAACACACCATCCTGTGTCCTTGAGAAATTTCCTCTGTCAACATGCACTTTAATGTAAATGTAACCTAGGTAAACAGATTAATACACTCACCCAGGTTAGACCCACATTATTATCACAAAATTTACATCTGTTTCAAACTGCAGGACCCCTGGTATTCCAATTTCATTGGAATGAGTCATGTTCAAAATGCAAACACAAAGCCAAGTGCATGCTTACCTACTGATTCACTTTCAATTTCCTTACCAACCTCCAAAAAATTTTAAACATCAGCTTCGCTGAATTAGGGTGGAAGGGAATGTAAATATGCCTTCTGAGCTGGGGAAAAAGCTCTTGCAATAGTTACAGCTTCACCAGTTGTAGTGTGTAGGCTTCGGTCCAGGCATTTAGTATGTGTCCACGCAGGACAAAAAAAAGGCAGCTATTAAAACTACATTGAAGATACTCTGCTTTTACAACACAGTGTTTTTTGGTGGAGCAAACTGGTATACTGTTGTGAGGCCAACAGATTTTCAGACTATCTTCTGTAAGACAAGCCTTGTGTGTGTATGAAGGGTGAGGAGAAGATGAGGTTAGTCCTGGTAGATTGGATGGTGTACTGGGAAGGAAGAAAGGCTTTATGGATTTTGGTTAGATTTGACAATAGTGTAAGGGAGGTGAAATCTAAGAAGTTATGGTAGAAAAAATCCTTAGGAATCTGGCCTTTGTTTATTTTGCTGCTTATGAAAGTAGCTGCTGCTCTTGATATATATATATGTAAGGCATGCCCCACAAACTAGAACAAGATTTATGTCTTGTTTTCACCATATAAAAATATGCTAGTTTATTTAAATATTATTGATTAAACCTTCATAGCTGCTTACAGATTTATACCAGAAAAATCAGAATTGTTACTGAGTTCAAAATTATGGTTAGGCTGGTAACCTATTAATAACAGCTAGCCACATTTGTCATTTGTGAGCCTTGCCTTCAAATCGTCTGTTAAGTCCGTCCTTCATCAGCTTCATCAGCTGAGGAATATTGAACAATGCATATTTAATGAACAGGCAATTGTTTGCATAGAGATCATAAGTCCATAAAAATATATTTATAAAAGTTTGTAGTAGGTATTGTAAAGGTTATTGCATAGGTTGAAAGTACTGTTATCACTGGTATTTCCTTTATAAACTGCTGTTTTACCTGGTATTTCTCCTTTGAATTCCACTAGATTGAACTCTGACTACCATTCCCAACAATGTATGCTTTCAATGTTTTATTGAAAGGTCCTGAATTTATAATTTCCTATCAATAAAACCCTGAGATTGATTTTCCTTCTGTACCACTTGTACATTTTGTCAAATTTGAGTGTCAACTTCCTTCCTTGTTTCCTTGAAAATTATAGAAATATTGATAGCAATGAGATTTCCCTATCCAAACCAATGTTTCCAATGCATTAAAGCACTATAGTTTGATGCTACTTAGATTAAATCTCTAGCATCTTTCATAGTACCTCAGTTAAACATCACTCTTGCTTCTGGACTTCTTGTTAAGGTAGCAAAGTTTTGTGAGGAACGTTATGAAATCTGTAAAGCTAAGGATTCCATTCAAATTCCTGACTATTGAGTTGCACCTTGAGTTGCCTCTGTAACAACATGTCAAAACCAAATAAGCCAACCCCCAAACTTAGAAAAAATCCGCTGGTTATTGTGTTTGCCAAGGGGGAGAAAATAATTGGTAGTTATGCACAATAGAATTTTGAAGGACAATCTGATCCCAAAACAGAGAGAGGAATGCTCTTGGACTTATGGAGAAATGTATCTGCAAAGCTACAAGGTGCACTCATTCAGCAGCACAGAATTATGTTTGTGCTTACTTTCATTGCAGGCACACTATTAGAAAAACATTTTGAGACAATATTGTACACTTTGATGATGAACGTTCTAATGAAAATGCATGCAGTCCTAAGTCCAGATAGAGCATAAGTTGGTAAAGCCTGAGGAGGAATCCGGCCTCTGGAAAAGATAGGCTGGCAAAGCTGACCACCCTGCAGAAAAGTGAAGTGAAAGTAGCACTAAGGAGCTTGAAAGAAGCAATATTTTTAAAATCAGATGTGATGTGTATGTGATAAAATAATGATTTCTGGCAACTCAAGGCAGGGAATTCTTTATAATTTCTGCAGTTTTCAGGAGTGTGTAAAGTTAATAGAACTACAGGCCATAGAGATAATTAATTCAGCACACAGATCAAGATATCAAGATGATGAAAAGGTTAGGAACAAAAGGTAACTAAAGGAAACATCAAGTCTTGTAGTATTGGTGATCTACAATTACATAAAATAGTTTAATGACCTTTTTGACTGCTATAGCTTATCAAGTGTTCAGCTTTTTCACTGACAAATCTGCAGGTTCTATTTTCAAGTTAAAGTATCCCTAAAATACCACTGAGACATCATGTCCCAAATATTGGAATGTGCCCTTTGTCAAGATATTCAAGTTCCTAAGAAATTTTAAAATGTGTTTCTTCTCCAGGTTGGAACTTTCTCCCTGCTGAACCCTATTTTGTTTTGCCATAATAAAAAATTCCAGTATTTTTTTCATTAAGAAACATCAGCATGCTTTAATTTGGAAAACTTATATATGTTTAGATGCATATAGTGTATGTATGTATATATATATAAAATATCTTTATATACATTATTTAATATAATTTATTCAGCATGTAGTTAAGTGAAGCAATAGTTAAAATGTAAATAAAAATGAAGCATTTCTATCAAAAATTCTTTTAACTCTTTTCTTAAGAAAACCATTAACTGCAGCAGGGAACAATTTAATCAGCAATATTTAATTGGCCTTAGTTGATAGGAATAGAGGTAGGTAGATTTGAATACTTTTTCCTTCTTTTTTTTTTTAATAGCCAACGTACAAAAGTTATTTGACACACAGAAAACTGATATCTCTCTCTCTCTCTTTTTTTTTTTTTTTTTTTAATAAGCCTTCTGAGCAGTGAATTTGTGTTTGGTCTGAGCAAAGTATTTGCCAAGAGTTTTCCTGAAACTTGAAACCTGTTTGGAACAATATAAACCCTGTATATAACAGAACTTACATTGCTGGTCTAAGTCTACATAGTTGGTCCTCCAGAGGTTCCTTTCAACTTTTACCATTCTGTGATTCTTAGCCCAATTCAAATGGTAATAAACAATTTCTCATAATCCTATAATTCCAAGTGCAGGATGAAACAGAATCTTGTATACTTTAGACGTTTTGCACCTGAATAAAAATGCCTGGGACTTTTCTCTCAGGATTAATTTTTAGGTCAGAATCATCCAGCAGTAAGTTTTACACTGGACTATCTTTGTTCTTCAATAAGAAAAAATGCTCATGAGATAAGGAAGCAATCTGAATGGGCTATAATTGCTTGTCACAATCTGATATTAATGTCTTCTGGCTAGTTGTGGCAAAATCTACAGTAACAGAAACAACAAACAATTTGTTGTGTTGAATGAAGTTGGATGAAATTGCTTTTAAAAATGGATTGTCTCTTTTTCCAGGGAGAAATGTGTATGGGGACTGTAGTGTAAGTGTAGTTATTTAGTCATTTCCTACTTGGCAAACAACTGCTTTTCCAATGTTTTACCAAAAGAAAAAGGGGAAAGAGACGCAAATATGCTGCTTGAGTCCAAACCACAACACTTCACCAGCTACTAAGAAGAAAATTAACTCTATCCCAGCTGAAACCAGGACAAGTATTTAGAATTCTGATCTTATCCCATAATGAATCCAGGTGTGATGGAAAAGGGCAATGGCATCAATCCAAACCAAAACCACAGCAAACCCACTTCATAAGGTAACTTCATAAGGTAACTTCATAAGTTTAGATGTCTGAATATACTCAAACATAAATACGCTTACAGTATGAACATGTTACAGAATATTATCAGGAAATTTTACAGAGAAACAACATAGGTTGAATTTCATTACTGAAAAGGGCCTATATATAGTTTATATATAGAGAGAGAACTATATATAGAAACTATAAAGTTTCTATAGGGCTCTCCAATCTGAAATGCAATACATACTCTTTTATAATAACTCCAATGTTTTTGGTAGATGGTTAGTCTTCAAAGAGTAGATGGTAGAGTTCAAAGACAGAGTGATACTGTCTCCAGTAACTGGATTTTCATCATTCTAATTTGCAGTTTAACAAGCATTTAACTATTATGATTTTCTTGATAAAATAGTCCAGAAAGATGTAATAATAGTGATAAACATCTTAAATTAATAGGACCTGTTTTCATCCATAAGGATTTCAAAGCACTTTAAAAACATCTTTCTCTCCATATGTAGCTCAGACCTCTCTGTTATCTATTGCATGCTCTGTGAAAAGCATTTTAGTTACACTATGGTTGTCATATTTCAAATGAAATGTTCTTAGTAGTACAAAAACCCAAATAGGAAGACTTTTATCATATGGAACTTTTTAAACTTAAAAGAACGGTATTGAGTATCTACTCAGTTGTCTCCACCACACTAAAATTAATACACATGAGATATACAAGACATGATCTTATGCTGTCAGTATCAGGTATCATTCAAAGGGCAGCCTCTGTAGCAAACTGTGTTTCTTAACACATATAAAGCATTCAGTTCTTAGCAGATGGCCCAGAAAAAAACACATGATCTTGCTGTAATTGGCCTGTGAAAATCTTCTGTCAATGTATGTGATATAATTTTCTTACATTAAAATGAGTGAGACTACACACATCTCAAATAATACAATGGCAAACATGAAAGGAATGAAGGTTTAATCTGTGGCCATATTCTGAATACCAGTTATTTTCCTATTGTGATTGGAAACAAGAAGTAGAAATGTCCCATTTTCACAGATCAGTATCAAGAGTGAAAAAAAACCTTCTAGGTAAGTCACCATTTCCTTATAATAATTTAAAAATAGGCATTTTTTTGTTAAAATTTTCTCTGCGTCTTTTAAATATCTTAACGTCACATCTACAAAATGTTAATAAAATTTCTTAATAATCAAAATGGTTTAAAGCAATTTCATGATATTCTATTGCATAGAATATACTTATTAAAAAAATTCAAGCCAAATTGCATTGAAATTTGTTTATTAGTTTTATTTCCAGCTACTGAACTTTTCATAAATAACATTCTGTCAAAATAAAGAAAAAAAATCCAACCCAACAACCCAGAAAGAAACAGAAAAAAACTAGCAAAAGGACCAAGCCTCATGAAGTTTAGTGCAAAATATGATAAAAGCTAGAAGGGGAGACCCTTTCCAAGTGGTTTACTTCTCCTGAAAGAGTCATTCTTTTCCTTATTGTCAGTGTTTCAGTTTCAGATGGACGTGTTGCTCCTTGTATTTTGAGTGAATATTTGTGGAATATGTGGTTTGGTTTACATGTGTGTGTGAAAGAGTCTATTTTTGAATAACAGAATGCACAAAATCATTAAAGAGACTATCATGCTATTACAATGCTGTACTTGAATTAAACCACAAAATATTTTGCTCTTTTATTTATAGATTTGTCTGAACAATTTCCAGAAATGCAAAAGGGATGGGTTTTGCTCAATGGAGCTTACAATCTTGCACAGAAAAGTTTAAACTGTATGAAATACAGACTTTAGAAAACCCAAACTATAATAACTTAAATTTGGTGCATTAATAATCAACTTCCCATTTTTTAATAACCTTTTATATGTGTTCAGTTGCATTGTTGAAAGAACACAGGTTATAAATATTATCAAAGCCACTCTTCAGAAACAGCACAAAGTTTAAAACTAATACAAAGTGTTACTAGGAATTTTTGTGATGAGCAAAACCAAAGAGAAGATTTTAGACAATTTTTGGAAATTTTAGATACTTGATGTAAAATTTCATAAAGCCATATTTGGCATAGAAATTGGTCTTTGAGACCATTATTTTATTGATTTCAGGCTGTCTGCAAGGGATATGTTTGAAATTATTCAAATACTGTCTTTAAGTACTCTACCTGAAATGAGGAAGAGGGGGGCTAAGAAGAAAAGGGAGTACTTAAGCAGAGTCTGAAGTACTTAGATCACAGTTATGAACAGAATTTTAAGGTAAGATGTCTTAATAAAATTGTCATTCAATAATATGCCACATAGTTAAAGCTCTTCTGCCTTATGTGCTACTGAAATCGATTTACAAGGAGAGATTGATTTTATTTTTTTTAGTTACGGGAAAATTAAACCAAGAAAGAAAAAAAGTAAAGTTTCTGGAAGAAAACAAGTCTTATTATTTCATGTTCTTCAAAACATTTGTGACCTCTTGGGAAAACCCACTGAAAGGTTCTTCCTCTGAACCTGTTTAGCTGGCAGGATCTCTTCCGAGGGATACAAATTTTGATGGTCTGAGTTCTCCTTTTGCCCGTTCTGGTTAGACGAATAGTACTCACAGGCAGATGTGCTCAAGTGTGCCCACAAGGAAACAGCAAATGGAGTCTCCAGCCCAAAGAAAGGAATATTTGGTCATACCTCGTTGAATGAATGCATGCTTGTTTGTCTACAATTGTTTACAATTCATGCTGGTTTATGACTTGTTTGTTTTTATAGCCTTAGCTCTGCTGCTGCCTTGTGAAATGCCAATCACTTTTTCCTTTTTGCCAGTTGTACAAGAAAAGTTACAAGTTTGGGCAGCTACCTGAAGTGACTATATTTGGCTGTCACACTAACACAAAAGCATTTTGGTTTGCCTTTAAAACACTTCTAAAACCATACAGTATATTGTTTGAAAGACAAACCTTAGAATCCAGAATACAGCTGATCATCGCAACTATTGCTGGGTCTGATAATGCCATTTCCCCCCTTTTAAAAACAGGCATGGATTACAATTATGGAAAAACAAACAAAATGTGGCAGTTACAGATATTACTTAAACTATGCCTAGGTGAGAATAGAAGCATAGTTTTTCTCATGCCATTGAGTTTCTTCTTAAAAAAATTAAAAATCTGAGATAAAACAGTTAATATTTCTGTATGTGCTAAATGTGAGGAATTTAAAATAAATAAATAAATAAAAATCTCTCCTAAACCATGCTTTGTTGAATTTAAATCCTTGTACTTGCAACAGGCAGGAAAAATGAACAATACATTTTTTTCAAACATGTTAGGAGGAGAAAAGTTGACGCGACCTACGAGTAACAGGAAATCAACAGAGATGATAAAAGTAAATATTTTGTACCTATGCTTATTTTAAAGTAGTTTGGAAAATTCCACTATTGGATGTATTCTTAAGAAGAGATATGTTAGAGATCAGTGTCAAATCAAAAGCATAGCAGAAGAGTTTATAGAACAAAATGACAAATGACCAAGAGACTCTAGAGTTCTAAGAGAAATGATGCAAGCAAGAGCTGAAACAAAAATAACCTCAGTGCCAAAGGACTAGAATGTAACAAAACATAATGACACTTTTTTAAAGGGTGGTAAAGGAAAGTATTGGAAATTGCAAATCCCAAAGTGTGACATCCAGGCAACGTTAGAATATCTTCTAAAGGATGCAAAGTCAGTACTAGTATGTAATTTATTGTTAATTAAAAAAATAATAATAATAAAAAAAATCAGGTATATTATATAACTAAAAAATCAGCAAGGGAAGAAGTGTCACACAAATAACACACTATTTCAAAGCATCTGTGTGCTCATGGGCAGAGGACATCCCACTGAGAGTCTAACAGGTACTCAAAAAGGCATTACAGAAAGACAACACAACCTTCAACAATTGCATCATAAAATGAAAAGTTTAATATGGGCAAATGTAAAGTAAGGCATGTTCCCCTATGCATGTATAATCTGTTTTGAACTTACTCCAAGAATAAGAGTATGAGTTGGCTGTTATGATTTGTGATAGAAACCTTGAGACTGAAGCTTATGTGACAGCTTTGTTTTCATTAACTCTGAACCTCCTCCCCCAACAATCGACTGATAGTAATTGCTAGCAAAACAATAGAGAACAAGATGGAGATATGGTTGTATGCCATAATATAAATTCATGCTGCATTTGCTCTTTGAATACTGCGGGAATACTTTTGGTCTCCAACTTTACATCTGTGAAAATAGTACAGAAAAAGATGTCAAAGAAAATCAAAGCCATGGAATGTGTCCTTTACAAGAAATGAAAAATAAAAACAAAACAAAAACAAAAAGAAACCACCAAACCCTTAAGCTTTCCAGTCTATAAAAATAGGCAAGTGATTGTGGCTATTCTAGAGGTCTATAAAATCAAGAGAAACATAAAGTAATAGGGACAGTTGTTTATTTTCTTTTCTTTTACAAAAACTAGAGACTCTCCAATCAAAGTAGCAGGTGGCATCCTCTAAACAGAGAAAATGCATATCCGAGTTGTGGAATTCTTTGCCAGAATGTTTTAAATGCCAGAAGTTGCCAGAGCTTTGGAAAACATTCAAACAAATGCAGTTGGAGGGATATTTCTTCCAATTATTAATTACAAAAACATCAGGCCTAGTTTGGGAAAAGTCAGAGACACAAATCACAGGAGCCTGAGGCTAGAGCTAAAGCTTTTTGTTCTTCAATGATTAGACATTATCATGCCAAGTGGACCTGAGTCTGACACGGGACAGAAATTTTTATGCTCAATTATATGTATACTGTATTAGAAAAAGATAAAGCTTGCTAATTTGTATTGCACTGAAACGTGGAGTAGAAATTTTCCCAGGTTTTATGTGCAGAATGTGCTTTTGCTGACAGCAATCCAAGCAGGCAGGGATGAAGCTTGGCCACCTCTGTGCACTGGTTACAAGTGAGCCCTGACCAGAGCCGCAGTCACAGCGCTGCTTTCTGGCATCGTGTGAGTGCTGGCAAACCCGCCTCCTGTCTGAGCTATGGCAGGACACAAACCAAATCTATTGGTGGCTTCTGGAATAAAAAGTAGCCTTGAAGTGCCGATTAGCAGAACTGACTTTGTCCATATATTGCTGAAAAGCCTCAGCTGGCCTAGTTACATCCTTAAATGGCACTTTCAAATGGGCCATACATTGAAAGCAGAATTTCTTATTGAAAAGATAAGTCATCACACTACTGAGAAATGAGACAACTATTTCCATGCCATTACCAGTGGAGAAAGAGAAGAGTTACAGCTTCAGAATGGAACTGAATAGTCTGTCAGAAAATCCTTTCTGGGTTCTTTAAATAAATGTTATTCTGTTATGAAAGACCATTGTGGTTTAATGAGAAAATATATTTTGTTACCTTTGTGGACTTAGAAGAATTAAATTAAGTCTGGTGGGAGGTTTAATCTACTAAAATCTGACTGAAAGAAATAGTATTCAGCAGAAGTTACAAGACATTTTAAAACCGAGCAAGTGCCATACACAGGGTGAACTCGGTTGTTGGTGGTGACAATTAGCCCCACCTGTCTTTAGCCTCTCTGAATATAAAACACACGGAAAAAAAAGTGTCTGTGTTTCAGAGTAGACTTTTTACCTTCCTGCCATTTGCAATGAACTGCATCCACACTGTCTACAAACACATCTGTTTTAAATTGATATGCACTCTGAAATTAACAGCCCCCAAGGTCTAGGAACATAGATGAAGTCAGAAGTTCCATTTGGATCTATTTAGTCAATTATTGTAGCTTACTAGAACCTATACACTCGCTGAGATGGCTTCCTATTGGGCTGTATGTTTTACAGCATTTTTGAAGAGTTTTGTGACCTAAACACTTTTCAGATAGAAGTGTTGGTCTGTGCATCGTTGGTCATGGACTATATGTAGAAACTGACTTGTAGATGAGATCCCCTTGGTTTCAGGTGGGGCTCACTTGAGGAGGAACATATGTGCCTGTACACATGTCTAAAGGTGGGAACAGGAGCCCAAGCCTCCAATACTTGCTGTACATTTCTGAAGGTGGCAGCATATTGATGACGTGTTGAGGGTGTGTGGAGTTGTGTGCAACACTATTGTTCAAGGTTAAGTCTCAGTATCAGTAGCTGAGAATATAGTAATTTCCAAGCTGGGTGATTCTAGTCTAACTTACAAATAGTGCCTCTTTACAAGCAGAGGTTTACAGAAGGTTTTGAAGCAAGATAGAATTACCTTTTATCTCTTTTCTTCCCCCTTCTTTTTTGTAACGTTTCTAGTCCTAATTTCAAGACAGATGGGGAAATTATTGGACAATTGTAACTAGCAGAGCTATTTAAAATTCAGCAAACAAAAGTGTCAGCATATGTTGCCTGGGTCTTGCTAGTAGTTTCTTGCCATCTCTCACTTGCCATAGCTATAATGATGTGATTCTCAAATCCTAGTCACTGTTCACAGTTATTAATGTTCTCATAGAAATTTATGTCTTTGCAGAGGTTAGAACAAGGACTACAAACCACTTACTAGTAAGTACTTTTTCTGTACGTCATGAAGGAGTTCTGCTTTCCTGAACAACTGTATTTTGATGCCTGTTCATGTTAGGCCTTGCCCTGAGTCATTTTTCTTTGAAGAAAATCAAGAAGACCAAGAACTGTTCTTCCATTATTGCAAGGCTTTTCTGTGGACTTTTCAAGAGCTACTAAAGCAAAAATTGCTACATGAAGAGCCTGAAGTTTAAGCTCATACAACTCATATAGATGGATATGAATTCAAATTAATAAGGTTTCAATTAGGGTTTGGGGAAGGGTGCACACACTTGAAGAAGGAAGCGTAGAGAACAACAGGTAAGTTTATTCCAGGTGATGTTAGGAAGCTCTGCACCCATGGTAACTTAGGTTTTCCATTGTCTAACTTCTTAGTACCAGACCTGTAAATGCTGCCATTTGCCAACTCCATTCAGTTGGTTTCCCCATTTATCAAAAGAGGAAGATGATACTGGAAGTTCCCATACACACAGTACTGTACTTTGCACTGATTAACTGAGACACAGGGTCTTACATTCAAGCTGTTAATTCTTCATTTGTTTCATTTATTCAGTTTTTCATTTTATTCAACGTATTGCATTTTAAGGCCTTCACTCTTGTCTTGTATTCATGTGTCTGTGGTACCTTCAGATAAATTGTAGGGGAGTGAAGGCAGTGGGTTGATTGACATTGATAATATGCAGCTGTGGTCCTGCCTTGATTCAGTGGGTTGATTGACATGGAGGATGTGCAGCTGTAGCTCGTTCCCGCTAAGTGGTTAAATAGCCCTGAGGAGGGTGGGAGAGGTGGTTGGGTGGGGAGCAGCAGTGTGGTCTGGCTGCTGGAGGAAGGGGAAATGGTATGGACAGTAGAATCTGATCAATGGTAAAAGCCTTGTTGCAGCCTACTAGCTTGTCTGTGCTGCAACAATTGGTACCCTGTATGAGGCTGAGTTGGACTCCAACAATAAATCAGGCACTAGATTTCTTCTTGTTTTATATAACATGCAGTCTCAGAGGGTAAGCTGAAATATTTGTTAATTTGACAATGCCTTAAAAGGCAGCCATTCACCTTAGGAATGGCTGAACCCTGAAATCCTTACAGCTTTTGGTGGTTATCTCTGCCTCTCTTTTGATCAGGAAAAGCAAAGTAGTATTTCTTGATCTTGTGATAAAGAAAAAAAGGAAGATGTTATAAAATGTCATTTTCATGAAAAGACTTTTCTTAATCTTTCTCACTTGCTTTCAAAATTATTGGTATATGTACTAATGTCCCTGGTAATATTATTTAGTTAAAAAGCATGTGGTGAATTTTGAGTGTTATGCCAAATTTAAAGGTAAGCTAAATGGGCAAAACTTTGTTTATGGACTTGGAAGCGAAGTATGCAGTTTCCCAATGACTTGGCTAGTACCCCGATTCCAGTTTAGAAATTTGCAATTTAAAATCTTAGTAGTGACAGACTTTGAATATAAGATACAAATAAGAAAGGAAATCACAGCGATTGTGGCAATTGCTAAAGGCAGTGGTACATGAATTTTCCAGCAGCAGTGACTTAGGCGGAGTTTACATTTAAGCTGAATCTCCACTTCTCTGGAATAGCACAGCAGATGAAGAAGCATGCATGCTTTGCTCCTTAAAGAATACTTACATGTGATGGCTTGCCATTTCTATAAATATTGGCTTGTAGACCTTTCTGTGGAAAGTGCTGGAAAGGTATTCAAGGGGTTTTGAGATTGAATTTCTATCACCAAGAGTGCGTGAAGTTGAGCTGTTACTGTTGCTGCAAGCTGTATAGATCATTGAAAAGTCCCAATTCTTCCATTTAATTCACAGAAGGTTTAAGTTGCCTTATTGTGAAGTATCGAGGATCAGTATTAAGGGTGTCTGTACCTCTCAGAACCTCAGTGTGACACAATGTAAGACCTTGGTAAAGAGTTAGAAGAAGAGTTCTGGAACCATCCTATTCCTTTATTCCTGTGTTAATTTAGGGTTTAGCATGTGCTAATTTTACTTCATTCCATAATTTTGTTATTCCTTTCCTTATATAATATTATGGTCATAATTTAGTCTTGTTTCATATTTATTCATTTTTGACCTTAAATCCCCTGCATCAATCCAGTGTTATAGTTTTTTATACAAAAACTATCATAATAGTCATGTAGAATCTAAGAGATGCTAAATCCCTAAACTTTCACTATACATTGTATAACTCATGGTTAATGACTTTGCCTGTAGGCTTTAACAATGTCACAATTATCAGATAATTCAAATGTAATTCTAACGGGAAAGAGTCAAACACCAATATTGGAAGTGCAGTGATAGAATCTGAAATTTGTGGTTGATCCTTACAGTGTGTCAGTAACGAGTTAGATTAAAATCCAGTCCTGATTTAAACTCTAATGAATGCAGTTCCAAATGTCAATTTTATACTTCTGCGTTATCTCTGGATATAAAATATTGTTGTCATGAACTAATGTCTTTATATGAATAAGCCACAGCACTGATTCTAACTGGCTTTCTTAAAAGTCTTTATCAGATCTTCTTAAAAAGAAAAAAAAGATGTTATTTAGGCATCTCGGGCTAAACAATCAACAATGGATGTATCAAAATAAATATTTTTTTTTAAGTAGTTATGGTCTCAAGCTGCCACTTTCTCTGTATGTATATGCATGTGCTTGCTTCTTAAATAATTCCTGTTAGACCATTGCATATTTGGAAAAATCGTTCGGAACTAATTAAAAAATAAAATCTTAAGAATAAACATTTTAATTTTTCCCATATGAGTAAAAACTTTTTTATCCTAGGAATGTAAGTTATTGTGAAATATTGTGAAACATTAGTTTTCCATAATTCCCAGACTCATCATTTCTCTGAAATAGTCTGGTACTAATAGAAGCACAAAACTTATCACAAATTACTGTTGGAACTATTAAGAGATGTTTTGTGATTTCCTCTTTAAAGGCTGGTGCCCTGCTCCATACAGGAATGGAGGGAACTGCAGTCCTTGTGACTTCAGGTAGGTCCAGTGAATGGTCTGGCTGATGACAGATTGGCAGTCTTCCTTGTCACATGAAAGTGAACAAAATGTCATGTACAGCCTGACTGTTAGTGTGGGCTCATTCCTCATATGAGAAAAGAACACCACACTTACCTCACTGAGTCTCCACTAGCTTTAGCTAATTGTGTGAAACATGGAATTTGACAATTCCACAGCTGCTTTATATCACTTTACTCACTAAATAGATGCATGCACACAGTTAGTATAATAAAAGAGAGAGAGAAATGATGAGTAGGCTACCAGGTAGTTCCTGAGGTCAAATTTTCAGCTGCTGTGGAGGGGTGATGTACGCTCTAGACTCTGCCTCTGGATAGTCATTATTATTTCCCTATAAATAATCCTCAGACTAAAAACTACTAACACATATGCTTGGATACTAAACAGATTTTATTTTGTGGGTGCATTATTCAACCAACTCCTGAAAACATTGCTCAGTGGAACACCTGACACCAGATTAATTTTGGACCACAGAAATAATAGATAAATGTGAGCAGACAGTACCAGCGAGTAGTTTATTGCCATTAAATATTTGAGCCACTTCATCACAAAGCTTAGGACCAAGAATCTCTCCCCTGAAGTCAGTACACTATGACAGATCTTATGGAAGCTTATGGTTTGCTTTGCTATGCTGGGATACAGAACAAGTGAATAAGGAGGGTTTTGCAACTCAGGTTTTGTATTTCAAACACAACAGAAAAAAAACTTGCTCTTCTGAGAGCTCAGACTTAAAAAAAAATAAAAAATGCATGAATGAACAATATAAGGTAGACTAGTTACTTTTTAAGAACTTAAATTCAGATTAATATGGTCTTAAAATATGTGTTTCTGAAAGACAAAATTATTTTCTTTCCAGAGTCACAATATCAAAACGTGTTCTGTATGTTTTTCTTGTGTGCCTTTACAGTTTTTCAAAGACATTTCATTCAAATTTTAAAATAAATTCTTTTGAATGCTGACATAAAGGCCTGGAGTTTAGTCTTGCTCCCACTGAAATCACTGAAGAATTTTGTTTCACGGAAGCTGTTTTGCACACTATTTTCCTAGAAATGTATGAACCACCACCTAGGTTAACACTAAAATCCGTCCAGAACAAATGTGTCTCAGGTGATAGAATCAGAAGGTACAAAAATCATCCACCAGGAAGATATAAGATACTTTTGCCCTCAGTAGGGTATCATTTTGTTTCCAATAACTAAGGCTGAATTCAACCTCAAAGTTTAATATCTTCTGCAAAGTATTTGTTTTTCTGACAGCTTTGTATACTCTGACCTCCATATTAATGCTCAGTTCCATTTTCACTTCTGTTGAATTGTTAGCATCAAATATTTTCTTCAAAGCTAAGTTCTTTTTGAGACTTCTGCTGAAATGCAAACTCTTTCAGGTACTTTCTGTAGTCATTTTGGACAGAAGCCACAAAATTTTCCTTTCCCCATATATTCCCATTTCCCATAAAATGGGAAATTCCCAACAAAATCTAATATGTTGTTTCACATGACAAATGGAACATGATTTGCTGTTAGAACTGCCTGTCCCCCTAGTAAGCTGGTGGTATGTCATTCCTGAGTTCACTATGTGCAACTGAAAGTTAGGAAAAGCCAAAAACATGAGAAAATTTGTACAGTTTAAGGCAAAGAATCTACTGCTAACGTTGACTTTTATGATTCAGTGATTATAAATAAGAGGAACACAAACGACTGCCCTGCTGCTAAGACTATTATTACAAGAGGGCTATTCTTGCCTTCCTCTAAGCTGTGTCCTGCTATGCTTTTTAATTTGCTAACACGAGGGCATATAAGAACTGAAAAGCCATTGCGCTTTTTTGATTTCAAAACCACCCTTCTCTTCATCATAGCTAAAAGAAAATACTGCCTTGGCATCTGCAAATTATTTGGAGAAAAGATTATAACAGTAGTTTACTCTGAGTCTGGATGCTACAGAATTATTTGTAATTTTCTGCACAGTCTTGATATCTTGCAGTATAAAATATTATCTTGTAATGCATTTTCTGTCTTAATTTCTGTGAATGCACTAAATGAACTAATATACAGTGAAAGAACGACCTGATCAAGTGCTCCAGTTAATTTACTTGGTATCTTCAGTGGGTCAGAAATGTACTTAGTAAAAGAAAATCCCATGATCTTTGCAGATTTACTGTGGATCTTTTTCCTTCTTGATGGATATGCAGTTCCTACAGAGAAGTTTTCTGTTAGCTTGAGGATAATTTAAACATCTGTAGGTTGCAGAGGTTGTATGGAAGTATTGACCGGTGCTAGATATTGATAATGTGGAACAGCTGTTACTTGCATTTGAATTATTTCTATTTTTTTTTCAGATATACCCAGTTTTCATTATGGCTTCCGTATTTTGAATGCCAATGCGAGTTATATACTTCGGAGCAGTTAGCAGAAACCCTGTCACTAGCTTAGTATAAAATGCAGATGCTTTCTGTTCAAAACTGTGTTTACCGTCCAGGATAAAATTCATCATCTTGCATGGGGCCCACAAAGGCTCTCTCTTGTCCTTCTAAACCACAAACTGAAGTCTTACATCATGCTTCAAATGGTGTATGTGTTTTTGTGGGGAGCCTGTGTGCTGGAATGAATTTCACCAGCATGAATAGCAAGGGACGATACGGCCACACCAACAGTAATAACTGCTGCCTGTGGCCCAAATGAGTACATGGAACAGCCCGTGAGCAAAACTGGTTAACCCCTTCTCCCTTGAACACAGTTCGCTCTGCAAACAGACTTAAAATAGTCAGCTTTGAACTTGTCACTAAGGTTTTACATGCTCAGTTTTTTATTATGTGTGTAACTCTACCTGCATCTTCCCTGTTTGACTTGAAAGACACGCTGGGTGGGTTTGTTTTCACTTTTGTACATTCATGTAGCTATCCACCAGAGAAAACAGAAGTTGTGCCAGAAAGCTGTGCTGGAAAAGTTGCCCCGTTGGTCTGCCACCCACTTTGTCTAGGGGATCATCAGTTCTAAGTATAATTGGTCTTAATTTTGGAGAAGCAGGTAGTCTTTTATGTATTGTGGGTCTAGATTATATTATTTCTTGTAATTAGGGACTGAGATTTAGAACTGTCTGGAAATCCTGTGACAGCTCTAAGATTAGGAGTCAGGTCAGAGGAAGATTGTGTTGGAGGTTCTGCTTTTGCCTAGCTGATTACTCCTTTATTTTATTTTTTATTTTTTTTTCTAATGCTGTAGAGCTTTCAGTGAGACTAACTTTTTTTACTCTTTAAGCCAGAAAAGTTTAACAAACTAATTTTACTGTTGTGCTTTTCCTATCCCATAGCTGTAAAAAATTGACTCTTTTTTTTTTTTGAGATACTATATTTTCTGAGAGAATGACAGAATTCAGAATGAATTTTTAATCATATATTGTTAATAGCATTAAACAACGTTAAAGCTTTTAATATTTGCATTCTATAACAAAATCAAACTTTTATCATTCTCAGTTTTTTGATGTATATGCAAAAAGTAAAATAATATGACTTTCACCATGACTTTTTAGTGATTTACTTTGCTAGTTTTAAGGTGAAGTTGTTTGCTTGCTGTAGCTATTCAATGACCCTAAATGAGGTTAAGGTCAAATAGTTGTGCATTTTTTTTAGTCAGGCTATGGCTGCAGCTGTAGTTCCAATTACTTAAGTTTTGAGCTTTATACAGATAATCTTTATTTGATCTCATTGATCAAGCTGGGATTTTTAAACATTTAGAGATAACAAAGAAAGACTGAGGTAAACTAAATGAGGGCAATGCAATTCAATTCACATTTATTGCAAGACTGAAGAGTTACTGATATAGATGTGTTTCTATAGCAGATACGTGTGCTGCTTGAGTTCCACAAGTAATTATTGGATATATAGCAGACAAACAATCTATTTTATTTGGGTTGGTCATTGAGCTTTCTGATAACTTTTTTTTAGAAGGAATGTCTTGTATTGGACACCCAGATATGTACATAGATACCTGTGAAAGGTTGTTTTTTTGTAGGAGCTGTTTTTGGCTTGACACTTTAAACATCAAGTCATTTATCAAACAAAACAAAACCCACACGTTCCCTCCCTTAAAAACGTGCAAATATGCATTTTATGGTTTTGGTTGCCTAATGTCTATGTTTGTGCAGAAAGCTGCTCTCACCTGAATGTTTCAATGACTTTTCTTCACCAAACAGCTTTTCAAATGTAGTGTTTATTCTTCCAAGCTATAGATTTTTTTATTATTATTTAAAGAATGTGTACATATACAGCAAAATCTTACTGAAGTAAAATCTTTATTATTTTCACTCCTTTCCCATTTCATGTTGAAATAATTCTGGAATAGTCTAGATAATGACTGCTTCTAAATAGGTGCTTGGTGCTAAAGTGCTGTCTGCACCAACAAGTGTCATTCTAGTGCAGATGCTAGCTTATTTATCTATGAATTCCTAGATAACATATTTTAATGATGGATTGATAGATAACTATATAATTTCATTAACTGTTCCATTACAACAAGCATTATTACATAAAGCATTGTTTTGACATATCTTATGTTACAGATAATCTTTTTAATGAAAGTTTTAGAAAAACTTGGTACCTCAACTGTTGCTTAGCTTTTCAAAAGTGTTTTAAAATAAGAAATGTATAAAGATGGCTTATGCTTTCTGAGCTAAATTAACAAGTTTAAAATAAAGCTTGCCTTTTTGGTAATTTTCTAATTTGCTCTTCATTCATTAATTCAATGAAATTGGTTTTATTCCACCGGTAGTTAGTAGGATTGGGTTCCTAATCTATATTACCTTAAAGTTTTAAGAGTCTCAATAAGTGTAATCCAAGTCTGGGTTTCTCAGTAGTGCTCTTGTGTGTGTTCTTGAAAATAAATGTAAAAAACATTTTTTTCTGAGGCTGACTCTGCGGGGAGAATTGTTTTTTTGTTTGGTTGGTTGGTTGGTTTGTTATATTCCTGCAGCCATACCTTTCAGCTATGGGTCTGTCCTACCAAAAGAACAGACGTTTACACCTACTTATAAAGATTACATCACAAGGCAAAGCAAATATATGTTATTGAGGCTAATTCATGCCCTCTATTAAAGAAAAAAAAAAATCAAAAATTCCTTAAGCACTCAAAAAACTGAAGTGTTGTAAATGTTATTTTACATAACTATGATAATATTCGGATAATACCTTGTTATTGAAAATACTGAAGATTACTTGGTTGAAGGACATAACAGTCTCTTTTTTCAGTCTAAAGATTATCATTATCACACAGCTATCAAGTACATGAGTTTGATTACCATGGAGAGAATAAAACCCCACCTTTGAGCCTTGTTTCTTTAGCCCTCCTCCCAAAACAAAACAAAAACAAGCGATAAAAATATCTCTCTTAAACATGGGCAATGTAGAGAATCTCTGGAAGTTACAAGGTACCTGCTCAGAATTGTCAGAAAAAGTTTAGATGACAAATTCAACATTAATTCTTTCTTTATGTATCTTTCTTACAACAGAAATATCCCATGTCACCTCTTATTTCCCTAACGATGCTCATGAAGCACTGTATCACCCATGTCAATAGCCTGCTCATCTCAAAACACAGGAAATGATTCGTTGTCCATATAAAAGTGAACTTGGTCCTAAAAATTCCAAAGCAGTTACACTGAGAAGTCTAAGTCAACAGAGATGTGCTGTACTAAATTTTAAATAAACTTGTTTTAACAAAGTACACTTTCTATGGACTTTGATACGTCTATGGCCTTTCAGACACAAAGAGCATGGAGCCATTTCAGCTGTGTACATGTCATGAAAACAACCCTGCCAGGACTCTCCAACCAAGTATTTACTACCAGTTGTCCCTTTAAAAAAAAAAAATAAATAAATTCCCATCATGTATACAAATTGGAAGATTCAAATAAAAGCTGGAGGAAAAGAAATCTTGTCACAGCTAACTGCAATAAAAAATAATAAATTATTGTGTTCTAAGATGTAACTGGTGACTGGAAAAACAGATTTACAGACATTAAACTAAATTGTAACTGTGACAGAAGGAAAGAAATCATACTAATCTCTTCTAAAACAGGATTACCTTTTTCCAAAATTTTCATTATTGGTAAGGAGTTAATCTCAAATCATATATAGTATTTTTAGAATAATGAGCCCATTTATTTCTCCTAATAGAACAATGTATGGAATAATGCTGAGGTTTATGAACTGATACCATAACTTTGTGTCTGTTCCAGAAATTTTCCGTCTATAATCAAAGGTAAATAAATATGTGCTTACATATTAGCTTTCTAGAGAAAGTGTTTCTACATAGCAACAAGTAACATGAACATACATGAGGAAAAAAAATCCAGAAATTTCTACGGAGAAGAGCAGTGCATATAACATTCTAGATGAGCAGTTGTTTGTTTGAAAAGAGTGACCTTGAGTTAGCTCAAATCCACACTTTTGTTTTACGGTATTCCTTAATCTCCAGCAAGAGCAATTTGAGAGCACAAACTATTCTTCATTTCACTTTTGCTGAATTTAATTTGGACCATTAATTTCTCCTTGAGTATGGACTAATTGTTTTGATAATGAAAAAATATCAGAAATAGCACAGTCAGGTATTTCTCTGAAGAAAAATATAAAACATATAAATAAAAACTGCATTGGAATTGAATGTGCATTGGTTCACGGGTTAGGAACTCTAAAGTGATGAAGAAATAGTTGAAAACCAGCCTTTACATTTCTATAATTTTTTTCAATATAAATCTGATTGAAAAACTGTATATAGAATTTTTTTAAAAAGTTCCATTCTCAAGTAATTTAAGTGACAAGATAATCACTTAATGACAACATATCTGGAAACAAATGTAATCATATGAGTATCTGATTGAATCATAATAATAAAACAAAAACAAAGTGTACTGATTTTGTTGTGAAATAGACGGTATAAAATATTTTTTTCCTCCAATAGAAAATAAATAATGTATTTCCACCATACATTCTGATCAGTTTATGATTTATATCCCTGTTTAATTTTTTAATTAATATATTTAAATATTTTCAATTAAATTGGGAGAACTGGCAAAATATTGAGAAACAGAGGAAAAAGACATTACGTTTTGTTATGTTATTGCTTTTGCATCGCCCGATTTTGAAATCTCAGTCACTGTCTTAGAAAATGAAGGAGAAGACTAAGCAGATTTCCAAGAAATCAAGAGTCTTTGGAAGTGTTATTTAGAAAATTTCTGTTGTGGTTTGCCCAGTTGGAATGGATCCGCTTACTCATTTTCCATGTAAGCAATATGTAAGACTATAAGCCTTATGGAAAAATATTTGTTATGTAAGCCTTCATATTCCTACAATTGTAATGTGTTACAAACTGATGAGCCTGCTTTTATGTGCCTGTAAGCCATGGATTAAGTCCGTTTTTAATCTTGTTATTTTTTTTAGATATTAGCACTTTTTTTGATGTTGACACAATTACTCCTTGACAATTATGCACTATTCCAAACCAGCTTTTATTAGATAAGCCTTTAAAAAATAGACCTCTTTGCTTCAGCCTTACTTATTTAGCCACTTTCCCAACATGCTTTCTTCTTGCCATTCTAAAACAAAACAAACTAACAAAAAAATGGTTCAAGCTGTGGAAAATGCGCCATTTATTTATGGAAAGAAGAAAGTGCAAATGACATTTTGCAGCTGATGCATTTTTAGTTCATGCTTCAAGGCATCAGCAACTGTTGTGCATATATCGTAGCTAAGTGCATACTGGGAATTTTCTACAGACAGAACTGATTTTTCTTTTGCACTTTATATTCCCTTATTTTAAAATCAGAAAATAACCTCTCGGGCATGCATGTCAAAGAAGTTCTGTATGAATACAAACATTTATGTCTTTGCATAATACTATCATTTGTACTTAAATGTCTTATAGAACTGGAAAGAGGTGAAAGTTTGGACAACATTTATTTGGGAGTATCTCAAAGACCTAGTGTAATGAAATTGGGAATTTTTTTTTGTAATATTAGTTCTGAATCTCTTCCTTGTCCTTTTTGGATTTTATTTTTGTTGTTTTGTTTGCAGTTGGCATATTGAACCCTTTATCTTCAAGATGCTAATCCTTCAACTAGCACTATTAAGTTGCTAAGTGTGTAATAAAGAACTATATTTCTAATTTAATTTCTGTGTTTAAATATTATCAGTTTTGTTTTGTTTTGTTTTTTTAAATAAGCTAAATATCAAGCAGGCAATGATAATTTCATATGAGATTTTCTAGTTTCTTTTTTTATTCTTTTTCTACAAAAATCCAGGAGTTTGCCTTTCTACTCTCCTAAAATTAAAACTGCAGAACACAAAAAAAGTCTGAAAAATCTGACAAAGAACTCTGTGTAGAATGTTAGAAAAAATAAGATTAAATACTTTCTCATGCTGATATTTTCCCTCTTATAAAGCCAGTGACAATTTACATAGGAGGAAAATAATTTCCAGCCATAGCTGGTTCTGAAAATTAGATATGACACTCCCCATTTATTCAGAACAAGATCTATAAAATAACTGCTGATCAGATGCAATAGAATTTTTTTCTCAGATTCTGGTTTTTTCCCTTAAACTTCCTCAGGTATCAACCCCTTTACATACTATGGAACTAGACAAAAGAGACTCCTCGTTTAATCTTGTATGATAAATGCAAAATCCATCTAATAATAGATAACTGTTAACCATTTAATAGGAAAATGGCAGCCATTGTTTTCTTTTTTTCTGTTTTAGATAAATAGGATTCATACTTAATATCAAACTTAAAATGTGTTTTCAGTAGAAGTTTCTATTCTGAATATTTGAAATCCAGTTTTTACTTTCTGCACATCTGCTTTTGCATCCAAACAAAAAAAAAATAGCCTTTTGTAAACCAAAGATAAGTACTGCCTAATTTTCCTGGGAAACTAATTTTCAATTGCATTTTTAATTTCTTTTTTAAAATATTTATTGTGAAGGTTTTCTTCTTCCTAACGTTTTGTGTACTATAGCAGTGCTGGTTCCGGCTGGGATAGAGGTAATTTTCTTCTCAGTAGCTGGTGCAGTGCTGTGCTTTGGATTTAGTATGAGAAAAAGTTGATAGCACACTGATGTTTTGAGTTGTTGCTGGGTAATGTTTATAGGAAGGCCAGGGCTTTTCAGTTTCTCAGGCCCTGCCAGCAAGAGGGCTGGAGGGGCACAAGGAATTGGGAGGGGGCACAGCCAGGGCAGCTGACCCCAGCTAGCCAAAGGGCTATTCCATACCATGGGACAGCACACTCCCTGTGTAACAGGGGAGGGAGGTGTCTGCTGGAGCCGGTCGATTGCTGCTCAGGGACTGGTCAGCAATGTGTTGAGCATCACCTGTGTTTTTTCCTTTTGGATTTTATTCCTCTCTCCCTCTCTCTACTTATCATTACAATCATTGTTGGGTTTTTTTTCATCTTTTTTTTTTTTTTAAATTATGAGTGAGTGAGCAGCTGCAGGGTACACAGTCGCTGACTGGGGATGAACCATGAGGATAGGGTATCTTTTTTCCAAAAATCCAATAAAGTAGCAGAAAAGCCAGAATCTAGTGTCAAAATCTGCAGTGCCATATACAAACTATTGTATTTATAACCATGAAAGGACAGTATTTAAATCCATGATTGGGAAATAAAGGTGTGCAAAGGTTAACTGGAGAAAGAATGGCCAGTCTCTAAACTCAGATCAAGACTTGTATCTGGGCAATTTGCTAATTGCAGAAGTATTAATATGTATCCTAATAAGAAACCAAGCTTTTGAGTCACCTAATTGTAAATCTCAATATGATCTCCCAAATCAAACCTATTAAGAATTATTTAATAAACTCTAATCTATTCCAGTGCAGTCATCTGCTGTGTTGAACACCGTGGGAAGACAGAAACGAAAGAAGGTATGCATGTGACGAGTCACAATATGCCTAAGCAATGTGTTTGGGAACTCTCCAGAAACAACACAACCTTCTGTACGTTCATACCATGTAGGGGAAGGCTTTTGTCAGAATCTCTCCCTGTTTGCCTGCATCAGTGCTGATATCTCTGGGAGGGCTTAACAGCACAATTTTCTCTTTGTTGTAACACTCAGAGTTCTAGTCTTACCCTACACTTGGGAGATGATTTCCTCTAACTTGCATTCATAACAGCACAATCTTCTCTTTGTTATAATATTCAGAATTCTAGTTCTACCCCACACGTGGGAGATGATTTCCCCTAATCTTCATTCAGTAGATGATGACTACTCCCTGTTGCATTTTCACTCACACAGAACATCTGCCAGATTATGGTAACATTTATTTTATAAACTTTTATAGTATGGGTCTCTGCAGTTAGAAGGAGGAAAAGAAAATGCCTCAATCAAAACAAACAAACATTATTTTTTTTATTCCCTTCTATATGTAATATTCATTCCTGTACATAAAAAACACAATGAAGTCCTCAACATTCATAGAATCATAAATAGTCTGAGTTGGAAGGGACCTTCTTGCCATGACCAGGGATGTCTTCAACTAGATCAGGTTGTTCAGAGCTGTGCCCCATCTGTCCTTGAAAGTCTTCCAGGGATGGAGCACCTACCACCTCTCTGGGCAACCTGTGCCAGTGTTTCACTACCCTCATCATAAAAATTTTCTTCCTTATAACTAGTGTGAGTCTACCCTCTTTTAGTTTAAAATCATTACCCCTTGTCCTATCATAACAAGCGCGATAAAAAAAGTCTGTCCCCATCTTTCTTATGACCTCCTTTAAGTATGGAAGGCTGCAATAAGGTCTCCTCAGAACCTTCTCTTCTCTAAGCTTAACAACCCCAACTCTCTCAGCCTGTCTTCAGAGGAGAGGTGCTCCAGTCCTCTAATCATTTTTGTAGCCCTCCTCTGGACCCACTCTAACAGCTCGATGTCTGTCCTTTGGTGAGGACTCCAGAGATGTATGCAGTATTGCGGGTGGGGTCTCACCAGAGCAGAGTACATGGGCAGAAGCACCTCCCTCAACCTGGTGGCCGTGCTTCTTTTTGTGTTTCCTGGGATGCAATTGGCTTTCTGGGGTGTGAGCGCGCATTGCTTTTCATCCACCAGTACCCCCAAATCCTTTCTGCAGGGCTGTTCTCAATCCCTTCATCCCCCAGCCTGTAGTGATAACAGGGGTTGCCTTAATGCAGGGTCAAGACCTTACTCTTGGTCATTGGTCCTATTCATATTAAATGCCAAAGGAAAATACTTTCTGTCAGGTCTGCATAGCAGTTCAGCTTTAGATGTAGACAAGATCCCTCTTCAGACATTTGAAAATGTCCTGTCCTCCAAAAGAGAGCATTTAAATATGGGATTTCTTACTTTTGACAGCCAGGAAAACTTTGGATGGCATTGGAAGTGTGTTCTATTTTTAAGTTCTCCCATTCAGCTGCTATAAAATATTTTATTTTTTTTTATAGTCTGATTCATCAAATTGACAACAAAATATTTGTATATTTAACCTGATTCACACATTCTCAGCTATCTAGATAGTTTGCCAGCAGGACTATTTACATTCACACTATGACTCCTGATTAAAAATGTTGGTTTGTATTTTCTACTTTACCATTCCTGCTAAAAATATTACATTTGTTCTCCATTTGGCTTTGCTGCCTACTTTTTGAGTTTGGCTGAGTTTTATTCACCTATTTAAGATATTTTTCATTATTATTTGCTTAATTTTTTCTGTGATGATGTTTTTAAATCCAAATACTATGTGGCATTAAGTCAAAGACCTTTACAAAATCCAAGTATGTGACACCCACCGTCTTTGTCTTTATCACAGGAATCTGTAATCCCATCAAAATATGAAATCAGATTTGCTTGGCAAACCTACTTTTTAGAAATCGTGTTGGCCAATATTTAAGAATATATAAATCTTTTATCTATCGTGCATTTTGCACCAAATTTCTTTTTCCTCATAATACATCAGGTAAGATGACTAAGGTTGAAATCAGATTAGAATAAGGATCTAATAATATATATCCTTATTCCATCAGCAGTTTAAAAGCACTCAGCAGTGATGCTTTAGATGTAATAAGAGTGTTAAATGTACTTCTATTTACAGTTTATTTGCAATGTGTTTCCTTTTCTGAAAGTAAAGGATTAAGTAACTGCAGCTGCTAGTGTAAGCCAAAGCAAAAATGAAATAGCAACAAAGTATTAAGAACTGGAATACCAGGTATCCTTAGAAAACAATAAAAAGCACTGATTGAGGATCACCTATGTGCCCTCTTTCAAGGGAGCTGCTAATAAATTAGCAGGGACTTAGATCAAAATGAATCCTTATCTGTTAAAGTTAGTCTTCATGGTCTTCCCTCAAACTGTTCAGTTGAGGCAAACACAAACAAAAATGCAATTTCTGCAAAAAAGTCTGAAAAAATAGTTTTGCATTTCAGGAAACCAGATAGAGTGACTTGATTAAAAGCTTTGTAAATATTGATATGCAACCTGCAGATACAGTCTGGTCAGACTGGTACCACTAGGATTGCACCTGGCCTGCCATCATACCCTTTGTAACTGTGCCTGGCCCATTTTAGTTTTCAGTAAAATACGTGTTAGCCTTCCTCAGTAGTTATCGTCCTTGGAGGTACTGTTGGAATGTTCTCCTTCTACAAGTGGACTTTCTTACAAAAACACTTTTTCCCTGTCTGTTTTATAATCTTGATTTAACAAGAAACACCAGATATGGTTTGTGTTATAGCCATTAAATTATAGTGTAGTAACAATTTAAAAAAAAAAAAAAAATTCCTCTGAAGTAATTAATTTTAAAGTATCATAAAGTCAGGGACATAAAATATAGTTGGGGTTTTTTGTTGTTGGTTTTTTTTTGGGTGGTTTGTTTGGGGTTTTTTTGGGTTTGGGCAGTTTTCTGGCAGGCACTACGTATGTCTGCGGGTGCATGCGAGTGTCAAAATAGAAACCATGAAAGAAACTCCATGGTGCCAATACCTGACTGGCTGGGGAGCAGCTCTGCCAGAAAGGACCTCGAGGACAGCAGCCATGCATTTTGGCAGCAATGAAGACAAACAACTTCCTGCATTTTATCAACATCTTCTGTAGATCAAGGGAAGTGATTATTCCTCATCTCACTGTCCACTAGACCACGTCTGGAATACCATGTCCAGTTTTTGTATTGCCTCATTTTTTTGCCCTACACATAGCTTTGCATACAAGTTGAATAAAATTCAAATAGGCTTGTATTAACAGGGAGTTAGAAATTCAAGATCTAGTAATCAGGCAAGATTAATATCTAGTGGTAAAGAAAATGTGTTATGGTAAGCAAGCAAATGCAGCAAACCTTGAAGAACATTTGGTTCTGATATTGTGATATGTGAGTGTGATGGACTGACAAAATGACATGCAAAGTTCTTGGTGATGTGCCAGTGAACCAGGAGGTCATGGACAGGGGACTTTGCAAATAAAGGCAGAAGAGGGAAGTAATATGGGTGGATTTTGTTTTGGTCACGTATTTTGTGTATTAGTCAGCATAGGGATAGACTATGCAGACAGTCCTTGTGTCTGGTTTGGGGGTGGTTTTGGGTTTTTTTGTTTTTTGGGTTTTTTCAATGGCACACCTTTTATCTGCTTATTTGAAAACAAAAGCAGTATTTCACAATATATACATATTTTCCTAGTAAGTATCCTGCAGGCTGTATGAAGTGGCTAAGAACAGAGATGATGCAGTGTATGAAGAACATGCAAAGTTGACCAACAGCTTCTTAAATTTGGGCGCCTTGTATCATCTACTACGATATTACATTTCTTGTTGAAAATACAGATGACATTACTTTGTGATTATTAACTTTTTGCAATTTTAGCTATTTCTTTCTAGCCACTACATTTTTTGCTACAGAAATAGCTGAACAGTCAAAATAAAATATTTGTGGGGGTTTCACTTTTTTTTTTTTCCCACAGAAAAAGTGTTTCTTTTTCTTTTATTCTAATACTTTATTTTCAGTATTTGTAATTTTACCTACTCTTTGTGATCATGTTCAATATCACACTAGATTTACAACTTCTCATTAAGTCTACTAGTAAAGTTTGTCATATGCTTGCAAGAGATTTGGATCCCTTAGCAAAAGTGAAAAGACAAATAAGGACAGTGTGACACTGGACTCTTGCACATGCAGCCCACCAAAATCATCAGCATGTCATTGCTGGAACTGCAGTGTGGGTTTTGTGCTATTGTGCAAAAATCTGTGCAGGGTAAGAGCTGTAATACTGAATTCCCATCTGCTAGCATGCAGAGGTGGGATGTACAGAAAAAAAAATCAGAAAATGTAAGATGCTAGAAAAACACTTCTCTTTAGCACAAGTTGTTTATAACTTAGTTGCATTTTGCTGTTTCTGAGACGAGTACTTTATTTTGTCTAATGGACCTCCAAATCCTTCATGCTAATCTTTGATGACTAATGAAAACTGCAGCAAAATAAAATTGCTGACTTAAAAAATATATTCCCTTATGTTTCAACGACTGCATATCTGTCAGGGTGCATGCAGTGTTTACCATTTGAGTTACTCTCCAAATACACTTAGATTGAAGAAGAAATAATCTAAAGTATGGCATATTTGGAAGAAGGGTTGTACTGCTTCATATGAAATAAGCTAAAATTGAGATAGTGGTTTTTTAGTTTTAATTATTTAGTAATAATTAATATGAATTAATGTAATGACTTAATATAGGGTAGCTCATCAGTTCAACAGTCTTCAGTACCACAGGTGGCTGCTCAGGAAATTGCCATTATTACAGAACAGGTTAATATCTCCACACAGTTTGAGTTCCAGCTTTGTCACCTTTGTTTACCTGCCTGGACTCCAAGTACGCAGAGGTATCTAGTGGCTGGAAAAAAAATCATTATTTAAAAATATTAATTTATCAGGTAGGAGCACTGAAGATGAATGATAGGAAGACATGGAGTTCAGTTTAGGTGAACAATTTCTGTTTGTATCACTGCACACCAAGAGTTGTGAGGTTAAGTGAGGCATTGCAATGATATATGCAGGTAAACTGGATTAGCAAAACTGATATCTTAACTGACATCTTTCAGTAAAACAGAATATATACCTGTACATGAACTGAATAAACCAGCTGTGCAGGCAGAGGTTCTGTGGAAACCACAATCTTCATGCCCATGAGCTGAGCTCTGGCAAGTACTGCAGCTCTTGAGAGAGCAGGCTGGTGCAGTTTTGCATCTGCTGGTTAAATATCCAGTATTCCAGGGTGCAGTTGCGTCTTTCCAATATAAAAAAATGGTGTTTTCTGAATGTTCAGAAATCCTTGCCTGTCCTTTCCATATAGTTATTCCTAGTTGACAAGGAATTATGATATAGGGTAGGAACTGCCTCGTTTTCTCAGCATACTTTAAATATTTTTTGCAAAGATGCCATAGAACATAGTTTATCCTATGTATGTGAGAAAAACATTGAAAAGTCAGTTATTTTCTCATTCAGTTCATCCACCTTTTGACTTTAACACAGCAGAGGCAGATTTCTTGTTTTGTATTCTGGAGGTGATCAGGTTCTTAGGGTTTATTTTACTCATGGTTTATTTTACTGTAATGTTACTCATTTTCCCCCTATTGTGTGCCGTTATTACTGAACATGTCTTTTGTGTTTCAAACAGAGATGTTTTTGTTCTTCCTCTAAGACACTTTCCAGGACTATAAGTGTAACTACAGACAAACACAGTCTTACAGAAACCTCATGTAGATGAAAGCATAGATAGCCTGCCTAAAGTTAAGCCAGTTGGTATTCTCATTTTGTTGTTGTTCTATGCCAAGGTTTTGTTATGCAAATACAACATAAATATAACCTTTAAATAAAGGGTACTAATGATCCCTTGATATTTTTTAGAGTGTAAAATTATCTGCAGAGAACACAATGCATAAGGTTAGTATTTTTACTGTAAAACAAATTTAAGGTATAGGTGCTCTGCAGCACTTTCTGCCTCTGAAGTATTCTCTCATTTTGAGGTATCCTTTTTAAACACCATCATTTTGCTGTATTGGGTGCTAACTTGAGACAATTCTAATATATTGTACCGCAGAATTAATATTCCATCTTTGTAAAAATAGAAACTTGATATTTCTTGAATTAGTGGGGGAATTCTTGAGCCAACAAAGGTACTCATTACTTCTGAACTGCTTGCCTGTAAAGAGAAAGAGAAATCCACTACTGATGTCTTAGTCACACAGGGTTTGAGCAAGTAGCTATATGGTGCAGTGTATTTCATTCTGGTAAAGTGTATGCACTGAGTGAATTTAAATTTTTTGTCAATATTGTCAAATGTTTATAGCTCTAAGCAGCAAGAAATTGTTTTAATATGGATTCACTTAGTGAGCTGGGTGATGCAACTTTTCCTACTGCATCACACCTGGAAATTGTGCCGGGTTGTAGATGAATGAGAGGTTTCTATATATCTCTTTTAGATGGCCTTTGCAGTGGCTTTGGACAGTATCCTAACAAACCTACCATCTTCTGGTGCAGAACCCCTTTCAAATAACTACTCCAATCAAAAGTCCATGACTGCATTTACTAATCATACTGACCTGAAAGTAAGTCTAAGTAACTTTATTACTAACAAAGTTAAGATTAGATAATCTATGAGGAAAGGGATATGAATGGAAGGAAAGCAGAATGCATTGGATTATTACAATGTTTATTCATTTTCTAGGATCATGAATTGAGTATGTCTTCCATCATAAGGAATACAGTAAAATAGAAGTTTCACCCAGATATATTCTTATAGCTGAATTTTCTAAGGTGATTAGATACTTCTTAATAAAAAAGAAATTAGACTGGCAAACTCAGTAGTTTGGGTTTATGACCAATGCCACAACAGAGGGATGGGGCCGGTGCTGTTCCTTATCAACTTGTGTCACAGGACTGTACTTTACCTGTTTTATAAGAATTTGAAATAATCAAGGGCTGAATTTATTCAAAAAAATAAATGGTATTTACTGCACTAGGTGTATTGTCCCCAGAAGATATCTGCGTATGCAACAGCAATTCTGCCCACGATTGTGATATGTCAGGAGATAAGGGCAATGCTCAGTGCTGGCTCTGAACTGGAATTTCAGTTAAAGGCATAAAGCTGAGTATGGCTTCTTGGATCAACTGAAACAATTTCTAATCTAGAATCCAGATATCTATATTATTGTTGTCTCTGTTTTAGTGACAGCAGCACTATGAGCCTTTCTATAATATTACTGACTTAATATGAAATAATTGGCATCCAAGCACTGTGCATTTGTGAAGTATTTAATTCCATATTCTACAACCCCTTTTTCCCTCTCATATTTTCTTCTGTCGAGAACCATACACTTGAAATGGCGTGTGCCACTTGAAAAGATCTTTATGAAACTAATTCTGCCTAGGAATGGATCTAGTATCATAGGCTTGTATGGTGTGATAAATGAGAGAAGTTTCATGCCTGCAAGCTGGGGTTTGGATTCTGAATATTGTCTGTGATGAGAGTGCCTGGAGTGGTAAAGAGGACATAGGTTACTTTTTTGAATATGTTTTAAATGTGATTTTTCTGATGCTGTTCATATACATGCACATTTTCTTGGAAAGACATTGAAAGTCGAGGGTATGAGAACATTAGGTTTTTAGTATCTGTTATTTTGTTGCTCATGGAAATATTTGCAATAGTTTGTGAATTTCCTTCTTGAAGCTGTGCCTTGAAAATAATGCATTGTAATAATTGTAATAGCTTTTGCTGTTAAAAGTACTACATTTTAAAAATGCAGTTTTAATAATGTTTCATATGAGCTTCTGTGTTACACGAGCTTACATTCAAGCATGAAGAGAATGCAACAAAGATTTATATTTGTGTCTAGGAACCCACTATTACCAGCATCAAATATAAATAAGACATTTGTATAATTACTGGCTGAAGCATTGCAATTTACTTTTGTGCTTAAGAATAATCATATGAGAAGTTTAATTGCGAACTGACACTTTACTAGTCTTCTACTCTGCTTTTTCTTCCAAGTAAAGTAATACTTATCTAATATTAGTTAACTGATTAATTAGTATTAGCTACTGAGATAATATTTTTTGACTGCTGTAACCTCAGGTTGATGACTTCTAACTGCTTTGGATGTCAGAGTAAGATAGTGATGTCACTGAAGAATGCAGCGAGACAGAGAATAGAGTTCATCTTTGCAGAGTAGACGTTCATATCTAAGTCTGTTACCTATTGTTATATTCAACAAAGGTAAAGTAAATGTCAGTGGGATCTAGGAAAAAATGCTTTGCATCATAAACTGGTTGTCAAAGAGGTGCTGGATTAACCAAATTTTAAACCCACCTTTCTTTAGTGCCTATGAAAAGAACACGAAGGGACAGATTTAGCTGCTGATGTCTGCATTTTGCATAACTGTTCAATTAATGAACTTAAAAGGCTCGCTGTCTTGCCAGAGCTGCTTCATATAAGGCATCAGGATATGACATGACACGCTGAGCATCATTATTCCATGTTGGAAAACTATATCCCATATGTAAGTCTACACTGGCATAAGACAGTAATTGCCAGTGACTTTGGCTGGATACTTATTTTTGTGAAGCTTCAATGCGTGTAACAGACCTCAGTGAAAAGGCTACAGTTTTAATGACATTCTTGAAATGTGGAAGGGTTTATACTGGAAATATCAGATTTTATTTTTTAAATGTCAGGCATCAAAAAGTCACATTACTATAAGATGAAAGAATCAGTGGGTATACAGTACCTTTTGTATAATTTCATATGATTTTGCAGAAGACAGAAAAGATCTTAAGATGATTTTTTGGATACTAAGTAGTTTGACTAAGAGTAAATAATTTTCTGGAAGATAAGCTTTTTATATTTAGTATGCACAACACTGAGATCCATTCTTTCTACAAAAAAATTTATTTTTAAAGCCTGTGAAGACTTTTACTGAGTGGTTTGTAATGAAAGAAACTAAATAATATTGACATGAACATATGTTTCCCTACTTCCTGTGGTATATAGCGGTAAAATAAATGAGGACAGGTGTACTTATGTCTATAGTAGGACCTGATATATCAATAGTATGCAATATTTTCTTTAAAAAAGCATTAAGGAAGGTCTTTTCTTTTATTCCTGTACTCCTTTTAGCTCTGGTCTTGCATGTATGTTGAAAAGATGAACAAAATTCAGACCTACTTTCAAACATACATTTATGTAACAAATTCTAACAGCAGTCTCCTCAGCTTTCTGTAGGTTTGCTGGCCAACGGAAGCAAAACTCCTAGTGCTTAGAGAGCTGAGTTTATTACTTGAATGACATCTTGCTATCCTGTTACCATTTCCCACAGAACACATAGAATCACTTACATGTAACCAGAAATTCATCATTTCTAAACACACCTTGTGGATCATAAATAGTGGCTCTATCATGAAATGCCAAATATTAGTTGCCAGAATGGTGATAAGGCAATGTTTTTCCCGCAGAAACTGAAATGAAACAGCACTATTGAAAGCTGTTTAGAAGAATTACTGCTTTTGGTAACTGCAGGCACACTAAGAAAAAAGCTGTGTTGACTTGGTTGTCACAGTTTCTATTGGGGCTGCTTAGCCAGAAGACTTATTTTCTGCCTTCTGTGGAACAATGGCATATATAAGATTTTGCCAAATGGATTATGGGCTTTATTCTTACCTCCCAAGTTAGCAAAAAATGGACTTACACTTTTTTTTTTTCCTTCTTACTGACTGAAGACAACACCAGGTGAGAAGAGTTTTGGGTTAGATCAGCAGATGAGGAAGTAATGATAATTAGGTGTCTTGCTGTGCCCAAAGCTGATATAATTTTTATATAAGGATTTTTAATTATCCTTTCAGATGTATACAATCTGTTTTTCAAAGCCTAAAATGGAGAAGCAGGTGGACTATGGGAATTGGTGATATTTGTTGTCTGGTTCTTTCCAGAATATTGCAAGTTTCAGCTTTCCTGTTGACTCAAGTTAATATTTAAACACTACATTTCTCCCACAAGAATTAGGTTAATAATTTTTTTTATTTGACTGTGTTTTACTGTGTAATCCTTTCCAGCTGGAGTCTAACACATTGTGCACATTTTAAAGTGGACAAGTAACTGGTTTAACTGAGTTCATAGCATGTCATGTTTTAAAAGTTGTTCCTACTTTGAACTTTATTTTTTGTTTTTAAAAGAAAAGTCATGTTACCAGAATGCACTGTAGTTTGTGCACAACATTTGCCCATTTTATAGTGCTGCATGCTTCCGTCATAAATTTTACAGCAGAAACTTTGTGCATCGTTTCATGTTAAAAGTGTGAATGTGGTTAACAAAGGGAGTTTTAGTTCAATGGAAAAACTGCAGCTGCTGGTAAGGCAGTGGTAATTTTGTTTCTAAGGCTGTGTGTTCCTTGCATGATATCTTAATTACTGACTTCCAATCACAGGTGAAAAGCAGGTTTTGTTTAAAGACAATCTGTGCATAAAGCAGGAATCCTCAAGTTTGTCACAGAAATTCTGGAGGTGTGTCACAGTATTTTAAAAAAAGAAGCTATTATGGTATATCACGTTTCAGGTACTGGCAGGTGTGAAATTCCCATGTGATGCATAAAATGAACGTTAACATTGTTTGCAGCAAACTTCATAATTGTACCTTTTGTCTTAGAAAGGGCAGGAGCTGCACTAGATTAAGGTTTTCATTTGTGGGCCTTCTTCCACAGAAAGAACTGAGCATGCCAGTAGGAACCTTAATGCCAGCAGGTTTAAGTTCACTATATGAAGGTCTATACCAATACTAGAAAATTCTTAGGAGTCAGGACCATGTACACAAATCCTGGTTCTGAGAGATCAAATAGAAGAAAGTGATAAAAAATAAAAAATAATAAAAAAAAAAGATCAAAAAAGAAGAAAGTTCTTTCTGCCTTCTGAGAACAATGTTAACACTATAATCCTACTGAACAGAAGACACTAATCAAGAAACCAGATCCAACTTGGTGTTTCTTTCTTGGATCTAAAAGGATTTGCAAATTTTGTCTGATAGTTTTATACGGTTCACACATGGTCATTGAATCATTTATTATCACCTTATTTTTGTCAAAAGGGAGGAGAATATAGGGTAATGGGATCAAACAGTGATTTTAAAACAAGTGTTTATAGATTAATCTGCTTTTTTGAAGCAGTTAAGTGGAAGTGCCAATTGCTGCCAAGTTCTAGGCAAATCCATGTGTCACTGATCAGTCATAAGCCAGAACTAGCCAAAGAAATAGTTAAGCTAGTTTCCCAGTAACTTAGGAATCATGACTAAGGAGTTGGAAAGCCAAAGCTACCTTATATTTACATATCCCTTTCAAGAAGCAGTAGCCTCTCAGTTGTGATTTTCAGCTTCATCTTAAAGTCAATTTTTCTGCTATAAAAGTGATAAGGTAGCACCTTCTGTTAAACAAAATCTATGAAGGTCTTTCTGGGAAAATGACTGAAGTTTTCTCAAGAATTATAGGAGGCAGTTGGCTTTATGGGGAACACCTGTGCTAAAGATAGCCTTTGGGCCAAAAAAAAAGGGAAATGGAAAAAAAAAAAACCACCAAAGAGTAGTGTGATGTCAGAGAATTTTCAGAAATTGGAGGAGGAGGAGGAAATCTGGGGAATATGTGATATTTGAAAGCAGGTATTTTTAATTTAATGGATAAAATTTGAAGAAGCTGGATAAATGGAATTATCTAGTAAGATTGCCTGAACTTTCTGAGGCTATTTCTGCTCTGCCTTATTCTTGTTATCGTCTCACTATTTTAACAGTGTCTGGGGAAAATCTTTGCAGTAACAGTTTTAATTCTTTGTCTGAATAGTATATTAAGTTACCAGTAAGAACCTTTTCCTACATCTTATTTTCCCTCATGTAAAAATAGATGGAGTCTGGCTAATATTTCATGTCACCAGTTCTTATTTGCTTAACTCCTACAAGCTGGCAGCCACTACCATTACACACATGAATGACCACTGCACAAATGTCTCTTGAATCCCATGGTATCCCCATAGCATATTACATTTGCTTGTTTCAAACACAGCTGGTTATTTAAAAGGTTTCCAGAATAAGCTACTTCAAAGCATATGTCTTTGTTTAGAGGAGGTGTTAAATACTGGCAAGGATTAAGTCACATATATCAAATATGTACCAGATCTCTTACTTGAACTAATTTATATTCTGTGAGGTAAAACTTAATCTTCTGGAAAAAATTGCATGAAAGAATTCAAGTCAGACATTACTTAGGTATTTGACAAATTTCTCTTACAACAATATCCATGCAATGACTTAAATACATAGTTCTGTAAGGGCTACAAAATAAAATACAGTTGAGAGGGTTTTTTTCTTTAGATTTTCTAATATAGGATTCCAAGATATTATGCTAATATGTTTGAAATTCCACAAAGGTTGATGTTTACTCTAAGAGATAGACATAAATCATTAAGATAACCGTAAATTGTCTTCAGTACTGTCTTACACAGCATTCATTTCAAGTAAACATAGAACCTATTCCTTCAATAACTTGAATAGGTGTAAGTAATCCATAATTAAATGGTTTCTAGCTTGTACTAAACAAGAATTGTCAGAACATCCTTCTGGACAAGTTGTCCAACTGTGAGATGAGCAGGTAGACAGTGTATGGGGTGAAGAACTGGCTGAAGGACAGGGACCAGAATGTTGTGAATGGGGCTACATCTGGTTGGTGACCAGTCACTGGCGCTGTTCCTCAGAGCTCAATTCTAGGGCCAGGCTATGGATTGCCTTGAGATAATTTGACCATCTGAATAAATTTGCAAAAAAACACGTCTGAAGTGTTGTTTTTGTAAGTCTTCTGTGTTCATCCAGTTTTTCAGAGTTTGCACAGCATGGCAAAACTCTACATCTTTGACACTAGCAAGGCGCAGTCAAAGACCAAGCCTTCAGTCTGAAAAGGGACATGCTATTATTGCAAACCTTTCTGAAGTAAGCAATACTTGTTCATTTCCCCGTGGACTTTTTTCTCCCCTTTGTACCAATTTTTAGAAATGCCTGAGCTGTTTTCCTTGGAAAAACATAATAAAGCAAAAGAGCCTTGAGAACAATAGTACTCCAAAAAGGCGAAGGACCATCTAGCCCAATACTCTGGTCTCCAAAGTGGTCAACCTGTCTAAAGGAGAGCCCACAAGCAGTGCAGGTCTACTTGTGCCAGGGCCCTGGGCGTACTCATAGGCTTCAGTGGCTGGGACCAGCCTCCCCTGGGACCCCCAGTGCCCCCGTTTCCTGCCAAGACATGTCTCAGCTCAGCCTGGGCCCTTCAGTCCCTGCCTGAGCCATGTTGTAGGTGTGCCTGTGCCTAACCCTGTCTCCTAGCTGGGCCTGGCCCTGCCCTGCTCCAACTCACTGAGACCCCTTCCAGCATCTGTGCATCCCATTTCTTACAGCTGCTGCCACTGGCTCCATAGGGGACGAGGATGGCAAGCTCTGCAGTGCTCCTCAAGAAGATATTGCAAGGCTACCCAGCTGAAAAGGTACGATAGCCTTGGAGCACCCTGAGGCGCTAGTGTCTGTTTCCTAAAGGCTGAAGAAGGATTTCCATCCAGCAGGTGGGCTTTGAAGGTGCCCCGCTGGGAGCTGGCCTTGCAGCAGAGAAGCTCCAGCAGCCTTGTCCAGCCTCTGGTCTTCCTTCCCCAGCCCCCACCGAGTAATTCCACCAAGTTCCCAAGGCCTTCCTCTCAGATGTCTTTGGGCTGTCCCCAGTGTAGCTCCGGCAGGGGGACATAGGATGATGCTCCCTTTTATCATTCTTCAGGACATTGTGACTGCTGCATTACTGGGTGGTGGCACTGTGACAGGGTGGTGACAGGACACCCTGAAGAATTACTGCTGAAGAGTTTGGGAACATCCATTGCCACGGGGTGCTAGGAAGTCAGATAGTATTGGGAGGTTCAGGAAGACATTAGAGGCACTGGTGGCCACAGATCCATTTCCACATATTAGAGGGAAGTATGAGTGCAATAGACTAATTTAGTTAGTGGCCAGGCTTACATTCTCTGCCTAAATAACATCTTCTACTGTCACTGTCCAAGACTGAACAGTGAGATGAATATCATGTATGCTCTGTCTTGCAAATGATTCTGTTAGATACATGATTTAGCCAATGAGGCAGCTAAGTTCGAGGTATCTGATGACTTTTAGTTTAACAGAAGAACAAGCAGTACCAGGAAATTACTGTGCATTTTCTATGGCAGTCTTTCTGTTGGTATCCATTGTGTGTTCCTGTTTTCTGGATTGAATGAAATTAAAATAACTGCCAATGTTGGTTGGTTGGTTTTGGGGTTTTTTGGTTTCGGTTGTTTGGTTTTTGGTTGTTTTTTTTTTTAATAGGAAGGCAGAAAGGCCATATTTATTATGTGATACAAGAATCAAGAAGAAATATCATAAACTCTAATTTTAACTCAGGGTTTCTAAAAGCAAAAGATGATCTATTAAGTGAGGTACCAACACACTCTTTTTATCTGTCTTAGCTGTTGACACAAGAGACATCAGTATTTCTGGAAAGTCATCTAGATGTTATGCTGATAAAAGTTATACCAGGAGTAGGGATACAGTGAATAAACACTTTAATAATTCTAAGACGACTGTAAGGCATAATTCGGGTTGTAAAATATTTTCTTTTTCTAATCTAGCAGTAACAGAACAGGTAAATACCTATATAAGGCTTCATTCTACCTGCAGTGTTGATAAAGCAGCAACTGATAGAAGACAAAAGCTTTTCATTTGTCTATGTTAAACTTGTTCTGTGCTAGTTCCAGTAAATACTGCTGTATTTCAGTAAACTACAGATAAGCAATTAAAGGCTGACATTTTCCAGAGAGTTGATCAATTCTGTCAGAAAACATAAGGTCCAAGGACTTGAAATATTGTCCTTAGTGGAACTGGAAGGGTCAGAAAAATCTTCAAAGAGATGCTGGCATGTGTTTGGAAGGAAACAGCGCTCAGGAACTGACCGTTAGAGCCACAATACATCTGCTTGAAGATCACATGCACAGTTGGTGTATTAATTTGCTTGGCACAACAAAACCTTTAACAGCTATGGGAATGGTGAAACAACAAAATATAAAATGGTTATTGTGCAAATCTGCATAGCTGTCTTTGGCTTCAAGTAGCAACAGGTTGATTTCTTACTTTCTTTTCTGGAAAAGAAACATTAATTATCATAGTAGATTACTTCTCCAGACTTACTGAACTAGCCTTGCTTTTCTCAACATCATTAATGCATGTTATCTAGAAACTAGATCTAGATGTTTTTATTGGTAGCAGTCAAGCTGTACTCTATAAAGTATATATGCAGCCCTAAAGGAAAAGTGCTACTATTTTACTTCCCAGCTCATAAATAACTAACTGTTTACCTTTCTGAAAAACTCTGAAGATGACGTTGGAAAAAGTCAATGTGGTCATAATAGAACATTTTCTGCTGTTTCAGATAGCTTATAGACTGAAATTTATTTCCAAAATTATTTCATAAATTAAGATGTTCTGCATGCCCTTTAGGAATAAAAATAATGGGAAAATACAGATTTGCTTTTAATTATTTTACATTTTTTATTCTGTATTTTGAATACTGACAGACACTTCATATTTGTCCAATACAATTAGCATTGAATGCATAATTCATGAGATCAATGTGAACAACTTTATGCTATGTAAATGTAAATTTTTAGGCTTTTTTCTTCAGGTCTCTATTAATCCACCTTCCTTGAATTATTCTGTAGCAATATCTTGCAGAATACAGTACCACTCTTGATAAGGAACTTATTTAAAGTATAATCTCCAAAATCCATCCACAAAAATAATTTACCTTGGCCTGAATATTTTCCACTATTACAAACCTGGGTATATATTTACTCATGTCAGTATGGTTTATATGAAGCATACATCACACTATGAAAAGATAGATGGGAAAGTCATATTCAGGTTCTTCACATAAGTAAGTAACATTAATAACTGAAATTTATCAAGACTCTTTCTTCCAGGCAGATAGCCACCATGGTTGATTTTCATAACTGCTAATCTGTTTTCTAAAATCTATATTCCCAACAATGTGGAGAGTTGTTTCTGAACAATTGCATTTGTTGTATCTTACAAATCCATTGGCTACACAAAATTATTTGTCCATACTTACAAAGTTTGTTCTACAATAAGTGATGTAGCATGTTGTCTTTACACCTAAGTGGTGTCAATTGATGGAGGTTTTTAACTGGCTGAGTGAACTGTGTCTTGCTGTTACCTATAAACAGACTACCATATTTGCTTATTCATTTACAATTGTACAGATTGAAGATTCAGCCCATAAAATACGCCTGTAGCACTCCCAATCCTCATGAATTAAAAATAAATGGGAGATTAGGAAATGTAGCAAGCAAGATGATGTCCCTGCACCCCTGGATAGATTCTCCAAGTGCAGGAGGATAGGATGGCAGCATCATAACCAACTTTTTGCACTCTCAAAAGTGTATTAGCTTTGCAAAGAGGTAGAGAACTGTCATTGGAGTAAGTGCAAGACTGAAAGAGTAAGTAATCCACCACACATGTAGGGATGAGGGAGGGGATCCTTGTCAATTATCAAGAACCTGTCTTTTTCACTAGATATTTTGACAATTGTCTTATCATTTGTGTTTCTATATGTGCTCCTTTAAAATATGTGTGATCCTCTTTACATGATAAGGAAATTCTCCCTCTCATTTTCAGAAGCCCTGTAGACACATTGACAGTGTGGTAGACATCACCCCCAAGTAACCAAGATCTATGCCAGGACACTGAGGTATAAAATGAAATATGAATATATTATTCTAAATTACTCAACTAGAGCTGAAACACTAGGTTTTGACAATAATGTTTTAATATTTCAAAATAAAATTTAGATGTATGTATTTCAAAAGAAATTTTTCATTTTCATTCTCATTAAAGAATTTCAACTTAACATTATTTCTATGTAGAAGTATCTTCTTTTCTACCTTATACCTTATTTGATATACTAATTTTAGCAGATTATTCATCAAATGGCCTGCAAAGACAGTTTTGATAGATAAGAAAGAACTTTAGGAAAAAAAGTCTGAAAACTACTTTTGAAATTGCCTTTTTCTAGGAATTTTGCTGATTTTCAAAATACTTTTTGTATCTGAAATCTTAAAATGATTCAGTATTTCTCAATCAATACCTGTTTAAATATTTTTTCACAAACATTATTGTAGCAGATCAGAATGTTTCATTTATGAAGATACTTCCATCTTACTCTGCACTATTCTTGACATTGTTGAAATGCGAAGAAAACACCTGATTCTGACATAACTATAATAGAAGTCAGTGGCAATATTTTCTCTGCTGTCGACTCAAGCAATCCTTTGACTTTTAAAAAATAAAACCTTATATTTTCTAAAGTAATGCACATTTTGGATTTTGGAGTGCTTTGGTTCCAAAAAGAACATAAAGGCTTCATGGGTAAATTCTCAGATAAATTCTCAGATTAAACAATATTATCTCACTATATGAAGCACACGTTAAGATTATTCACCTGTATTATAGTTATTTTGATCATATATGCATAATAGTCAAACTCATACCCAAATTTCATAACTGTTCTGGTTTTGCTTTTCTGTATCTGGCATTTTAAAAGGATATTTTTTAGGTTTGTTTCAGGGAATGGAATGTCTTTATTAATGCTATGAGGACAATAAAAACTCTTCCAGACAAAATGTGAATGTATTTGCTGCTTTAATAAAAAGAACACAGAGGATGAGAGCAATAAAACCCATATGCTTGTCTTCCCAGAGAACATTGTGTCAAAAATAAGTTTTGAACACAAAAAAGGATGGCTATTTTAATTAAGGTATGTGTGTGTTCTCTCTTATTTTTTTTATTTATTTTCTCTTTTCTACTTTGTGCTTATATTTTTTAACTCTCTAGCCCAAGAAGGCCAACAGCATCCTGGCTTGTATCAGAAACAGTGTGGCCAGCAGGACCAGGGCAGTGACCATCCCCCTGTACTCAGCACTGGTGGGGCTGCACCTCAAATCCTGTGTTCAGTGTTGGGCCCCTCATGACAAGAGGGACAGTGAGGGGCTGGAGCATGTCCAGAGACAGGCAATGGAGCTGGGGAAGGGGCTGGCGCACAACTCTTACGGGGAGCAGCTGAGGGAACTGGAGGTGTTCAGCCTGGAGAAGAGGGTCAAGGGAGACCTTCTCGCTCTCTACAGCTGCCTGACAGGAAGTTGTAGAGAGGTGGGGGTCAGTCTCTTCCCCCAGGTAATAAGTGATAAGACAAGAGCAAATGGCCTCAAGTTGTGCCAGGGGAAGTTTAGATTGGATGTTACGAACAATTTCTTCATCAAAAGGGTTGACAAGCATTGGAACAACCTGGTTGAATCACCATCCCTGGAAGTATTTAAAAGATGTGGAGATGTGGCACTTAGGGATATGGTTTAGTGGTGGCCTTGGCAGCCCAGGCTTTGCAGTTTGACTTGATGATCTTAAAGGTCTTTTCCAACCTAAATGGTTCTATGATTCTATGATTCAATGTAAAATGAAAAACAGTGGAGACAAACTCTCTTAAGCAAATGCCTTCAGGAAAAATTGTAAGAAAAAAAAATAGAGATATGTCGTCTTCATTCTTCTCCAATATTTTTAAATATGGAAGTTGTATGATTTCATTCTTAGAAACGAAACACAATAGAACCCAGGATACTTGTTATTTTGCTATGCACCCTGTGTTTCCTAGGTTCTGGTGTGCTTCCCTTCTTAGACTGGATGCAGGGTTAAATCATTCTTTGAGATCAGTAGGTCTTCCCTATGCGAACAGAACACAGTTAAGGCTATATATTGGTGATACACTACCTTAAGCAGCAATACCAACATAAAAAAAAAATTATTTCTACCTTATAATATGTTCTTTCTTACTCCAATTTGCAATCCTAAAATTGTCCAATTTTTTGAAGGGTGATGTAGACAATCAAACTGGGAATAAAAATAGTTTTAGAAAAGTTCAGAAAGAATCCCTTCACAATCCTAGCAAACATTTTAAATTAGATTAATTCCCATATTCAGTTCACAGTGTAATCCTGCAAAAACAGAAGGTGGGAATGACTGCTTAGCATTGCTGCCAAGTGATGGCATGTAGATCTCCCACCTAACAGTTCAGTTTACTTTTTGTGTTTTAACTTGATGGTGATCAGCTGAAGCGAACCAATGCAAGTTTTGTCTTTGAACATAGTAATTCTGCTTCTGGGTGTCCTACTAAAGAAACAGTTTCTTTCAAGTTGCTTATATTTGGGGATTTTTTAATTCATGTATTCAAAAAGAAGTGTAGGTACAAGCTGAAATAAAAGCAATTTTAAAATGTAAAAATAATATCATATCATAATGATGAAAGAAAATTATTTCCTTAAAACAAAACCAGTTAATTATATTCAGCTAAGGGTGATGAATTACTTCAGTTGACTGAAATTTATACTTTCAGCAATATAAAAAGAAATATTATTTTCTTCACAGTGGATTTTCTTCCATTGTGGAATGTGAAAATTATAGTGGGAATTATAGCAAAAGACAAACTTAGGCAAGGAGGCTGATTAAATCATCCTTTTTCTTTTAAACATGAGGAATTAAATTTAGCATACTGGTAGCTACAGGAAGGAAGAAATAAAGTTTTGAGGAAAATGAATTTACAGAAGAATAGGCTCTGGACTTGTTTTGGACTTAGAACAACAACAACATCCCCACATATACATCAAGGAATGAGGAGAATGAGGAAAATATAAAGGAAAACTTTCTACAGCTCAGTCTATGTCATTGATAGTTAAATCTAAGTGTAAATATTGTTATATCTTCAACACTTAGACAGTTTGAATTCAAAAGGTATTGCCTGGTCTTTCACATATAGCTTAGGCACATTCTATAATCCATCCTAGTTCTAAGCAACAGCAACCCATCTCCTTTCCGTCAACTAAGGGCTTCAAACCCAGCGAGATATTGCTGCAGTCAGTAGGACTTAAATGCAGGCTTGCAAACACTGTGTTGTTTTCTGACCTAAGCTCCTTATTGGGTCCTAATTAGCCTATGCCCATTATGTTAAGATTATAAAGGAAATGCCACCCTATTTCTATCAGTTGTAAATGTAAACATCCTTTTCCACAAATGTTGCACCTACTGTGGTTGGCTATTTTTTCAGGTACGTAACATCCTCCTGGGTTGTTATCCTTTATCTTTTAAAACTGTGTTTTGTTTCTCTTGCTCCCTCTCTTCCCCACCCCCATTAAAAAATATTATGCAAGAAAAATATATAAAAAATCCATAATCCATTTCCACGAGTTGGTGGATTCTGACAAAACTGCCAGACAACCAGTATGCAAAGATGATGGCTGCAGGAGACAGCAATTTTGCAGGAGGCAACAACTGCCTATTGGCCCTTCAGCTCTGCCAGCCACCTCTCCTGTCTGTGTGGGGCTCTGGCTTTGACCTAGTGGCACTGCTCCCAGCATACATCAGCCCTTAGCATGAGCTGTGCTGGCCAAAATCTGAGCAGGAGTTGAGTGAACAGTCATAAACCTACACCAAAAAGTCCAATGTGCTTCCTGTTCCCTCTGGTCAGCCTGTTTCCTACCACCTGTTTCACACGCGAAGTACTTCTTCATCTAATCACCTTCATATTCAGTGATTGTGTTTGAATATGAAAAGGGTCACAGATAAGAGTGTTTTTCCTTAACCACAAGTCCATAGGACTTTTTGTTTCCTGTTGGAAGGAGAATATTGAGGTTAATGACCTAATGTACATATCTGTCTTAGAGGAACCTGTATTACCTTTCTCCTTTTTCCTTAGATCTAGAAAAGCTTTACATTTTCTAGGTTTTTGGTTGTTTTGGTTTTTTTTTTTTCCCCATAAGTAGAACAGGATTTGCCAAAACCCAATCATTAAACAGGAAGTACCAAGAATCTGACAAGGCCTCCTGGCTTTCCAGCACTTCTGTCCTAATTCTGAAAAGCTAAAACATTCTATTAATTCTGGTAAACATAAGAAATTTTTCGCACTAAGCTTAAGCAAATCTCTTCTATCTGGACAGTTACCCAGTAGTTTTCATAAATTACTTTGATTTGTACATTTAAAAGATTAAAAAAAATGTAATTAATCTAAATTTTACAAAAGTTTTCACTTTAAAATGATTTACAAGTTTAGAATCAAATTCCTTTTCAAGTGTTCCAAAGAACTTATTTACATAAAACAGTACTGTCTGTGACTTCTTGTGAACTATAAAAAATAAAAATGTGAACTATAAAAAATAAAAATATGAAATATAAAATATATTCTTCTAATTATTGACTGTCAAAGACAGAAAATAATTAATAAACATCTGCATATTAAAAAGTGCATTCAATTAGCTTTTGCAAGTGCAAGGTCCAGGGTTTTTTTCATGTAGCTTTTAATTATAAGCAAACACAGATCAGAGGCAACCAGCAGTGCCTGTGGGTTTTTCTTAACATGACCATTAGATTATGATTTGGCTATTGGCAGGGGAAAAAAACAAAAGCTTAGCTAAGAAACAGATGGGCTAAATGAGTGTATAATTTAGTGATTGGTACCACACAGCATAATGTAGACAAACATACTGAAGTAAGATATGCTTATTCATTTCTTCACAGCACACCACATCTCATTTTCTGATGAGCTGTGGTTTGGCAGACATAGGTAAGAAAAGGTTTTAGGCAGAGTTATGGAGAGAAACACATCCTCTGAATGTGGAGGCAAGTCAGGTATTTAGGAAATGAAAGGAGAGAATCCATTCTGGACATTCGATTTATAATGTGGTGGACATTGGATTCATAATGTGGAAAGAGATAGAAAAGGACAAAAAGGAGAGGACTGGGAAGAGCATGAGGTATAAGTCATTATCAGGGGATAGGTAAGGGGGTGAGTCTGTACATGATGGGTAGGTGATGCACGTCTGTGTAACAGAATCAGGGAAAAATCTAATAAAGTGACAATATTCCTGGAAATTGTAATAGTCCTTGTAAACAGACTGAAGGCATAATGAACTGGGGCGTGACAGAGGTAATTAGAAAGAAACCAGTGAAAGAAGCAGAGGTAATTAGAAAGAAACCAGTGAAAGAAACAGAGGTCATTAGGTTAGAGAAACCAGCACAAGAGGCAAACCTGATCCATAGAGGCATGTTATATAATGAGGACTAGATATTTAAGAGAAGATAGAAATGACTGGAGGCAATGGGCATAGTAGAGCATTAGTGGACACAGAGGAGGGGAGAAGAGGAAGCCATACAAGAGTTACAAAGCATGGCATTTCTGTTAAACTTTTATACCATCTTAAATACAGCCTTGCTCTGCTTAATAGAAGAAAATACCTTTTTAAATTAATTTAAACATGAGGTAGTTATTTTAGATTTTACATAGTTAGTATTTTTGAAAAGTCAAATCAAAAATTCCTGTGTTTTGTTTACTTTTGCTAAAATGGTGACTAGTGGTTACCTACCTTCTGAGTCTGCTGTAGATTATAGTACTTAAGAAGAGTTTTGAACTAATTCTGCCCAACAGAAGCAACTGTAGGTTAATGACAGATTTTAGAAAGATTTGGGTTGTGCTCAGCTTATAAATATTAATGTTTAACTCTGAATTACAGCCTTGTTAAATTATTTAAAATGTTCTGACTACTTGTTCCAAGTGTTGAATTCATGTTACTGTTGCTCTTTATTTGCTGGCAGCAAAGTTTATCCCCATTGAATGTAAAAGGGATGTCTACATAAGTGGGTCATGCGATTTAATTCATTTGAAGAACCTCTGACATTATTACCTATAGAACATCCTTGCTTGCTTGACTGTAGGTAGACATTAACCAGTTCAGCATACAAACCAGTCAAACTGACTAACTCTGGAAGGAATTGATGATGTGTTACCAAGACGCCAGTATTCGTAGGGGCCAAGAATGCCTTTTCCTGGAAGGGACAGAAATTATCAAGACCCTTGGAGGTTCTGGCCTTCCTTTTAGTAGCAAAAAGTGGAGTAGAAAAGGTGAAAGGTGTGTGTGTTGTATCTTAAGAGCAAAATTAATCCCAGTAAGTAATGAATCCCTAAGGTATTTTGCATCAAGGCACTGTGCTTGAAAGTAACAGAAGCAGGCTAAAGACCATGCTTCAGGAAGAAAGATTTAAATAGAGGCTGATGGAAGCATTCACCCAGAGAAAAGGATCTGGATACACAGCTCTTCTAGACTGTTTAGGAAGACTTAATTTGATGAGGTTTGGAAGTGGTCTGATACCTATGCACTGGAAGTTATGTATTACTAGTTTTAGATACCATTCCTAATTACATAATAAAAATCTCCAACTAATTTACAGTGAAAACACTACAAATATAATATAGAATCTTTTAAACTTATTTGCAATTGCAAAACCCAGGTGCCATCTTCGTAGAGAGAAATATATTTTCATTCTAAAACTGCCTAGCTCAAATTCATCACTGTATGTCTAGAGTTTTCATTCATTGTGTGAGCAGACAGCTGTAATGCTCTTCCTTAGGTTGTTGTTTCTGTAAGTAAGGCCATTAGGTTTAAAAGTGATTACTGTGGAATCTATTACAAACCACTGATGTGTTATTTGGGTTCATGGGACTCCCTCCACAAAGACCTTTGATCTGATGTTTGTTTGTTTGGGTTTGTTTCATTTTCCAGAAACTCCTCAAAGAAATTGTGGTGAAAAAATGTATCATTGAATGCAGTTGACATTTATAAGCATTTATTACTTCATGAACTTAATGGCAAAAAGGTGAAAGGAGTTTTGAATCTTGAAAATTGAGTTACTTAATTATAGTAAGTAATATTAATTAATATTTGTTTCCTGATGAGACAGATACAGTTGTTATAGCTAGGCAAAAGGCCCTAGGATATGAATTTCTCAGAATGCATGGTAGTAGGATTAAGATTAAATGAGTAATGATAAAATTAAGAAACAATGAATGATTTTTTATATGTCAGAATTTCTCATTGTTCAGCCCGAGGTATAATTCTTTCAGAAATCAGTTTTCTGTAAGATATGACTAAGAATTTAGTTCAAATTTCCCCCATCATATTCACAGTATTCTTTGACTTAGTCATTCCAAACACTTTAAAATATTTTGAGTTCCTTTGAGAGGTTGTTCGGTATTGCTTTAAGCTAATATTTTTTTCTTTTCTAACTATAAAGCAGAAACACTTTGTCTTTTTCCATATATGAAGGCAGATGTAATCATAAGACTTCAGAAGGGCAGCAGAAGTGATCTTCATCATGAGCTTTAGGGATCAGATTGTCCTTTTAAACATCATGTCAATTTTCTTGCTCTGAAAACTCATCTGACATTTTCTTTATATGATCTTTCTTGTAATTAAAGATAGATAGAGGATAAGGACAGTTAAAGGATAGAACAAGCTTAAATTCACTTTTATGTTCTATCAGTCTATGGTTTTATAGTTCTGTTACAGAACATGATTCTAGACTTTAAATGATTTTTAATTTTAATGTGTTACTGTCATGCAGACTGTACTAAAGCTGCCACAGACTTCAGTATAAACCAGACAAACTTCCCAGCTGACACTACAGCTGAGTTTCATCTGGTTGGTTCTTTGTTAATACTTTAATCAGTCAGGAGTCATTATTGTAATTATAGCTTATAAATATGCAAACATGAGAAAGTATTTATTACATTTTGGAGTTTACGTTTTCCAAACACTGTGCTGATAAAATACAAGTGTCCCTTGCAAGACATCGAAAAAAATGTGAAGACTGCTTTGTAATCTTGTGTAGCTACTTAATGAGGAACTGTTTGCAAAAAAATGTAGTTACAAGTCTCAGTAATTTTAAAAATACTATTGTAGATTCTTTGTTGTTATCAGCTGACATAGAAAAAAATATAACACTTCAGGTATTGTTCTACCTAGAATTAATGACATTCTGAATTAACTACAGGGAAAAGAAAATTTAACATGGTGTTTATGAAGATAAAGCTGCTAGAACACTTCAAGTACATACTGATAATAGGAAAGTCTGCTTTCAAACTTGTACCAGAGACTTAATCTTTCTGAACTTCAGAATTTGAACTCAGCAATTTTTCTTGCCTTGTATTCCCACCACTCCCAAAAAATATATTTATTGTACTGTACATGACTTCTCCTTATTTTTTTCCTTTTTTTTTTGTTTCATCTCTTTTGTTTTTTCCTTTATCTTTGTTTCCTTTTCTCTTTTTTTCCTTTCTCTGGTTTTCCTTTTTTTTTTATTTTTTCTTTTTTTTCTATGTCATTTTTTGTGGGGTTTCTTCTTGATTTTTAATTTTTTCCTTTTTAAAAAAATTCCCTTTTTTTTGTTTTTTTAATAATTTTTTTATTGTTCTCTTTTTTCCTTTTTTTTTTTTTTTTTTTTTTTTTTCTTTTAGTGAGGCTATCTGATTTAAGGGATTGCTTCAGAGAGCATCTAGTAATGAGTCCATAGACTAATTTTTAGTGGATTTGGGGTTTTGTTTGTTTGGTCACAGATGTTCAGTTATCTGTAGATGATATGAAAGTTACCTGTTATTTTCATAGCTTAAATATAAATGCTGCTTCTGTGGCTATAAACGCAGACAAAATTCAATGAATTAGCTGTGGTGTTATCCTTTTTCTCTGCTGCATATTGTATTCACTGACATGGCAAAAATGCCAGAAATATTTTGTGATAGACTTTTGTTACCTTTTTATGTACAGAAAAAAGAGAATTTAAGGACATTAATTCTGAGACCTTTTATAAAGAATTTCTGGAGATACTTAGAGGATTAGTATATATATATATATATATATATATATATATATATATATATATATAAAAAAACCCCAAAAAAAAAAAAAAAAAACACAAGATAAAAATATTTATTTTAC
>JAVJGJ010000047.1:88463549-88476384 GCA_035590215.1 Microhierax caerulescens | reverse complement strand
CCTTCCCTTCCCTTCCCTTCCCTTCCCTTCCCTTCCCTTCCCTTCCCTTCCCTCACTCTCATCTTCTCTCCCTTCTCTCCTACTTCCTCTCTCATCTTCCCCTCTTCCTCCTCTTTCCCTTTGCCTCTTTTCCTTCTCTTTAGTCCCTCTCCCTCTCTCCCCATTACCCCTTTCCCCCTTCCCTTCACCTTCTCCAACCCTACTTGCTGTTTCCCAACTCCCTCCCCACTCTCTCTCTTTTCCTCCCCTCTGTTGTCTCAAAGAATCTCTTACAACTATACTAAAGTTTAAAATATCCAAACTCAAATGAGATGCAGCTGGAATTATCTACTGATCAGAACAATTAAGGTTATGCCTTTATTATCATATAGTACTGGAAAGTGGAGCAGATGCGCTGTGTGAAACTGTGCTGAGGGTCAAATATGGATTTTTTACTCAGGTTTTGAGAATTTTGACTAGCTTCAGACCAGTTCTAATTTCATCCCAGGGACTGAACTTCCCTTGGTAGTCAGAGCATGTGGTTGGCTCTTGGATTATTCCTGCTTGTTTAGTTTCATCTAAAGGAATTCAGTCTGCATGCTGTGAGACCGCTCCACGATGTAAAGTGCAGCAAAGAGGGGGCTGATCAGGAGATTAGCTTCAGAAAAGCACTCCTGATCCAAAATAAAATGTTACGGTGGGCACACATCTACAAGTGCAACAAAAAAAAAAATCAGGGAATCAGAATTTAGTAACTTATAAATTCCAGTTAAGAGAGCTGTACATGCTGATTATAGAATGTACTATTCATCAGTGTAATGTGTCTGCTGGAGACATGAAACTATATGAAGAAGTAAGTTCTTTGCCAGGATTCTGGTTGCAGCAAAGCAGTTCTGCTCCATTTGAAGTCAACAGGAATAGAATCAGGGTCTGACAGATTCACGCCCCGGTTCTGTAACAGGACTCAGCATGTTTAAATACCTTTGAAGCCCCTGTGCAGTGCCTTTTGCATATCGAGGAGACATTAAATTATATTGCTTATCAGTTAGGGATTTTCTTCTTTTCCATTAAGAACATCAGTACAGGTATGATTCATGTTTTGACTGAAGTGGCAACTTGATCATGAATAGTATTTACTGTAAGAATAGAAATAGATTCTCAAGAAAAATGATTCATCCAGTAATGATTCATAATACAGCCTCCCTCTACAGATTTATGGATGCAAATATGTTGAAATGTTTTTTTTTTTTAAAAAAAAAGGTTGCTTAGCCCTGCAAGTCACAACATGAAACATTGCAAGTATTGAGGTTAAAGCAGTTCATGATCTGATCCTTCTGTTTGAGGCATAAGCTTGCTTCATCAATATTAAATACATGCTAAAATGGGGAAAGCAAAGCTGGTGACAATTTAGCAGACAGTAAATTAGTCATAAAGGCGCTGATCCAGAAGACATATGGCTGCCTGCAGGTTGAGACTTATCAAGCTCTTTGTATTTTGCTTTTCCTAATGAAGGCCAGGAAGGGATTTGTTCATTTTCTGTATATGGGAATAAATTAGATTGGAAGAGACTGCTGGAGGTCATCTAATCCAACCTCCTGCTCAGAGAAAGGCCCGGGTAAAGTTGTTTCAGTTTGCTCAGGGTTTTGCCTGGTTGAGTTTTGCATGGATGGAGGTTCCACAATATGTCTGAGCTTAATCATTGCAACAGTGAAATCCCAGAATTCCTTGCTGCCACTCACATCTTTTGCCGCTTACTTTTTCTGAGCACCTCTGAGTTCAGTCTAGATGTCTTATTTCACCTTCACATTAGGTTATTGAAAACAGCAATTAAATACCTCTGTTGCCTTCTCTTCTTATGACTGAGCAAATCTAATTCTTTCAATCTTTCTTCATATGTCACTACATATGAAGAATATGAACTACATATGAACTACTAGAGGTTCTGACCAACATGTTGAACTTGCTCCAGTTTTTCATGGACTTTCTTGCGCTTGAGGTCCCCAAACTGGACATTGCATTCAGATGAGACTTGTTGCTGAATAAAAGGGTATTAATCAGTTCCTGGCATCTGATATTATACTCTTGCTGATGTGCATAGCCTTCATTGTCAGAGATTCCACTGGTGTTTTTCTCCCACACAAGAAACCAAAAAGTCTTGTCTATATTATCTAAGAAATGCTAGTAAGAAAATAGCAAAACTTTCATGCTAAAATAAAAAAAAAAGTCATCCTTGCAACAATGACAGGTGATATGTGAAACAGCTCAAAATATTAGTTAAAACTGTAAGACATGTAAGCTGCCTCTGGGCAGAGGTAAAGAAAGATATCATATAGTAGTTACTGCATCAGGGATGTAATTAAGAAATAAAAACAAAACATGCCAAGAATCTGTGGTTAAGAAAACACTCTTCCTCCAAGAGAAAACTATTCAATATGTAAAGTTTACCATTTTGTCATTTGCACCTCTGTGTTTCTTTAATATTGGTGAAATACTTGGTCCTATGGATTTCACTTTTTAAAAATTATTATTTAGTAGTGCTACCAATTCTGCTACGTACTGCTCATAGTCCACAAAACAGACTGATCCATGGTTGAAAAACTCACAAACTGAATGATGTGCCCATACCATTAAGAGAAAAAACCTGAGCTGCACAAAAAAAAGTTTATATAGCTACTCCTTAGAGGTGCAAATACATACTATCCATTAGAAATATTTTTCAAGGTCCTCCTATTACTTAGGAGCCAAGGTCTTATTTTCAGAAGTAACTATAATACTTAAAAGTCTCTCTGAATTATGAGATTTGCATTCCTGCTGGAAAAACCTTCGAACATATTTTACACTTGTAATGCATAAATTTATGGTGACCACTTTCTGAAACACTAGGCCAGTTTCTCTGGAATGTGAAGTTATCTTTTCACTGTTTTCTCACTCCAGAATGCAAGGAGAAAATTTTTAAATCTCAAAACTTTGTGGATCAGGAAAGATATTCCTAAGTCTTCTAGTGACATCCATGAATTTCACTAACCAGCTTCCCAACGCTGAAGTGTGCATACTCTGGCAATCACTTTTAAAATGTTTTTCTTTGGACTGGCTCCATTTAAACTTCATTAGTAATTTAACAATGAAAGTTTTGTTGGAAGGGTCTACTTGGTTGTTCAAGTATGATAGTTAAAGGATCTGTGACTTTAGACTGAGAAAGTAATTTGCAATGCTTGGTGTTAAACTTGCTTGATATGGAAGAGATGGGTGGGAAGGATTAGAGAAAGAATTCTTGGGTGTGTTTTTTTTTTTTTAAGAAATATTGAATCACTTTTCTAGATCAAGTTTAGAAGAGAAAAATAGAACAATAGTCACACAAAGTACCGAAGAAACAAATCCAAAATGGGTCTAACTAGGATAAATGTGAATTTTACTTCAAGATTAGGTATATTTTTGGCTATTAGGGAAAACTGTCTTCTATAATAATGAATGTGTTTTCCATTTATTCCAGCTTTAAACCCAGATATTCCCAGATATGTTTCTAGTTTTAGTCTGCCTTTCCCTTCACATATGTGACATCCCAGAATGATCTCACTGTGGGTGGTCTCACCAACCCAAAGCAATTATTAATGGGGAATGGAAAAACATCCTATAGCCATACTAATTAACATGGTTTGTTATCTATTTTATTTATTTATTTAAATCTATTTTAGCTTTTATGTTACGTTATTAGCTGTCTTGAGCAGTTCCTGGGCAAGCCCACAAAAATGTGTTTGTAGACCATTTTGTTGACCCAAAATAAGCGTTTAAAATTTCATGTGCTTTATTATGAACTTTCCAATATAATACTATTATTGTGATTTTTTTTTTCCCCTGTATCTGGATAGAGGTTTCAGCTGCAGTGTGTGAAGTGAGATATGTTTAGAGATTATTTAGGTTTTTTTCTATTACTGTTGGAAAGGAATACATGGGAATGACTTCACAGTGATTTTTAAATTAAAAGTTTGCAGTTAGCATCACCAACAAATTATATATATATTTAGTCACTGAGAGTCAGATCCCTAACATGTAAATTAGCACTGAACTGTTAAATTGAGTAAAATGTTGCATATTTAGACCATCTGAGAATATGCCTTTCTACTTTCTGTAGACCTCAAATAATTAATAAATAGCTGAATTAAGCCACTCACTTTACAGAATACAGTCTCTGTATTACATTCACCATGCTCTTAAGTACTATCTCCATTATGTTAAATATTTTCTATTTTCATTATTTTGTTGCTTTTTAAAACCTACGAAGCTCTACCCCTAAAAACCCTCATTTCTTAAGGTATCTCCCCAAATGCAGCTAATTTGTCAACAGAACTTATAAATAGATTTCCTCGTGTCATCTGTTTTGTACTAGGAAGTTCTATTTACAGGGAAATAGAAACAGCTATGACAATGCTTTGCTTTTCTAATTAATGGATTATTTTATTTACATAATTAGTTTTTAATTACAGAATAAGTTTCTAATTCTGACTCCAGAGATTCTGAAATATCAATGGGTATTACAGAATTTTCTGTTCTTTTCATTTTGAGTAAATAATCTTGCAGCAGTATCTGTTTTCCCCACGTGAAAGGTTTTATAAACTGAAGGGGTTTTGCACTAAGCAATAATTGTGTTTTGCTGCTCACATCCATTATGTATCTAATTTTGATCAAGCCTAAGTTCTGCCATATATGATTACTGCAAGTATCTTTCAGACTATTTTCATGAGAAAATATTAGACATTCTTTCCAGCATTGTAAAAGTCAAGAAAATAATATAGAATTTGAGTGTGAACTTTGGCGAGCACTACAAGTGCAGGTTGTTAAAGGACTGGAGGAAATCCAAGCTAGCAGATATGCTAAACTACCCAAATCTCTTTGGTTAAAAAGCAAAATACTTGGGAGTGTTGTTAACAAAGGTTGAAATGTTTAACTTATGGAGGATTGCTTACTATCGACAAGACAAACCACCCACAGCATATTATAAATTGTGCCTTGAAGAAACTTAAAACCTGCTGAAAAATAATTTCTAATCTTGCTTTCGATGTAAAGTTATCAAGAAACCAACTCGAAAAGTGCTTTGCTTCCTACAGCAAGCCTGATGCCTTTCCACTTGGTTTCAGACTTCTTAGTGTGGGAGGCAGCAGCCATTGTGCTGACGGGTAGCAAGCTGCTGTGAGAGTTCAAATTGGGCGATTAACAGTTACATCCATCTGTAACCACTCTGCAGCCTTTGACTTTATTGACTATGATGCTGTTAAGACTTCAAAGAAAAGCTGATAGCTTATATTTGCATAACTAAAGACAATTGTTTACATTAAACAAACTCTCTTTTGAAGTTACTTTGAGAATAAATAGAGAATTTTAAAAATCTAGCCTTAAGCTATGGCTGTACTTTTTGTATCAATGGAATTATCAGAACAAATAAATATTTATTTCAAAAGTATCCTATTGGCCTTAGAAAAAAAAGTAGTATGTAGTTCTCTTTGAAATATGCATCTAGATGACAGAGATATCCAACTGCTCTTATGACACGCACAGAATGTTGTAGAAATGTGACCAAAGATGTTTCAAATAAAAGGGGATACACGCCAAAATTTCCATGAAAATTAAAGTTATTTTCTGAGAGCTAAGAACTTTCTCATTTTTAATTTTTTAATGCCATTGCACGTTTTTTACATATGGAACTAGTAGAGAAAATGTGGCAAGAATGAAAAAAAAAAAAAAAAGTGTTTTATTTGTACATTATCCAAGAGTTCATTTTTATATGACTTTGTTCTAGTTTTTGTAGAATGTAGGTTGGGACAAAATCTGATTACTAAGTTGAACTAGTACTCCAAACTTTTTAAGGTTTGCCTACCACAAATTTTGAAGGGGAAAAAAAAAAATATCCTTGTTTTAAGACTGCTTGAGAAGTGTGTGTATTTAAGCACCTATGTTATTTTTTAAAATACTCATTTTAATGCCTTTAATGCTATTTCCATGACTTTGAGCGTGATTATCTTATTGGTGTTTTGCTTTACAGTAATCAAGTCATTTTATGGGTTTTGTGATTATTTTTTTTTTTTTCAAATTTGTTTTGCTTAGCTCTATAGATGTGTAGAACAGCAGTCAAGGAGGGGGGACTGTTAATGCAAGAATGCTGAAGATGTATTTTAATCTGAAAAAATTGCCCTTTGCTATGTTATAATGTTATGTTATGTGGGGTGAAAGTAAGATTAAAGACCACACATCTTTAACTTTGTTTAATATGCAAGATTCAACTCTTCAAAATATTTATTTCTGGAATGAGGATACTTCAGTTAAGTTTATAATTAGAGTCCAAAGCCCTTTATGGATTTTGCAATAAAAACAATTAACTAACAGGTACATCTAACAGTGAAAGTTCAAGGAATTTATCTCTAGATGTTGCAACCTTCTGTACATAAATTTCATTTCTATTTTTGCCTTTGTTGTATTTTATACTGCTGAACAACGTAAGTAATTTTAAATATCTGGGTTTAGTCCTGCACTTTTATGACATAAATGGTAACAACATATCATCATTGTAGTAATAAATTTTGTACATCAAATTTGTGTTGTAAGTTTCTGTAGATCCTAGTATGTTCAAAAAAAAAAAACAACTAGAAAAATTAGTTCCATCTTTTATTTGTGAAATGTGACAGCTGAAACAAGCTATATTAGAACCACCTATGATGTATTGCTGAGAAATAAGTAACCTTTTAAACAAAGCATCAAACAGTTCTGTAGGAATTAATTCTTTCAGGTTTTGGATTACTTTTCCAGGTTCAGAATTTTCATCCTGTCATTTTATCACAACAGAAAGTATATTTAGTGGAGTAACACATCCATGTAGACATTATTTTTTTTTTTATGTAGCACAACTGTCCTGTGACAAAATCCTCAACTTTGACAGTCTAACATAAACTGGGAAATAGTTTGTGTGTATCTCTTCTAGGATACTTTTTGGGTATTTCTATGGTATCTGTATTTACAACATAAAATTTATCATCATTTGTTTTTGCAGAATTTATACCTTGAACAGTTTACTATGTCCTTTCCAAAGAAGGAAGCTGTCCATTTTCATTGATCTTCATGAATCAAAATAAAAAAAAAGGGACTATGAACATCTCCATTATGGATACTTATCTTCAGCTTTCTAAAATAGGCTGATTTATTTAGAAAGTGGTAATTGACCTCCTACTAATGAAAGCTCCCTTGGAAATGTCCTGAGTTGAGCACCAAGATGTTAAGACAATACATGCCTCTTGTCAGCTTTAAATAACCCAATCCAAATATTTTTTTTTATTATACATTTTTTTTCTGTCATGATAATAAAAAAAATCACCCAAGAATATAAGAAAAAACAATTAGTAAGTTATATTAAAAAATCTCAAACAAGTAGACAATTAGAAAGACAAAATCTTTAATACTTCAAACGCATAAAATGGAATGAAAAAAAAAATAATGGTCCCAGAGAAACTGGATACCCCTCTAAACTGGACCCAAATGCACAGCTGAACACAGGGAATTAGAAAAGCAAGGTCCAGAGAGAAGTTTCTATGATAATGAGAAGAAGGGAAAATAACTCTAAAGGTTTAATGAGGAATTTCTTGTGATACTCTGATGGATTTCTGGAGTTAAGAAAGAAAGTTACGTGGAGTAGTAGGGGTAGCAAGCAGACAGCTAGGATACACAGCACATACACTGTATTCATGCTTGAGGGGAAAAGTCTGAGGATAGCAAGGAGAAGAATACAACAGAAAAAAAATATGATACTCCTTCGTTATAATCTTAACATAAAATGGTGCTAAAATGTGTGAAAATCAAGATTTCAGTTTTGGGTGTTTAAAGACCATATATACTGTACCGCAAGTAAATGATGGCCAGGTGAACAGGTAACTGTGAGCAAGTCTGGAACTAATTAGCTGAACTGAATACACAGTATGACACAGACTTCCTATTTAGCTATAAAGCAGAATTGGGCCCTTAAATCGATTCCAGTGCTGCTGGAAAGCTTGCCCTGGTGTGTCTGTCCAGTCTAAATTGTACTTCTGAGTTATAGCAAAAGACGACACCCTTGGTTGTAGCTTAGACCATGACATGCTGCTATGTGCACACACTGAGCAGGGTGGCAAGCATCTTGTTTTAACTGGAACCATAATTTTCATTGCATTTTTGCAAGTGAAGAGAAAGAAAAAGTTGTTTCTTGTCACAAGATAGATGACTGGGGCTTGTTGCTTTGCTCTGAAGCATAGGGAAAAGGACCATCAAGCTCAAACTGATTCTACTATCATTTTTTGTGATATCCAACTGTGAAATGCTGTGTAAATGTCAAGTAAGTTTAATCACAATGAGACACTTTCTTGCATTTCCACCATTCCGTTTTCATTTGCATATGTTTTATGTTTTCATTAACCCTGTTACTACTTCAGAAATATGGCAGAGTAAATAGCAAACAAACATGTTCAAGAACTCATACTGGATTTTAAATGATTTTACAGCTTGGCTGTGCTTTTTTATTTTTCCATTCAAACCCAGAAGTTCTAGAGACGATCTTTAGAACCAGCTCTAGGCTCTGCTTTTTGAAAATTACAGGCATAGCTTCTAAATGAGTCAAACTGTTCCTGTTTCTGATGCTCCAAAATAGCTGGTGGGAGAACTCATGGAACTGACTGCTTACCAGAGAGAAAAAGGGTATGCAGTTCAGTGCTTTACAAGTAGTCTCAGTGGTTACTCTTGCTGTACCTCTGAGCAATCTGTTGAAACAAGCTTCATTGAATTATAATTCTGATAATCAGCCTGGATTCCTTGTCAGGTTTATGTCTGAAATGTTGGGGTTTGGGGGTTTTCACTGGGATTATTTTGCATTTATTTCGCTTTGCTGTTGAAGTTTTGTACACTGTAAAGTAATATTTTTAGGAGAGCCTGGCCTGAAGTAACCAGAAAGCATCTTTTTCTCTAGTTATTTGCCTAAACATGAGTCAGCAGCAAGCCTCAGTAACTGAACTGTCAATAGGTTGTGTGATTTACTGTAGGCAACCGCCCAGCCTAATCTCTGTGGTAAATGAATGAACCACAGTGCTCCTCTTCTGTGCAGACACGAAGACACAGAGGGAGACAAATGAAACCTTACCCCCTCGCACTGAGACTTGGTGGGCTGTGTATCACTTAGTACACCAAAGAACTGTACTAATTACCTTCCTGATGCCAAGTGTGGTTCATTATGTCATGTAAACCCTCTTAGCAGCAAGGAAAGAAGCGCTTGATCCCAAACTGCCTCATGGCTGGGTTTTGGTTTCAGAAGGCTGTGGAAAGGAAAGGCAGGAGGAAGGTGACGTTGAGGTTAGAAATACTTTGTACATAACTATATAAAAGATCCCTGTCAAAAATAGCAGTAAAATAACCACTCTTGGTATTTAAAATTTAATCTAGCTTTTGTTTGTGCAGATGCATACCAGCCCTCAATGCAAAATAATAAAAACCTGTAAAATGCCATCTTATAGTGCACTTGCTCAGGGGAATATGCCTGCTTCCAATGTGTGAAGTCAGTGTCCATGATCGTACTTGCACTTGGGTGGTAGAGGTGTAACGAGTGCAGGTGGGTTGTTGTTCAACTGCGGCACAGTTATCTGGAGAGAAAACAGTATGGCAGATACAGATTGTTTTACAGTTTATGTTCATTATGGGGACTAGGACATCTCTGAGCACAATGTCCCTCCCACATTTTCCAGGAGCAGTGCAACAATGCAAACCAATCACCTATATCAGCAATAGGCTTGCTTTTTCTAAAAAAAATAATAAAATTATTAAAAAAAAAATACAAAGCTATACTCAACTGTAGTTAAAAATAAATGTTCCTTTCTGAAGTTGGTGCTGAAGTGATAAGAGAGCCCTTGCTAGTACTAAAAGTTAAACAGGGGTAGAAAATAAAGTAAAAATTTCTGAGTACTACTGGAATAGGAGCATACAATTATAACAGGAGCATGCTGAAAAGTTGTTCCTGGGTATACTGGTAACTCTAGCATCACCTCACATTTGCAAGGATGAAATTATTCTAGCACTGAGGATACCTGAAAATGTAACTTCTTTAACATCTCTGTCATTGAACATGGCTTCCCATTTCCATGCAGTACTCATTTTAGACATCCTGAGGCCTCTGATTCACATCATGGCATCAGTAGAGGGTTAGTCACCTTTCTTTCTTTAAATCTTGACCTGCTTCTACTTAGAAAATAATCTTCTGGGCCCACTTTGAAAAGGCACTAAGCATCCTCAGAAGTTTTTTATGATCAGCAAGTTGTAGGAAGAATTTTACAGTTTGCTGAACATTGTTAGCCATTCCCAAACAAGTTTCTTTTTTTGCCACAGTTTAGATTTTGCATTTCTAAACACCACTGAGTACATTTTGTACCATCTTAGGAGTCGTCTCACCCAGTTCATGAAAATGTTCTCCTTGATTTCTTCATTGTCCTTGAGCTGGATGTTATCATAATCAGGAGCACATTAGTACCCTATTCTTAAGCTGACTCAGTTCTTTTGAAACAATTAGATGACAAACAATTTTCATATTGCTCTTTATGTAGGGGATATGATGTATCCCGAGATCACTGGCCGAGTGACAGCTCAAGTCACTTGAATTGAACTGGAGAATTAAACCAAATAAAACTGTCCTATAGATCTAATAGGTTTATTCTTTGTAAATATAATACTGATTATATCTGTTATTTATATATATTATTTATTATATATAGTATATATTAAATATTTTTTATTATATATTAAAATAACTAAAAAGTCAAGTAAGCTTTAACAACTCTCAGGACATTTTGGACTATGTACATATGATCTATAGACTAAGGCATTCTGTCAGTGTATTTTGTAGGATGGGTGATTTTGTGAATCATGTATGTAACCACCAGTCTGAATTTCACACAAATTATGAGATGTTGTTCCTGACAGCAGTTAAAAGGAAATTTTCTAGACTAGTATTATTGCCATGTATCATGGTTTGTCTGCAATTTTCTTCTTCCTAACTGTAATTTTCTTTGTGAACACTAGATGAAGCCCTGATGCTTCCACACAATAGGAAGAAGAGGACTCAATGTGCTGTGCCAGGCTGTGTATCCTGAACTCCTAACATCTGCTAAGCCAAAACAAGCAGAGGGGATTTTTTTGTGGTCTGTTCCTCTGTTCCACAGGCAAATCCCTCCAAGATGAGAGTGTTCCCAGTCAGGGTCACTGAACAACCAAAAGTAAAAAAATAAAAAAGGGCTTATGCTTCTTTTAATTTTCACACTATCTTTTAAAATGTATTTCCTTGCCATGTTTTTGCTTGTCTTTTTAAAAAGTTTTAAAAATCGTGGTATAAACATTTTTCGTAATCTGCCTTCAAAATGGTGTTTAAACTTCTGTTCTGAAAAAGCATCTGTGTGGTTTGCTGATCCTTGTGTCTCCAAAGCCCAATTCAGTGGCTGAAAACAAATGAGTTGAGTGTTCGTTTCTTCTATTTTCTCATCTTTTTCTACATTCCAGCATGGGTAAGATCAAAGAGAAAAGACAACATGAAAAGAGCAGAGGGACAGTAATGGGGAGCCAGAGGCAGAACCCACCCTGTAGTCCCACTGGTGGTGAGGGGAAAAAAAAAATAATCAAAGGGATGAGGCTGTAGGAAATGACTGTTGGTTGCTTTTTTCATTAATGAAGCTTTACCACCTATACTGTGATATCTAAGGAGCTCTAATAGAACAAAGCTGTTCGGCCAGCCTTCCATATGGGAAAAGCTCACAGCCTGCAGAGGTGGTATTTCCATTAAGGGAACTTGAATTCAGTCAGCTGCACACATTGTAGAGAACGCAAGCAATGGATAACATGGACTTGACATTTCCTCATTGGCCACAGTTTATGGCTAAGTAGGTGTTTATCTTCAGCACAGTTCATTGGACTTCAAGTATTTAAGTTATTATGTGGATGAAGTATAAAGAAACTCCTAGTCTATTCTGAAATGATGTACAGAGAAACAGCACTGGAATGGTGAAACATTGCCTCAAAGAGCTTTGAATTCGTAGAGCTCAACGTTGCCTCTCTGCAGCATCTGAAAAGTTTCCTTATTTTATAGAATAGAGAGGAGTCTGAGGAAAGATAAAAATTACCACATTTACTTTGGAGTAAGGAATTAAAGAGATAACAGAAAGCTGTGTCCTCTGCATCTGGTCTACCTTTTGAGCATGGAGATCCCCAAATATCTGTTTTCCCCCGAAGCATTTTCTCACCTACCTGCAGTAACTTGCAACTAGTCAGATATTGGAGTCTACTCTCAGTCCACAGAGCCACTGTCTAAAAATGACTTCTAGCAAGAGAAAACTGCAATTGTTGAGTGAAGGAAAGCATCTAGTATGGTTCCTGTAACAAGAGGCCTATGCTGATAGTTGGTCAGCTCAGGCTGTATGTAGTTCACCTTGAAAGCGCTCTCATGTTTCCAACTGATGTGAAGTTCCTGTATAGTAGAATCAAATTATATTTTTCTAATATTAGTAGAGATATCATTTGAAGGGAGGCAATGTCTTGGAATTAATTATTCACAGCCACCTTAGTTCTTGTTTGTAATTAACAGCTTTATGCCATCAGTACTTCAGGATTTTCTATTAGTAGAGAACTCCTTCGGATGCTCATGAGTTTTCTCCAGAAAAGTGGACAAGCTCGGGTCATAAACAGTATAATAATAAAGCATTTCTTATTATGCCCAAAGGAAGGATAAGCAGCAGCAAAGAAAGTGTAACAATGGCCAATGGACCGAAGAGGGTCCTCTCCTTGTCGCAGAAATAACCACAAATGTATCAGCTCTAGA
>JAVJGJ010000047.1:88437058-88463449 GCA_035590215.1 Microhierax caerulescens | reverse complement strand
AAGAGGGAGCAGCAGAGGAAGAGAGAGGAGGAAGAAGCAGAGGAAGAAGCAGAGGAAGAAGCAGAGAGAAGAGAGAGGGCAAATGCGAGCGCCTGTCTGCCTGCCTGCGTCCTGGATGTTATAAAATCAAATAAGGTTTCCACTTTTTAAAATACCTAGGAACTGGATTTTATAAAAATAAATAGTTGAAAGGTATGGTAAATATATTGTACTTCTGCTGCATTGCTTGAAACCATCAGTGTAGCATGCAGAAACTGGGGATCAACAAAATGTTATTAAAAGTACTTCTACAGGGTTAAGGGCTGTCACATCTAAGCATGTTCCAAAATGAAGGTATCTTTGGTCCTTCCTTCTACAACTGAAATAGCAACATATATCTATAACCTGGTTTAGAACCATTTAAAATACTGATAATATTTCATTTCTACTTTGTTTTCTTATACTTGGTTTGTTTAGCTATTGGACACCAAAATCTACCGTATTTACACTGAAAAAGGCTGTGTATATCTGTGCTTCTCTGTATTTTCTTTTCACAAAGAATTTTTTTTTTATTATTATCTGAGAAATTTATATTTCTCAGAACACCTTATCTAGTTCAATATGAATATTAGTTCAAGGAAAAAGTAGCAGATTCATGCAAGGCCAACTATTTACTTTCCATAACAAAGTATTTAATTACTGAATTCCTGACCCACTGCCATGATACTGGTGCCACTCAGTAATTAATGACGTCACAATTTGATTCTTAGCATTAAATTGTTCATGAGTCTCAACAGTTCATTCAGCTGTTTAGATCATAGATTCTGTAAAGAGTTTGAGACCTTTTTCCACCTGGATGCGATTGACCACTACCAGTACATTTAACCACCAGGTGACAGTATTGTTCCACTTCAATACCAGAGCTGGATGTATTTTATCAGGCAGAAAAACCTATAAACTCTAAGAGGAGGAAGTTTAACAAAATTAAAAATCTAGATTTCCCATTTATGCTCTGTCTGATTTTGTCAACTTTCCATCTTGAGGCTCAAGTAACTTGTTGCAACAAAGCTTAGGTATATAAGAGTTTTAAAACTGTATTACCTCATTTTAATCCCTCAAAGCAAACTGCCAACAGCTTTCCTCTCATCTCCGAATGAATTTCTCTCAGCAGTTTGGCTTTCAGTTTTCTATTAGGCATGGGGTTTTTTTGTCTCATAAGGGTTTTCTAGTGACATGGTACTTTACATATGAATGTTTGGTTTTTAAATAATGTTCCTTTTCCTGGGTGGGGAGGGAGGTGGGTGGGTAGCTGACATAAAAAGATCTGTGTCATTCCCTCAAGTGAAGCAATACAAATTATTCCGTGCCACACTGCAAGAAAAAGAAAAGAACATAAAGTACAAATTACACCTCCTCTCCCTATGTAGAATTTTGTCTACGGTAGATTCTGTAACAAATCATAGAATCATAGAATATCTCAAGTTGGAAGTAACTCATAAGGATCATCAGGTCCAACTCCCTGCTCCTCACAGGACTACCTAAAAATAAACCCTATGACTAAAGAGTGTTGTCCAGATGGTTCTTGAACTCTGACAAGTTTGGTGCCAACCATGCCTTCAGTGAATAACCTCTTCCTAATGTCCAATCTGGACTTCACCTGATGCAGTTTCATTCCTTTTCCTCCTGTTCTCACACTGGTCACCGGAGGAGATCAGCACCTCCCCTCCACTGCCCCTCTACAGGAAGTTGTAGGCTGTGATGGGGTCACCCCCTGCCTTCCCTCCTCCAACCTGAACAAACCAAGTGACCTCAGCCGCTCCTCATAAGTCTTACCCTCAAGACCCTTCACCATCTTGGTTGCCCTTCTCTGCACACACTCTAATGGTTTGATGTCCTTCCTATACTGAGGCACCCAAACCTGCACACATTACAGTTAATATATCTCTGGGTAGTACACGGTTCTACAACTGCACAGCTACAATGCGATGGAAACCTATATACATCGCACGTCCTTCATGGTGGTGACTGTGCTGTAGCAGGTTCTTCTGTGAGCTTCAGGATACAAGCCTGGATTCAGAGAGTTACCACTAGCTAGCCCGCTTACCCTAATTTTCAGCTATGCGTGACAAATCTGGCTTCTGCATGTATTTCACTCTGCATCACAGTGACAGCAAGATACATGGATGCAACTGATAATGAAATGTGACCTGCAAGAAAACCCAGTGGGAACTGAAGTCTGAACGTATAGTAGTACATAGCGCTAACGCTTTGAAGGAACATATTGCAGATATCTTAATTTGGGCATATAATTACTGGATTATTATCTATTTTTAATCTATTTTTAAAATGAGAATAACAGTGGCTTCATTCACTGCAGAATTTTAGAAGATTAATGCTGGAGAAGTTCTCAGCTGTTATATCAGGACACTGTATAAATGCTCTAGGAGGAGTTCTCTTAGACTCAAATATTCTCTTCCAGTTCCAGTGTTTAGTAAATAATGTCTGGAGATGTACACTGAGTAATAAAGAGGGTAAAAAGAAATAGCTGCTCCCCTAAGAGGTACTGGCAATCCTTGTACCTTGAATGAGTCAAGGGTCCTTAGTGGTAAATGGTATGTGATCATACCAGTAACGATTGTATCTTCCTGCATATTCAAAACCAAGGGCAAATTACAGTATGTAAGCCTTTGTTCTTGGAAATGACTGAACTAATCTACTTGAAGAGTTTTTCCTCAGGCAGGGAAATTTCTGGCCAGGTGATAAATATATGGCATCGTTATAAATAACTGAAAAAAAACTGATTAATGATGGAAATCTGGGAGCAATCATAATAGATGTTGCTGAAACTATCTGAAAATACTAGGCTTTATTGTAATGTTAATCTGAAGAATTGTATTTAAAATTCTCAGAAGTAAATAATTTAATCATTCAATGTGAAATGTACATATTTTGTTTCATACTGTTTATGTTATTAACCTATTTTGACATAATTCTTTTATATAATAGAATTCTGAAAATTATTATAGAAGAAAGGAAAAGAAGTTTGAATTGGCCTAGGATGCAGGAAAGATATATATATATATATCTTTTTTATATATCTATATATAGATATATAGATATAAAATATACCTTTGTTCAGGTAAGCTATAGATTGTAATTTTTGCTTTGATTAATTTATACTTTGATTAATGTTTAATGCATTTTTGTGTTATAATATTGTGTTGGTAGTGAGGAAGTATCAAATTGTTATACATCATGGGTTTTGGGGAGAGGTTGGTTTGATTATTTACCAAGTCCTATCAAATTGCTGTATGTAGCCAGACACAACTACATCATTTAACTTATATTGGGTTCATTGTAATCATATATCATAGAATAAACAGTAAGGGTTAGCCTTAAGTATATGCCACCAGAGGAAAACTTTAATTAGGAAAGATTGAGGTTGACCGGTAATTACAGAGGTAACAGTTCACGCCTCTGTAGTTAGAGGTTGAGTCAGTGTTTCCAATATAAACCATTATTTTCTGGGTTTTCTACTCACTTATTCAGAAACTATGTGGTCATGTCCTCAGGACAATTGTCTTTTTAATATATATAGGTATAGGTAAACTGCAGTTGTAGCAATGAAAAAAAAAAAATCTACATTCAACAAACACTAATCTTTCAGAAACTGAAAAGATTCCTTAAATGACTGATGTGAAATTCAAAAACACTGTTGCATGAGAAAATCTGTGCAAAGATATTAAAATATTCAAAATAAATCTGTTCTAGTTATATCCTATAATGCAAGTTATGCTGATTAGTTCCAGCTCACCTGACTGCATTGCAGTACCTTTGATTTACTAATAACATTCTGTAACTCTTACTCTTAACTAGATTACAGTAATTAATATGCTATGGGTGATGTAGTTTAAAAATATGTTCCTAACACAGCAGAATGTTTCAGGATGAAGTGACTGCCTTGATTTTAGCTAAATTATTCCATGCTAAAGTTGCCTCCATAAATTATATCTTCATTTATTTATGTCTTTATTTATGTATTAATTTTAAAGAAGAGATGAAGAAGGCTGGAGTATTTGAAATCTTATTCAGGCTCAAAAAATGCTCCAAAAGTTGATATTTGATTTGTGTACATGTTCTACTCTTCAAAAGTATCATTGGAACAAAAATCTGACATTACCGTCCTTTGTTTGGTAGAATGAAGATTTTTGGACTGTAACAGCTGCAGTACAAATCACCTATATTCAGTGTCTTTCAGTACTAACAGTTCCTTATCCTGATAGTGATAGTTCTATTTTTTTTTTAAATAATAAATGAAGCAGTATCTTCTGTGTATGTAAGAGAAACAACTGGAAGAAACTAGCTCAGAGGGAGTGGTAACAATAACATGAACCGACTAAAATTAAAACTTTAGTTTATACACAGAGAAGTGGGATTTTTTTATTTGAAAGGTTCACATATTTTAGTGGGAAGGATTAACACAAAACTTAATTAGGAAAAGAATCACCAGAGTGGTTTATTGTTCATTTATGGCATTTGTTGTATTATTGAATTTTTAACAGTTCTTAAAACTCTTGTAGACCCTTTATTTAACAGGGGGAAATATATTACCCATACCTCAAAGAGCTTACCTTCTATTTTTAGATATGACACAATGAATAAGGATAATAAACTATACAGACATGATGAAGGTGAAGAGAACAGGGCTTGCAGCAATATGTTCAGGGAATGATTTAGTTTTGGCATTTAGAGACACAATGACTCAATTTCAGATTGGTGGGGTGTTTATTGTTGATTCATCTTGCACATTAGTTTAAGAAGGGAGTGCTAGGAGATACTTGAATGAAGAAAAGAGAGATTTTGCAAGCCAGAAGTTGAAGTGAGCTGGTGTACCAGGATGCCAATAGAGACATGGAGAGGTTGTGGGAGAAATGGGAGTTTAAACACTGGCATAACTGTCAGAATGACTGACTGACAAGACATTGAAATAGATGTGTATTTGTGTTCATCACCATGCATTAAGGGCTCCAGCCTGTAAAACGCAGTGTTCTCAGCCAATTTACCCATGTAGTTAAGCACATGGTTTAATTAAAGCATATGCAATTACATATTATCTAGCCTATGTATTTTGGTTTTGTCTTAGCAAGTATTAGCTCTTGGGGTTTGCTGTAAGTTCTAAACATGTTATTTATGTTTCATTTACTCTGGCTTTGCCTCCCTTTCCTCTTCTTTTACCTTGCTGCATCTTCATTTTTCATGACCGTAACTCTATTGTAAATCTGCTCATGAATGAGGAATATGTGAATTTTATCGAATATGGTGCTAGGTGTTTCTATATGCGTATGTGTTCTTTATCTCTTTGAACTGCTCTCCCTTCTGCCTTAGAAATGGATATTAGAATATGAACACTATTTTTAGAACTAATTTAAGAACACTAAATTTAATTATCAGATCTTCTGTTTCAACCGTTTACCATAACCATGCACATACTGGCTAGTGTGGGAACCGTTCCCTTAGTAAAGCCTACTGAAACTTTGCAAGGGGTGTGGAAAGGATGTTAATACCCAAAGCCCCTGCAGAGCAGGTTGGGATGAGTCAGATTATATCCGCTAGGGGTGTGCACTGCAGAGCAGTAACCTCACCACCCTGGGAGGAGAGGTGCAGCCGAGTTCCTCATCCAGGCTGTGGCACCTGCACAGTGAAACAGGCATTGAAGATATGGGCCAACACTCACCTCACCCACTTCAAAGCCCTGAAGAAAGATGGAGAAGGGTATCTGATCACCTAAATGAGTCTTAAAACAAAACAAAACAAAAAAAAAAAAAAAAAAAACAGAAAAAAAGCAAATAAAAAAACAGAAGCAAAAAAGCAAAAAAGAAACCAGAAAAAAAAAAAAAGATAAAGTTATATTGATATAATTACATATATGCACGTGTCTCCATCAGTAACAGTAGTGTAGTGTTCTCTGGGTGTTACGTTTCTTGTAGGTCATCATCCTTAATAAAAGGCAAGGATGCCAGTATCAGGGTTGTGGCTGTATTGAATAACTTACTAGAAAGAGGTGGATCCATTTACCAGATAAGAATTGGAGTTTAAACATGTAAAAGGCATTTGTAAAGGGGGATCACACACTAGAATCATCCTGTATTTCTCATGTAAAGTTGTGTTGCACAATTCTCAACGTGTGACGAGAAAAGAGACCTCTCTCAACGCTATCTGAAATATCAAAGCCTGGTTAGAGAACGTAACAATGGAACTCTCACAGGCAATGGACTATAACTGATATAATTTTAGAGGAGCCAATCACTTTAACAATAAAGTAGAAAACCCTCAGAAAATAAATCTCTACTGCTGCATTGGTTGCTTCAATCTAATGAGCATGAGGGGTGAATGAGCAGTAAAGCTGGCAGGAGCACTTCGTGGGCTCTAATCAGCTAAAAATTTGGAAGTGATTCAGGCACTAGGGAGGCATGTAAAGATGAGTTTCATCATCTAGCTTCATATAATGGCATGCAAGAACCAACTGTAACACAAATATCTTTGTGCTGAAAAAATGGAATGCGTTGAATGAGCAGTTGTGTGTGGGATTTTTTTTTTTTTTTCAATATGAAACCCAAAGGTCATCCAAAACCCCCTCACATGTTATGAAAAACAGTGGTCTTAACTTGGTCTGAGTTACGGAGTGGCTTCTGCCAGCTTCGTTGTCTCAGAAGACATTGAGATCCTGTTTTCATATCAAGACAGTCACAACACAAAAGTCTGATGGGTTTTATTCCATAGCTCATGGCTGGAGTTTCAGGTAACTGGGATGTGGACAGTTTGCACTACTCCACCATCTTAAGTTATATCATTATTTTCAGGCTGATGGGTCAATACAGAAAGCTGTCACCAACCAGTTTTTCTCATGTGGAAAATGATAAGGAGGATTACCAATTTACACCTGAGCCTATAAAATCATGTGTATCATTACTATTTTTTCAGTAAAAGTAAAACCTGAAGTAAAAAGATCATAGGAGCAGTGAAGCACACATTTGTGAGTCCTGAGAATGTAAGATGAACAGAATTTAATTGAAGCTTTCTGAAGTCTAGATTTTACTAGTGGCTTTTTAAAGAAGACTTAAATGTGTTGGCTAATCACTCTGGTGATTTTAGAGACCTTAATAAATCATCATAGAGAAATCAGAAACCTTACTTGAACTGAGATCTTCACAAATTCAGAACAGTCTAGTTCCGTTTGAGACTTTTTTCTTTCCGTTTGCTGTGTGACTGCATTGCTTTTCTTTACACATTAACTGAATGTGTTTACAAATAGTTATGGTGGAATTCGAATTTATTGTAAGACCCCTTTAAACTAGTGTGCCTATGTAAGGTATCTTTATGTATAAATTGCAATTTAATACAGGGCATGGCTTCATACTGGCACTGCTTTTAAAGTGGTACTGGTATTTGCAAGAGGGTGGTCTGTGCTCATAAAGAATGCTATATGTGAGTGAAAATCATACAATGGGACAAAAAAAATGCATACTGTTTCCTTTTTTGTCAATTTTCTTTCTCTGTGTTCAAGGTCACAACATTTTTCTTGTCCAAGGTGCTTTGTTTTTCTAGGGAACTGAGTACTGGCAATTTGGTGTGGACAATTAGGAGCGGAGGGGTAAACTGGAGAGATGCAGAACTTCAGGCTGGTCAAAATGGAAGAGCTCGAAATGTGCTTGCTGCTGGAAAAAGCAGAGCTTTGGCTGACTTTACCCCAGTGTAGACAAGACTATAGGCACTTCAGGGTGTGGACATAAGCTAGTGTTTGTATGATTAGAATTTGTTATTTTGACACTCAGCAAAATTCACGTGATTCAGTTAACATCAGATTTTTCTTAACTATTTGATAAAATGTAAAGCCTGTTTCATCAAAAAAGCTGCAATAATTGCTATAACATGACAACTGTAATGTAACATTTGTTATGGAAATTTGAAGTTTTACTAACACTTCCGTTTCCAGTTGGAGTTAATGAGAACAGCAGTATCAAAAGCTGCTTTTATAAGAGAAGACTCATTTCTCTCCATGTCACAGACTGCCTTTCAGCCAGCAGCTACCTGGGCTGTGCCTTTTCACCTGAGCTGTGGGTTCCACAGTTCTCAAACTCTGCTTCTGCTATACTTTATCTTTTAGAATAATGTTTGTGTAAGTGGCTCTTACAGTCTCAGAACATGAGAAAGCCATATTTTCTAGGGAGACATAATATCTTCTGTAGATCTTATGATTGGACCTGGGGAAACAAGCAGAACTATTTTTTAACCTCACTGTTTTTTTCTTTTTTTTTTCTTCTTTTTTGTTGTTGTTTTTTTGTTGTTTTTTTTTTTTTTAATTTTTAATTTTTAATAGACAGCTTCTTCGGTTCTGAGGGAAGGAATCTTTATGCAAAAGAAAAAAAAATAGTGTTCAGATTTTAATTTGAGTATGAAAAGAAGTATTTTTCCTTTTTAGTCCTTGTAACACCTGTGGTACCACAAGCAGCATTCACAGAATGCTGTTTGTGCTTCCTCCTTGAGACCCACTCCAATCATAACTTGCCACTGACATTAGTGAGCTGATGATATTAAGCTGGCAGAAAAAAGGGGAGGCTCGTGTTTGTTTTTTCTATCTGTATGCTTCCATAAGATATATATCTGGCATATTTCTTGTTTGTAACATGGACCTCATATGGTTCTATCCATGTTCTCTTGTTTCTTGCTTTTCAGACTGTCACAGTAAGACAGGGTGCCTAGGCTAGAACATCAGCTTGATTTCCCTGCTTCTCTTCTTTCTCCATTCTCTATCATTCTAAGATTCTTTGGTACAGAAATTGCAGTCTCCAGTCTCTACAAACATCATTGTTTCTTGTAAAGTATTTTCTGGTATAACCCAAACTGTAGGGAAGTCTGTTGTTTATAACAAGAAATAGTGTTTAGTGGATATAGGAAAGTAAGAAGTGCCACAAGTAAAATCTGTCTTCACACTGACAAAGTACTGCAAATCTAGCTGTAATGAACTACATTACAATAAAGTAACAAAGCTGAATTCCAAATCCAGTGGCCAATATAGATTCATAGGCAGGCATAGATGCATGCACTCAGCATCATGAAGTGCAAGCCAAGAAGGCATGTAAACGTTCAGTTCACTGCTATGATACAGAGCAGAAGGCAGACTTCAAAGACATCACACGATGTTGAAATTGGTTCCCTGCTGACTTGCCTAAAAGTGATTCATCCAGAAATGGAACAAAAAAATGTTTCATGTATAACAAAGAGCACGCAGCAGGAACTGGCTGTCCTTTCTTCACCATGTGAGTTTGGAAGAGTTTGTGAGTGACAGTGTCCACAACTCCTATATATGGCAAATAGCCTCTTTACCTGGGAAAAATCTGTATTGGTACAGAAAACAATTCAGTCCTTGATGACATGGAAAGGTTGGCTACTTGCTTTACCTGTCAAATGAGGTTGGGTGGAATTGGAGAGGGAGGCTACTTTATGAACTCATCATCAAAAAAAAGTAATTGCACATTGACATTTAATTGCCTACATAAACTGATTTAGATGATAGAGGACATTATATTTTTTTCTCACTACTGATTTGCTCTATGTATCATAGTCATATTTCAGTCTTTCAAATTTACAGGACAGGTGAAGCTTTTAAAGAATTTGCACACTAACTGCTTCCTTTTAGGCATCTAAATTACATGGCAGAACTTTCATAGCTCACAATGAAGCAAGAATCCACAGCAGCTCACTTTTCAGTGCTGAACTAAAGACTTTCATTTGTGTTCCTAAAAGAGACTTGGACTTGTGAAAAGCTGTCTGTAGAGCATTTACTTTTTAACTCTGCCCTCGTCACAGAAAAACAAGAAATCTTTCTAACAATTTGTCAGATTTCAATTTCAATTCAATTCAAATTCAACAACCTATGCCATACAGGTTCATCATTAACTCTCAGAAGAGTTTAAATTAATCATTTAACTTTTCTGAGAAAGATTTCCAAACATGCAAAGCAATTAGGTGCTTAACTCATACTGAGCTGGGAGGAAATAATAACCACAAGGCTTTAATGCGAGGCTTGTTTAATTATTCCAGATTACCCTGAGATCTTCAGATGGAAGGTACTGTATTATATCTGTTAACAAATGAACTGCTTTCTGTTGTCCAACAGAAACTGTTGCATTTTATTTCTTTGTTTACATGATTTGGGTAAATGTAAGTAACACACAGACAATACTTACGATGTTGAAACTTGCTGTTTGTGAAAAAGACTTCTGTTATGGAATAAATATTGACACTGGCTGTATCCTGTTGATTGTTTGTTGTTGTTTTACTTACTTTGATTGAGGTTTGTAAAGCAACATTTTGATCCAGGAGCCCATCCTTATTCAAGAACATGCCATAGGTTGAAAGATTTGTTGGTACCTTGGCAGGAGGTTTTGCACTGCTGCAAATGTGCTGTACCAGAGAGGGTTAGTTTTCAGCATGCTCCTTACACTTCTTTCTGCACACCAGCACCCGTCTACACAGGGAATTTCAAAGTCTTCACAAAAAAGAAAAGAAGAGAAACATCTAAGAACTGCATATAACCTTAATGTGATTGAGAGTAAAAATATTACCTCAGGCCTGATCTTGCCATCAGTTTCTTGTTTTCTAAAAGACTTGGTGTAAAGTACGTTAACAGGAATTGTATTTCATTGCTCCTAAAGCTGTAGCATCAGGCTCTTCGGTTTCAAACATTAGAAAGAATGACCTCCCGAAAGCAGTTATAACCTAAGAAGGACAGAAGCAACCATGTCAGGTTCTTGGTGGAGGCACACTCAATGCTGGAGTTCACCAGTTTTAGTAGAGGCTCACTTAGCCTGTTCCCTTTCTGTGCAGCCCCTCTGTTACTCAGTCAAGTCGCTGTATACCTCTGATGCATTAGGAGATGAAGAGTTCAGCACCTTAAGGAAATTCTGCTCTTCCCACCTTTATAACCTGGACTCTTCAAGACCAAGCTGCAATCATGACACTAAGACTTGGTTCAGAGTGACAGACTTTATTGCAAAATGCCTTCCCCCAGCCCCGTTGTACCATCAGCAAACCTTTAAGTAAATATATTAAGTTGTAGTGGTTTAAATGAGAAGTGAAATGTAGGGAAGCGAGTCATGGCCATTGGCAGGCTAATTTTGCTTGCTCATGTATGTAATCTTATTGCTGTGATTAGACTTTTCAGCAGGAGTCCCCATATGAGGTTTCTTGCATAGGAACTGGAGGCAGCAGTTTAGAAATCATGTCTGTTTGTTGACAAGTGACGTAACCTTTCAGATGAGAGAGTAGCATCAATTTACACAAGCAAACAAGAATCAAAATTATATACTTCTATATGAAGTTGTATATGTACTTCAGTAATAATCAATAGTTCCCTCAGTACACTTAGAGATTATTTCAAACCAGAAGCCATGGTAACTGTGCTCTCTCAACTTATTCACATGCCCAAAATGCTCCAAATTCCCGTGCAGTTCTGTTGTGGAGGTAGGTATGAATGGTGTACAATTATTTTCTAAGTTTGTGTTTAAAAATAGATAGGAAGCTTATTCAGTACTATAATAAAAGATGATTGGGAGTATTCCTCACTTATCTGGTGATTTTTATACTTTAGACCAGGGGTCCTCAAACTTTTTAACCAGGGGGCCGGTGCATGGATTAAGTGGCAGGCAGTCATCTGCAGCTGCTTGGTTTCCCCCCCCCCAACCCTGGTGGGGGGGGGTGGGGTGGGGGTGGTCTATAAATACTGGGGGGTTGGATTGAGGACCCTGGGGAGCCATATCCAGCATGCAGACTGTAGTTTGAGGACCCCTGCTTTAGAAAAATTAGAGTTTGGGTTGTAACCAAAGAACCTATATGATACCATTTTTATTCGGTAGTAAATTTTTTTTCAGGTGTGCTTTCCTGTTCACCTATTTGACCCTGTGGCATGCTTCTAGACACTAACAAGTGCTGGCTCTACCTGTTTGTGTGGATTTACACATTTTAAATCCCCTGCTCACACAGTTGAAGACTTTCTTGTAGTGAGTGAAAATACCAAAGCCAAAAATTCTTCCCAGTGTTTTATTGGCATATCATAATTTATGATGATTCTTCATGCATTAAGTGCCATGTTTTCCAGCCTTTTGGGCATATGGTGTGGCACAGTCAAGTATCAACAATATTATGATTCTTTTGTGATTAAAGATCTGGCAAGAGATTTGATAGTTTGATAGTTTGCTTATTAGCTAGATAGTGCCATAGGGGCACCTCATGCTTTACAGTCATTAGTTGCTAAAGATGTGGTGGGAAGACAGAAAGGTTGTTGGCTATGATTCTCTTAGCAAAAAAAATTTGCATAAAGGATTCAGTAATGAGTTAGCAGAACATAACACCAAATCATCAGGAATGGGACCTAAGTGAAATTTTTAAGATGTGTTTTCTTGATTATATTAGCATAATACAGACACATAATACTGGCATTGCATTTGAAATCTATGGAGCTGTAAGCATTTTTTTGACTAAGTAGACTCTGGAAGAACGATGACCAAGGTGAATACAGTTTTCCAGCCTTCAGTTTCTTAGTGAGAACTTCAGACCATAAGAAACATTCAAAATGCTTAGTGAAGTTGTACATGATTCACCTGTCTTACCAGAAAACACATAAATAACTGTAATAGTACTTGTTTGAAAAACACAGTATCCAATTGTCAGAGGATAGATTATTCAGATTATTCAAGGGTAGAGAAAATGAGGAATTAATTTGTATCTAATTAAATGTAAAATATTATTGCCTGCTTTGACAAAAGTAAGTTGATGTATCTGAATATATTTTAAAATACCAACCATTGAATGAACTATATTCAACAAATTACCTGAATGTCTTTGCACCTAGAGACTGTATCTTAAGCTGTAGGCATATTAAAAGCTTAAATAGAAGGTATTGTGGAAAATATTGGAATGTTTTTATATTGCAAATGTTTTGGGATTCACACCCCTTTTTTTTTTTTTTAACTAAACTCTAATTTAGTATTAGGAGTAACACTGTATTTATCCAACATTCTGGTATCCTAAGTTACTTGCCCTCCAGGCATTGGATCATTGCAGATAACAACAATACACAATTCAGTGATAAACCTTCTCTTGAGTTTCACTGTTGTGAACCTATCTCCAGAAAAGAATGATACTACTTGGTCATCAGGAATCATGCAATCGGTTGCCACCCCACATTCATCTTGTTCCATGTGATAGAAAATATCTCCTGTGAAAGTTATGACTAAGTGTGTCTCTTGCCATTGAAATGTGTGTTCATTTTCATTTTAAAGAGAGCAGTAAAGAGGAAAGTGCTGGAAGCATGAGATTCAAATGAGCACCTGAAGACAGCGCATAGCACCAAAGGGTTTTTTTGTCCTATTACATCAGGGCCAGTCCTGAGTAGCAAACTCAAGCATAGATGAAGGTCTTATGCTTTAGCAAATGGGGAGTTTTGCAAACATTTTCTTCAGCTTTGAAAACCTACATGTGGAAGACCTAAGATGCTTAGCCATGACCTTCCCCTGCATTTAGAATTTATAATGAAACTTGAGGCACTGCAACTTTAGCGTGGCTTGGGGGATTTCACTCCACTTATGCATTGGTCTGTCACAACAGCAGCAGTAATGGTAAAATGTGTAAGTGATTCATAGTTTCTCATTTACACCCAGGCTTGCGTCATGTACCACGTTGCATATTTCCTTTCTTTTCAAGTATGTTTTTTCGGACTGGTTTATTGTTGACTGGGAAGTGGAGCTGTTCCCAATGCATTCCTAAGGAAACATCCTGTACGGGAAGAGAGATTTGTTTTATTTTACATACAGCTGCCAATATACTTTAAAGTGGATGGTCTCCTCCGGGTGGGTTGTTTTGGGTTTTGGTTTTTTTTTTTTCCCCTCCTCCTAACCTAAATTTAAGTTTAAGGTCAGTTTGTAAGCCAGGCCTGCTTGAGGAAGGTCAGCCGAGGCTCATAGAAATTACTGCAAGTATAAAGAGTTTTAAGACCTCTTTAAGACATCTAAGGTTAAGGCCTCTATTTATGGATCTTTATGCAGCTAAAATGTGTTAAGGCCCCAAATACAAACTAACTGCTTTTCCTCTCTTGGTCCTATGAACAGCTACTCTGCAGCACAAGAAGTAACTGTGTATTTTAAAAGGTGAATTCAAAGCTCCCTCAAGATTAAAATCCCTTTCCCGAGATGCCACAGGCGACAACTGCTATTGACAAACAAAGTATAGGGCTCACAAATATATCACAGTACTGTTACCAGGCTGCTGATGTTCCAAAGAGGATGCTTTGCAGTCTCTGTATTCTCACAGCTGTTACAGGTCTTTCATGTCAATATGTGATTCTTCTCTTAACAGTCATGAGAGAGCAGTAAATTGAGGTTTATTTCTCTGTCTTAAAACATGGTGGAGAAAGAGATAAGTATGAGATGCCATACATGCTGTACCTAAAAACTTTAGCAGAAAGTCTTTTGTTATTGCTGATATATTGTCTCAGAGAAAGTTGGCCTTATAAGGGGGGATACTGATTCTTCAGGATTATGCACAAGGTATTTAAAATTTGAGCGTGAGTCTTCTGAAGAGCCAGTTTTTGAGGCAGAACAGGTACTCCTTATCAGCAACAATACAGTGTGCCCAGCACTGTCCCGATACAGAAACTGTTTGTGAGAGTGGGGTTTGAATTCAAAGACTTTCCTGGACCTGTTCAATCTTGTACACTTTCCTGAAACTGTGAACAAGAATGCTGGTTATGACAGGGTCGGGTTTTTTTTCTGGTTAGAATATGTGTCTAATGGGAACTGGACTAGAGATCACACAAAATAGTAGCAATCAGCTACTAGTCCCTAGAGTTGGATTTGGAATAGTTATCTGAAGAAGTGTTCTTTCTCTTGTAACCAGTGCTTGTATTTTTCTGTGTTCCTTAGGTGTACTTGTACTGTTGTTGCTGGTTAGCTGAAACTATTGAAATGAAAAGGTCCTTTTCAAAATATGAATGTTGCATCCAATTTAATAAGGGCTACTGAGCTGAAAAAAAAAATATTTTTTTTTTTGTACAGACCCGTTCACATCTTTCTGCATTTTGCAGTTTTCTGTATCTTTTTGCGGAGTGATGGTTCTTCTTGTTGCCTCCTGGATTCTTCATGCAAACAGAAACAAAAAATACTGCCTTCTGAAGGTAATCTCTAGAAGTGTATAATGAACAATATTGCATTTTCATGAAGCTTGCAAAGAACAGCTTTTATACCTATGCTAGATGCCAGACACAACACCCCTTTTCTTAGGTAATTTTCTGGCCAGAGTATATTTTCTTGCTATAAAAAACAGATGAGCTAGTTGTCAAATTATATGCATTAGAAAAGAGAAGAAAAAGGAGTTTATTTTCAGATTATCTTATATATATTTTAATTAAGCTCTTTCAAGGCCTTCTGTTTTTTGTCTGTTTTTAAGATGAGCTTTCTAAAGCTCCTACAGCACTACTTTCAATTAGAGATTATCATTCCACTTTCTTTTATCTTTTTTATCTGACAAAACACTTTCAAATTAATTGCTTCTGTGATTTAGTTCAAAATGAAACAACCAATTTAATTATTACATAATGGGTTATGTTTCCTCTGTGTCATTATAGAAGGCAGTCTAGAAGAGAGGGACACAGCTATTATCCTTGCACACAGTTTCAGGAAAATCCTTGAAGAAACATTTCCTCAGAAATCCAAAAGGAGAGCTTTGCTTAAAATACTTGACAAAGGTTCCAGTAACTTTATCTCAGCCTCTTTGAAATAGTGATTCTAGTCTTTAAACTGATTTCAGACTTTAAGTGATTTCAGCACTACATATTTAAGGCCTGTGTTTCGTTGCTGATGCAAACATTATGAACTAAAATTTCCAATGGCTTTTGGTCCACCCTTAGTTGTTTCATGAAGGAAAATCAAGCGTCAGTCCAGCGTGATTTTGCCATCAGCTGTAATGGATAGTAGAGCTTACAGCATATTAATTCCTCAATGGCACAAGGAACAGGAGCAATTCAAGCTATGGATTGCATTTGAAGATGGTAAACTCAATCCAGAAAGGGCAAGAAGGTGATAATTACTTTGTCTGGCATAGAGAAGTGAAATAGATGAGAGAAATGGTGTGTTGTAACTGATTATAAATCTCTTAAGCAAAACACTCCCTGCAAAGTAGGTAATTAAAGGTCACGACGAAAGCTGAAGAGTTTGCTGTAACTTGACAGGCATACGCTGTGAGTGGATTTTGTTTTTTTGGTTTGTTTTTTCTGTTTTGGTTTGGGCTTTTTGTTGTTCTTTTTCTTTTTAATTGCATGAGCTCAGTTGAGTTATCATAACACAATTGAAAAGCTCCGTTAATATGCAGGTCAAAACATGTGTGGCTATGTTAACTGTCTTTGCTCAAGTATGAATTCCCTTTAGGGTATACACACCCTGCAAGCAGGACTTCAGTTGTCATATGCAACTTCACTGTGACTTTTCACAGCTATCATGAATGACCTGAAGTACTTGAGGGAGAAAAAAACCCTGGCTGGCTGCAAGTAAAGCTAAATAATTAATTCATGTCTATCCCCTCCTCAAAGAAGTGTTCTGGGAGCCCCAGACTCTAAAAATTTCAGTATGCTTCTCCTGGGTGGCAGATTTGGTCACATCCCACAATGCAGAGGGCTGCAGGTAGTAGTTTGACAATGTGTCTGCACCTTAGTGCGCAACTGAAGTTTGGATGAAGAAGGAAATGACAGATCAAAAATAGAGGCAAATAAATACAGTGGCTTATGGGCTATGTAGTTTCACAGCATCACAATTTGTGCGTGCAAGCTTGGTTATCACCCTACTGAGTGGGGAAGAATTTATTTTCAGAAGAATCTTTATTGGCAATATCTCGTGCTCAGAGCATGTGAGGACAAAGGACAAACTGGTGCTAAGTACATGCTGTTCATATCTGCTCCAAATGTGAGAGCTATTCTCATATGCTGACACACTTCCTCACTGAAAGGTACAGTAAATCATAAAAAGGAACAAAATAAGGATTTATACCCTAAACACTTTGTCCCCTGAGATGGTCAATCTATTTATAAGTCTTGAAAGATTTTGACACTGTTCTTTCACAGGTAGACTAGTGGTTAGCTTTGTGAACTAAATTAAGGAAGCTTGATGTTCTGCAGATTAGAGTTAATAATACTTTGCTCTGGACTATAGTTACTGAGAAATCCACACAGCATAAAAAACACAGAGGAACTCATCCCAGCAAAAGTAATTTGAGTTAGCCAAGTGTGGTTTACTGTGATATTACATATGGGACAGACGTAGAAGCTAAGAGATTTATTCAACATCAAAATGATATTTAGTACGAGGAATAGAAATAGAATAATTTAGGACCACATAAACATTGTCTCTAACCACTATGCATCTGCTAATTGTATATTTCAGACTTTTTTCTCACTGCAGTATGAAATAGTATCTCTGATACAAGGACAAAAAGGTGGTTTTGCAGTGTACAATTTATGGCTTGGGTCAGACAGAGCCTTGTAAGTGTTGCTGGTTTTCTTCAAATAAATTTAAAAATACATTATGTTTCACCATTAAACTCGTGTAACTTACAGTAACCTTTTTGCAGATATAATCACCCATGTCGAGTGATCTTTCACCATATTTTTTGAGGGTTTTTTCCACAGGTTGTTGAGAAAAATATTACGAAGTGTAGAATACCTGAAACTGGATTACTCAGGTTCCAAAAAGACTGCGATTCACCATCGTTCTTGAAGTCATGTAGCCTGTGGCTAAACTACTTTAATGCCACTCCAGTTTAAAAAGACAGAGTTAACTAGGTTTAATTACTTGTTTCATCTAAAAATTGAACTGATTTCTATTATTAGTTGATCTATTTATTGTACAAGTCAAAATTGTTTTGGCTTCTTGTGTATCTCAGCAGTGATTTATCATAACTTTTTCCATCTTCCATGCTTTTAAAATTCCTGTTGTGTAAATTAGCTGAGGCTCCACCTTAATGTTTATCAGTGAATTGTAATAAAGTTTTGTGCTGAAAGTTGAGGAGCAATTCAAATTAAACTTGGGCTGTCTCATATCTTTTCTCCAAACTTGAACTAAATACTTCTGAAATGCTTTAAAACTCTGTTAAACATGAGGTGCACTTGTGAGTAGTATGGTCAGTTTTACTCTGCCAGAAGGTGGAAAGGAATGCTTTTTAATCTCTTAGGACACATGTTAATTCCCATTGATTGCTCACAGCTTGTGGCTGGGAATGAGGGCCTTCAAGCAAAACTCTCAAAATATCCTAAAATGCCCTCCTCTGCTCCTGAGATATTTTTGGCTTAATGGGAAGTAGAAAATAATGTCATACTGATCCCTCATGTGACTCCTTACCTCTTTGAGTCCCATAAATTGGCTTGAATCTCATTCATTTGTGTAAGAGCTAAGTGGATAAATCCCGTGACTTCTTTCAAAATCTCAAAGGAAAAGTTCATTCTGTTCAGATAAACATCCAAACTTTGAACACTGTTGTACTTACCCTTCTAATGTTGTGAGTTTCAACTATGAAAGTCACAGGAGTCTCCTTCTCTCTTTTTATTTTCTTAACTCCATGTTTACTCAGGGAAAGAAAAACCAAAACCTTTCAGCTACATGGACGTTATCAGAAAAACACTGATGTTTTCAGTGAGCTTGTTGCTGAACTTCATGATAAACTGGCAAAGTCCTGCCAGTCTGGTAGTGCCTGTCACCATGCAGCACGCTCCCCACCTCAAGCCATGCATTGCTCCCTCCTTCCAGACTTCTACCCCACTACACACTGGTGGGACACAGGACCATGCCCTGGAGTTGCTGTTTTAGAGGTGGTGTTATTGGCTTGAATTGCTTTTGTGGTAGCATGATGACCATACAGGATGTGTGTGTGTGTGTTATTAGGTCTCTGAAAATCCCGTGTGACGTAAACAGCTGAAGGTATTACTTCCCCCAGCTGTCTGCCTTACCCACTTCTGGACACTGTCATTTCTGAACCAGGTATGTCTGATCCCACCAGGAACCATGATACACCAGGCTGAAAAGTGCAGCAGCTGACTGACAAAAGGATGGGATATTCCCATGCCTCAGGGGCAGCCACCTCTCCCAGAGGGGCTGGGTGGGGGGCTGGCAGCCATAGGTGTTTCAGACTCCTGTTTTAATCTGTCATAACTTGGGTGACAAGCTCCTTAAAGTGTTGGAATGGACATTTGCTTCACTGCAGGCAAATTAAAGTTTTTAGTAAACCTGCATTTTTTTAAAAATCCTGAACAGTAACATGCTGACAATTGACAGGTAAGATAGGGTATAAATATTTTATTGGTATTGCATTTTTTACTCTTTTGTTGTTGTTGTTGTTCATGGTACAGGAAAGAAAGAGCTCTTAGCATATCTGGGATTCTCCAACATCACAAGCATTCATAAGGTATCTCTCCTCAATACTGTCTACAGCTCCCCGCAGCTTCCAGTTAAAATACTTATCTTTGATGAATTGTGGTTTATTTTTCTCTACTGTTGTTAGTCTAGAATGGAACAATACAAGACTGTAATCATTACTGCTATCTATTTTTTAAATCTTTCCTATGGTAGTGATACAAGAAGGACTTTGTCAAGTTAGTGGATATAAAAAGCAAGCAGTCAACTTGGTCTATGTTGCTTTACTGTGATAAATATTCTTCCATTTCTTGAAAGAGGGAAAAACAGAAACCATCAAAATTAATTTATTATGAAAAAAAAAACCCCAAAAAAACAACAAGCAACATAACCATTGAAAGAGAATTTCCAGGATCAATAGAAAAGTTCTTCAGAAAATAAAAATGCTTGGTACTCATGTGGATTGAGATTTAATTTTAAAATCAGGAATTACATCACAAGGTTTTACATACTGCAGGTTTTTTACTTTTATCTATGCCTGGTTCACATAATTAAACTATGAGGACTTGAATCAAAAGTGCTTTGGTCATGAAGAATGGTGTTCAATGACATTGATTCTGAACTTCTGCAGTAAACTTTACTACACCTTAAGGCTTTAATTTGAAGATCTTATCCTAGAAACGTGAATACCCTGTCTATGAAAGGAGAAAAACATTGTTCCTGTGTCCCCAGGCTGAAAGACTTTTTTTTCATACACTCAAGAGCATCCTTGGCCAGAAAGTATTTAGTCTTCTGGAAAGGCCAAGTATAAATATTCACTCTCTTTTGCTTTAGAATGAGCAGGAACAAGTAAGATGTAAACACAGTGTTTAGTGCAGTGAGAGAGCAATTGTCATTAATATCATTAGTAACCCCAACATAATTTATTAACATATGAGTAATCCAGATGCGCATCTTACTAATTACATTACTTTTCCCCAGCAGGTGTACTTGGCACAGAAAGCTTAGTCAGAAATTATGTGTCTTCAAAAAATCTGTTTTGTGAAGAAAAATATAATATATATTATCTGTTATTAATTTTCTAGCTTTCTAAACCGTTTCCTTCTCTTCAAGGATGTGCATTATATACATTTCCTATCCATTGCAGTTGGGCTATGTGAAAGAGCACTTCCAGATTCTCATTTGTATCAGAAGACAGTGATTTGTCCCACAGACCTAGTCCAACCATTCTGTCAATCAAGCAAGGACATCTCTGATTTGGCATACAGCAAAACTGCAGTATATGGTACCTGCATTCCTGTATCACAGGAATTGTCTGCAGTGCATAGACTTTACAGAAAATCACTTTATAGTCGAGCTCTACTTGTATGTCAGCTCTAGAAGTTATGTATTTATTGCATATGTGCCAACCAACTGCACTGAGCAAGTCCTGGGGACAAAAACAAAATTAAAATTATGGATTTACATTTGTAGCATACAGAGAGCTTTAGAGCTGCCATAGAAGTCTATACAATAAGTGAAAACTACATCTTCCTCACTGTGAAGTGAGAAACACTAGATTTACTGTCTATGTCCATGTTACTGGCAGAAATACATAAGCAGAGTTTTCCAGAAAAGATGAAGCTGCATACTTTTCACAAAGTAGAGCTTTACACTGCATGAAAGTTGTAGGAGCAGGGTAGAAAGAAAAGAGTTGTTTCTATACCCCTCTTTTGTTTACTTTAATTTGAAATTATTTCTGCAGAGTGTTTAGCAACCCATTCATGAATCCCAGGCAGGTTACTTCAGCCTCCTGCCTATTATGCAGCATCTAGATCATAGACATATATTTTTCTACCTTTGCACAAAAATAAATCGAGTTTCTCCTGCAGACTCTGAAATGTTGTGAAATCATTGCTAATTGCTTAGTGTGCATTATATGGATTAGGAAGTAATAATAAGCCTACATTTGGTTAACATTACATATATTATGAGCATACAAATATGAGCATACAAATTCCAATGACTTGTAAATTGTGACAAACAGCAAGGGTTATAAGGGCTTTAACACAAAAAAAAACCCAACAAAAAACCCCCAAAAAAATCCCAAAAAACCCAAACCAAAACCCAAACCAAAACAAACCACCAAACATAAAATCAACAACAACAACAGCAGCAACAACAACAAAAAAAGAAGGTGATATTACCATTCATGCACATATAACAGCCAGGGAAAAAAAAAAAAGAAAAAAAACAACCCACAACCAAAAACCGGTATCTTGTTTTATCCTCCATTATTTGCTTTATTTAGTGTCTCTATGTCTGCAAGTCCCAGCCAGCCGTATTGATTAGCTTTTCTGTTTTGTTGCATGGACAGTACTTTCTTTGTGTGTCTTTTCTCCTTCTATTACACCACAATCCAATAATCCCCCTCATCAAGCCCATGGCAATATGTAAAAACTTCAGAAATGTATCCAGAGAGCCCAACCATAAAGCTAGTACCGTCAAGTCTACCGCTAAACCATGCCCCTAAGTGCCACATCTACAGCATCTTTAATGATGCAAAACTGAGTCTCAATGGCTTTTCAGTGTAAAAAGATTTCAACAGCTGAGAAAATCAAAGGTTTTTTTACAAATTTTTTTTTTTACAGAAATCTCTAAAACTCTCACAGAATGTGTGTCTTTTGCTTCTCAAAACAAAAAGAGCAAATAGCAGCATTGATGATGAACATTACTGACATACAAGGGATTTGCTTTCTACTTGAAAGAAAAAGATTGTGTTAAAACCTGTAAAGCAGGAATGTGAGGAAGGGAGATGGAAAAAAGACTGTTATTGCAAAGGCTTTCCTCAAAAAATAAGTTCTCATGGCAGAGTTTTGTCAGTGTGCCTTGATCTTCATAGTTGATGGGAGAGAGTTTAAGTAAATTTCATGGTCTAGTTTTATTCCATTAAGTTTCTACTGCTGTGAAGGAAAATATTTGGCTAGCAAACAGAGGTATTGTGCAGCTTAACCTCTGAATGCTCATAAATCCTCAAAGATGTGTTAGAAGCATACTTTATTTACTTCTTATCTATTTGGTGAATTTACTGACTGCTTCTAGAATCCTCATCACCTCTAAGTAATCAGTACTGAAACTGGTCTACTGAGCTAAAGTATTGCTGTTGCTGGTAGGCTTTCTCCATTATTTCATGGGAGGAGTAGGCAGCAAGAAAATAGGAATTTTGCCTTTGGCGTGTTGACAGTATTTTTTTTTTTTTTTAATTTTTCTACTTTGTATTTACAGACCTTGAAGGGAAATTTTGGTTAATGTGTATGTATTGAACACCCACTCAGTAAATACTTTAACATTACACAATTAGGTAATTTGTTGATTTTTATTTGCATCTTTTCATCACAGACAATTTAAAAGAATGCTTAAATGTGATCCTATCATGCAGTAAAGAATTTGTAAAAACTGTCTATAAGCAATTAAATTTCAACTCACAACTTGCTACGTGCATATACTCCCACATATACAGTTTACATTATAAGTTCATGTGCCTGATGCTTAAATTGCGTCATTGTTTCTTATGTTAATATTTACGTGTTTGATGTTCCCCAACTTGTGGACAGGAAGATAATTGTACTGTAAATTTTGTCAAGATCCACTGCAAATTACATTACCAAGCCTGTCTTTACATTACGTTTTTCCAAACGAGGAGGCTGTACAGTTACTTGATTGATTAAATATGGTTTCCAGCATGGAATAGCTCAATGTATTTGCTAGAGTAATTATTGGAGTGATTGGAAATTTCTTTCACAATATGCAAATAAGGTTAATAGGCATTTACACACTGATAGCTTTAATTCTATCTTTATCCATGCTACAGTATTTATATCTAAAGAGTATATATATTTAGAGAGAATATGCAGGTGAAGATTATTTATATTTATGGATTAAATCCTAGGCCACAGAAATCAGAAGCAAAAAAACCAAAATCTCAGAAGGGTCGTGACTTCATGACTTCCCTCAGTGGTCTTCTATGTTGAAATATGTTTTTCTGTTGGCTTTTCTTGAACCTGGGTTGTACTTCAACCTCTATTATAACCCCTTTCTTAAAAAAAAAAAAAAAAAAAAAGAACTTCTCTATAAGAACACTTCTAATTGTCTGACTTGGTTTAGATTAAAATAGTTTAAAAGACAATTTCAATATTTCATTCAAAGTTTTCATCAATACAGAATCTGAATGCATTCAAGAATAAAACCAGAAAGATTAAAGTTTGTTTTCTCTAAAATATATCATCACCAGGATCACACAGTTTTAGCTGGAGAATGTGATTTATTTGAAAATTATCCCTGAATTTTTGAGTCCAGATTTTAATATACACAAACATGCAGTATAGTGATAAAAATTTTATTTATTATTACAAGAGATTGTCTTTCATAAGTGTAATTTTACGTTCTTTCATTTTACAAATTTTTTTGTAAAGAAACTATCTTCTCAATATGTGGTACTTCAGCTATTGTAAAGAATTATAGTATTTTGTTATTAATTTAGTTGAAATATTAATGTAATGAATTTATGCCCTTTATAGTTCAGGTCTGTACGTAGCCAAGCAGAGGCCCAGCAAAAAATTTTCCTGTCACCTGAGTCTACAATGATGTAATGTTTTTTTGTCTCATTTCAAGATTAGGTGGACACGACACCATCTGCTACTCTTTACTTTCATCATTTTGTTCTACCTCCTAACAAAAACCTGAAATCTTCTCACACCCAAGATGTCTTATCAAAACAGGCAATTGCTGAGAACACATAGTGTAAGCAAAGTAATCTCTGGGAAATGATCCAAAGACAATTTTCCTCTTCTTTTCCTGAATGTAAATCAGGATCAACTTCACTCAAGTGGATACAAAGCTGGAAGGATGAAAACCCAAGATTGAAAGTGTGTGGAAATAATGGAATGTTTTTATCAGGCAGAACTACAGTGGAAATTTTCACTGGGAGAAAGAACAAAAAGGAAATAGAAGTGTTCTAGATAAACAATGTCTTCTTCAAAGGGAACTAAGCTGCTTTCACTCCTGTCTTTTGATAAGTCACTGTCTCCTATGCACATCCAAGTTATATGCACAAAAATTTTTAGCCTGGAGTTTGGAAGTGGAGTGTACTGAATTCAGAAAAGGAGTAATTCAGAGAGCTGGTCTTTCTTTTCTGCCGCTATACCACATGTTCCAATTACATGTTCAAACATGTTACAACAGCACAATACAATTTAGCACAAGATGGGTTGTACTAAATAACTTCTGATGAAAATGCAGTCCCATGTGCGTTTTTTTGCCATTTTGGCTGAGGAGCTTTCATCCTCTAGTAAATAAAACAGATGTAAGAATCTCAGATTAATTTAAATGGGTTATCTGAAATTTACTCTGTGTTTCCTGAATTCAGATCATAAACTAAGTGCCTTGACTTCCAAGCTCCTGCAAGTTTATTTAGAAGTTCTTTTGTTTGGAAAAGCATTTTTGGAAAACAGTTATTCAATGAAGAAAATTACACAGTGAAAGGATATGAAGACAGCTGTGAAAAGGGTGATAGTTTCACATGATGTCATGCCACTGAAACACACCCTTATCAAAGTTTGATGCCATGTTTTTTTAGCTCTTTAACATTCAGAGTGAATAACCTTTAATGTTAGTTTACTCTTGGCAGATTAGAAAGATACCTTTTGTCATATTATGCTTCAGTAGCAAAATTTCCCCCCTCCTTAAAATTGTCCTAAGGGACCTTGTTTAATTTCTTCTGATATATTTGTAAAAGTTCTATTTCTCTGATGGCACATGACAAATACTTAACCCTCCTGTTACCAATGAGGATGCACTAAAGAAGGTCAAAAATGCTTGTTAATTTCACAGTTCTATTCTTTATCTATTTGGTATGGAATAGAAATGAAGTAAAAAGAACACGTGAAATCATAACCACCAAATTAACATGAAAGAAATATTCAAACTGGTATCCAAGTTACAAACTGATGTCAGTGTGTTCATCACATGCTCTGGTTTAGTCTGCAAAACAAGTAAATGCAAACCAATGTGATTTTGTCTGCTCTCTTTTAGGACTGATGTTGAGCTTTTTATGCAGCTTCATTCATTCTGATTTTCCATTTTTGCCAAACTTCCACAACTTCCATAGCCACTCCTTTTAAATAATGCTAGAATCAGTTTAAATTAGAACTTTTCAACACTGCGGTATTCCTACTAAAATATATCACAAGTAATTTAATAAATTTAAATTGAACAGTCAAACACAATTTCTTTATGGATTTTGACTGACTTTAATTTCAACAAAGGAAGCTAAACTATGCCATACATTCAGCAAATAGTCATAATTCATGTTCTATCAGATTTTCACTGGAGATTAATTAATGTCACTTCATTGAGAAGGAAACAACCAAGCATGGTGTTAAGTAGCAAAACTAAAATTACAGTTTTCTGGTTTTGGTATTTTTTTTCCATTTTCCATTTTTCCATTTATGATTTTATTAATTTACTCTTTTAAATCCAGTTCTATGTTCTTGTAAAGTCCGTTTTACTCCTCTTATTCTGCAGATTAATTTCTGAATGGAAGTGGGTTAACATGCAAAGCAACATACATACACTCCCACTTTCCCTTCAGCAGTGTTTCACCAGTTGCTAGCTCCAGCTACGTTCTTTATAGACCCTACCTGTTGTTTCTTCTTTATCTGCCCTTGGAGCTTGATAAAAAACTTAAAGAAGAGCTTTTATACTGCCTGGCTTGGAAAACAAAACTTTGTAGGGATTGGGTTTTTATTCTACAGAAGCTCCTGACAGCTTAGGATTTAATTTTCATTTTGAAATGGATAAAACACTGAGCTTTGAATGGACTGATTCCATTGCATTACTGTTACTTGTAGTAACTCAATTTATGCATTTATATAAAGGAACATTCTTTAAAGAAAAAAATCATCAAAATTAAATACTCAAAGTTCCA
>JAVJGJ010000047.1:88402987-88426962 GCA_035590215.1 Microhierax caerulescens | reverse complement strand
AAACGAACTCTTAATATATAAGTCCAGCTATTTTGTGTTGGATTCACTGGCACTTGGCCTTGCCCTAGCGGGGGTGGAACTATGATATACGCCTTAGGGAAGGGAAATAGTGGTTTCGATGAGTCTATTTAACTACATTCTGTTTGATTGTGTGTAGTTTTAGTTTTGTGTTGTCAACTACTTGCTTTTTTATTTAAAATTATCCCGTGTAGGCAATACCCTAAAATACAATGCAAATTCTTCAATGAAATACATACATTTATGCAAGTTGCATATATAAACTTGAATCAAATGTGATGGGAGGACTGCTGACTCCTCTTGACTTGATACTACATTAAATCAAAGGATTAAACCTTCTCTCCAGACATGGCTTCAGGCTATTGCATCTGTGAACTGACAGATTGCGAGTGTTGAAAGCTTAACAAATCTATCACAACCATATACGTGACTCCACCCAGAAGTGGATTAAGCCAGGGAATTCAAACTAGCTAGGTTTATGGATCATCTCATTTAGACAAGTAAATGAGACAGGCTTCTGTCAGTTCATATTCTGAACCTATTTAAAATCTTTCTTTTCTGAAAGCAAATATGATTTCTGCTTTGCTAGTTACTAATCATTGGAACTGTGTGAAGCTTGAAAATGCTATGCCTTGAGAGATTTCAGGACCTACACTTTACCATGTTTCCTATTTGCATCTTCTTGCAGTGCATGTTTTTTTGCCTTAAATTTGAGGTTTGTGATTTTTCAGTCTTGAGTTAGGGTGAAAAGATTAAATATAGGAAACATAAAGTATTCATGTTTCCCCAGCTTCCCTAACAGTCACCCATCCTAAAATGCTGCACAATGCTAAGAATGCAGAAATTAGCAATCATTTAAGATTTTTAAATTAAGAAATTCTGTTCCAAATGCTTATCCTTCTTCAGATATGTTTTCTAATACTTACTGCTTAGTCTAAATATCTTTTTAATATTTCTGGGATAAAATCTTGATCACATGAAAATCAGCAAGAACTGATTTTCTTAATTTCCATGGATGCAACAAAGTTTTGCTATAACCTTGATGTAACACTGGATGTATCAGGGTTACTTTATATAATACAAGGTACATAAACCACACAATAGTGGGAGAAACTACAACTCAGAGTCATGCAGTCACAATTACTTCCCTGTAATTTTCTTATTCTGCATTTGGAAGGATAGGGGTAAGGACATGGTGCGTTTTCTGACTGTTCTATGCAAGTAGTAAATCTGTCATACTTCTGACCGGTGAACTGAAAAAAGTTATGAGTAGCACGTAAATAATAAAAGCATCCTAAATGATGCATTACATCATGAAAGAACTTTTCACATCTATAAGAAAATTTACAAAATACTTGTGATAGTAATAATATGGAAAGACAAATGCTGTAATCGGAACAGCTTCATGAGATACATGTATTAGTGTAATCAATAAATATTCATGCAGCAATGCTAGTACTCTTGTTAATGTTTATGCTAGTTTACTAAACCACAGTATTTAATGGATGCATGCTCTGGATCTTCTCCTCGGCCTTTTGTCTTTCTGTGACTGCAAATGCAATACCTTAGGCAAAAGAGCAAACTGATGTGTACAGAAATTCTGACATGTCCATTACACCATATAACACATGGCTGAGAAAACATGACAGTTAAGAAGGTGAGTAGCAACATGAGTTCACTGACAATGGGAGAGGAGGGTCTGCTTGACTACTGGTGGGCTTATTTGGAGGAAGGTGAGTGAGAGGAAAGTACCTACATGATGTGGAAAATGCCAAGATGGCTTTTAGCTCTCCCTTTTCTTACACATGCCAGAAGGCCTGAACTTTATCAAATAGGGGTTTGACCCTAAAAGCCTGGATACAAGTTCTTTCCATTACTTGCAGAAGATATGGCCTGCATTAACCAGGTAGACAGGGTTCCTCTAGGAAAAAATAAATGATGGTGCTGGTCAGAGAAGCCTTTCCTAGATAAGGAAATAAGTGAAATCCTTCTCTTGGGAGAGCTGTCTTCTTGGGAAAAGCCTGCCTTGAGCTAAAATTCAAAACATTTAAAAAAAAATTTCCATACCCATCACAAATGTCTATAATTACTTTAGGAAGGGACTGGAATCTGGACAATACAAAAAGAAAAAAAAATAAGCCATTCTTGAAGCCAAACAACATTTAGTTCACCCTTCTGTCAGGATAGAGCACATTCTTGAGTGACACGTGTTATCATCATCACTTATAATTGTCCACACAGCTTGGGGCCTGTTTGCGAACACTGACTGCACATTGACACCGGCAAGGGCATATTGCAATCAGCACAGATCTGAAAATGGAAATAATTTCAGAGTTCTGCCCCTGCAAAGAACAGCAGGTGACACAATGTGCTTAACATCAGTAAGGTTTGTAGTGGTTAGTAAGGTAAGGGTACATGGAAGGTGAGAGGATCTGCTTTGTTAAAGATACCCAGCCAAGGACTTTCGCAATGCAGAGGGGATAATAAATAAAGGGGAAAGTGATAAACAAGACCATGCAGAAGCACAAGTCTGGTATACAGGGGATAACAGATACAGTGGTGAAGTCTCCACTTGTTGACTGATGGGCCATTAACAAACTCCAAATACAGTTTTGGAGAAGGTCACCTGGATTTTCTAACTGATAAGAGGGGGGAAACAAGAGAAACACGAGGATCTGGGATGTTAGAGGGGAAATCTGTGGGATTTATGCAAAACTTATGAAGCAGTGTTTAAGGGAAGGGGATTGGTAAGGAACAAAAGGGGGAAATAAGGAAGCACGTTTTTAATGTAAGGTTGATCAGGCACTGGAACAGGTTGCCCAGGGAGGTTCTGGAGTCCTTGAAGATATTAAGAAGCTGTCTGGACATGGTCCTGGGCAAACAGCCCTACATGGCCCTGGATGAGCAGGGAGGGTTAGATGACTTTAAGAGGTTCCTTCCAGCCTGAATCATTCTCTGACAGACATAAAGAGGTATAAAAGGGGCTGGCCACATGTAAAAAGTGGGTCAGTACAATTTTTTGACCATGTTCTGAAGATGATCACCACAATCTGTCCTGTCTCCTTATGAAATTATTTCTTAACCATCTTTCTGTGTAACCTGTATAATTTTCTGTGCCAGCAAATGGCAAGACAGGCAGAAGTGAGTGCAGGTCTGACTGGAGTCAGACCAGGGATGTGAGCACCCCCAGGTCTTTGATGCCAGCAATTAATGTTGGGGGTCTCAGTATCAGTAGTTAGAAGGCGCATCACTCTGTGTTGTCCTTGTGGGTCTGTGCCCTGAGTGCTACATGAGGAAGCAATGTCAGTGGGATTGATGCCAGCTACTGCAGTCAGGCTGGGGTGTAGGTGCCCCAGGGTTGTGGTAACAGCTACTACAATGAGTGGGGGCTCAGCATCAGTTAATGAAGCAGGTGGAAGGGTCTTGAAGTTCCAGCCACTGGGGTGGAAAATAGTGTGTCCTGGAAACCAGCTACTGGGGGGACTGTGGTGAGTGAGGCAAATGTAGGGCTCAGTGCCAGCAGCTTGAGTGGGACTGTAAGTCACAGCCCAAGTACCTGGTGCTGGCTGCTGTGAGTGGACCAAAAATCTGTGTCTCCCCCAAACCAGGTGAGCACGGTGTGTGTGTGTGTATTTGTTGGCAAGTTTCAAGCTAGGTGAGCTGGTGTGTAGGAGTATGGATCCAGGCTGGGCAGAAGTGCCATGTTGGTATCTGGGGGGACTTGTGAGCGTGGGATGCCTGTGGGACAAGTGTGTGAGTGCTGCATATTTGCTGGTGATCAACACACCAAACCAGTCATGAGTAGGGGACCTGTGGAGCAGGTAAGAGGGCCAGGATCTAGGTGGGGTAGTGGGCATACAGGGGGACCATGCCAGTACTTCAGGAATCTGCAAATGGATGTGTGCTTGTGAACCTAGAGGGTGCTTGTGTGCCTGCACTAGTGCCCTTCAATCTCTGCCAGCCAAGAGGAAAAAAGTGATGTGGATGTCTGTGCCTTTTTTAAAATGGGTGCCATAGGTAAATGTTGTTGAAAGCAACACCTTGTCTGAGGCAGTCTGTGTGACCAGCCATGTCTATGTCCCGTGTGTATCTCCAGAATACATGCTCAGTTTTGCTGCAAGTGAGAAAGCAGCAGGCACATCCATCAGCTTGGGCAAGAGACCCCCAGGTCCCTAGGCTAGACTCCAGCATTCAAACAGAAAGAATCCCAGAAAGTCCCCAGCTTCTGAGGGCAGCAGGCACTTATCACTTCCCTTACCATGTAACAGTCTTGGTATGGTGCACATGATTCATTTTAATACATATTAATGCAATCTCCATGTGACAAACAGCTGGAGATATGTGCACAGTAATCTGCATTCAATGACTGGGTGGTGACAATCTTCTGGGCTCATCTGATAGTTAGCAGGTACAATTATTCAGGAAACTGCAATATTTCTGAATTTTGGCAGGGTCCTTTTCAGGCGTTTATGACAGAGAAAGTATTAGAAAAGGTTTATGATGGAAAGTAATTTGGTCAGTAGTTATCAAAATAATAACACAAACAGCTTTGCTCCCCTAGTTAAGGAAGAAGGGCAACCTCAAAATAGCAGGCTCAATACAGTAAACTGGAGAAAATAATATAAGGATTAGAGGGATGATAAGTGGCACCTGTCAGGCCTCTGAGCACACTAATAAACCTTAATGGCCCTGCTAAGCCTCACCTTGGGCCTCCATCCACATCCATGGGCCCAGGAGATCTATTTAAGCTCAGGTGGAGGCTTTCAGCCTCTGTTTAGAGGCTGGGGCTACAACTAAGGCTGGAACTACTTCTTTCCAGCCCAGACATGTCCCTGCTTAGATATGGTGCCTCTTGATCCAGGTCTTAACTGGTGGGTAGGGTTCCTATCTTGACCTCAGTCCTGTTTTGACACTATAGACCTGCCTGGTGATCACTGGACCTGATCTGTGGGTTGACTTCCTAGCTTGGCCTAGGACATACCTCATCACCATGATATTGCCTTACAACCTATACTTTTGGTTGGATCTGGCAACTGGCTCATGCGCTCCTCACTAGTCCTGCTGGCTGTGCTATTGTTTTACTAATGTCCAGAGGCAATGGACGCAATCTGAAACACAGAAGGTTCTCTCTGGACATAAGGAAGAATTTGGGTTTTTTGGGGTATCTTTCTCTGAGGGTGACCAAGCACGTGCTCAGCATGTGTTTACAAGTCATCTGGATACAGTCCCGGGCAATTGGTTTCAGGTGGTCCTGCCTGAGTAAGGAGGTTGGACCAGATGACCTCCAGAGGTTCCTTCTAGCCTCAACTATTTTGTGATCCTGTCCCCGCTGCACTTCAACACCCCCACTGTGGAAACATGATTGTTTAGATGTGGCAACATCTATGGTGGTTTGTCCCTGGCTGTACACCAGGCACGCAGCAGCGCCTCTATCGCTGTCCCATCCTCAGCTGGGGAGGGGGAACCCCACGGGAGGCTCATGGGTCTGGGGGAGGGCAGGGGGTGGCTCAGCAATTGCACTCGTGGACAAAACAGACTCGACTTGGGGAAATTACTGTAATTTATTGCCATTCAAATCAGAGTGAGATAATGAGAAGTAAACCCAAAATTTTTTTACAACCCCACATTTCCTACTTTGCAGGCCCAACTTCACTCCCCCGGAGTGAGCAGGGGACAGGCAATGGGAGTTACGGCCAGTCCATCACACGTTTCTTCTGCCACTCTTTCCCCCTCACACCCTGCCCCTCTCCCAAAGGGGTCCCTGGCCCAGCCCGCAGCTCGGCCCGGGGTCCCCGGCCCTGCTCCAGCCCGGCCCAGGCCCCTCTCCGTGGGGCCACAGGCTCTGCACGGAGCCACAGCTCCGCCGCGGGCTGCCCACGGGTCACGGACCCCTGGGGCACCCCCTGCCCCGGGTACGGGGGGAGCTGCTCCCCCGGGGGCTCCCCGGGCTGGGGCCACAGCCTGCCCGGCCAGGGCCTCCATGGGCCGGGGGCTCCCCTCGGGCTTGGGGGCGGGGGGGGCTCTGCTGCGGCACCGGGAGCCCCTCCGGCCTCTTGCGGCCCTGCCCTGTCCTGGGGGCTGTGGCTCTGCCATGGCTTCGCTCCACCCGCCCGCTGGTGCATAATTTTTATTTTTCCCTCCTTAACATGAGTGAAAGAGGCGCTGCCTACGTGCCTGGTGGGCTCAGCTCCAGGCCCCTCCCGGGGCCGGTGGGCACTGGCTCCATCAGGCTGTGGGAGTGGGTGCTGTGCCACCAACACCTTGCCAGGCAAAGGCCACCCAACACACCTTTACTGCTCTCCAATACCATCAATCACTGGAAGAACATAATGGCAAGCTATTCTAATGCGAGAAAGGATAGGATGTATACTGTTGGAAAGCTTTTATTATGGACTTCAAAACATGGATTTTTTTTGAAAACTGACTATTGATGATCATGATGAAATAGCACAATCAAAATGAGAAAAAGAGTAAAAGTCATTAGAGAAGGTCAGAAAAGGCAACAAATGAAAGTTCTGTAACTTCACGAGTAGACTAAATATATATATAGACACCCATTACTCAATAGGAAATAAAATAAAACACTATATGATGTACAGAAGGTAGAGGTGGCCCATCCTTTTGTTTTGTTTATTTTTTGCTTTTGTCTTTGCATGTTAAAAGGATATAGATATATAGACCTTAACATTTCCCAGAGTAAACCTCTGAAGCATGTAATTTGGAAACCTTCATAACTACTTTTGTGGGCTAATAGAAAATTAATGTGGTCACAGATAGCTAGTAAAAGCAACTATAGCATTCATTTTTTTAAAGTGAGAAAGAATTAAAAGAAACCAGGGAATAATCACTCAGGCAGACCCACTTTGATAAAAGATATTAGAGCAAACCATTAAATGAGTAACTTAAAATTATCCAAAAGAAATTATGAAGCACAGCTAAGATTGTAAAGACAAAATTATGTCAGATCAATCTGTATTTTAATTTTTTTGCAGACTAACTAGCTGTGTGAATGAAAGGTATGTAGATGGCACATAATAATACACTGAGATTTTACTTACCCATTCTCATACACCAGATCTACTCAAAACTGTGTGAAAGACTTCACTCCTGCCCAGCAGTGGCTAAGAGGTACCATGTGCTGTGTGATCTCTACAGCTGCTGCAATGCAGGGAGTGCCTTAGCAATAGGGATACACAGCGAGCTACTTGCAAAGTTCAGACTCCTTGTCCAGGAGGTAAGCATGCATTAAGCAGTCAGCTGCATCTGGGACATATGTGCTGCCCAACTGTAGTGCATACTTCATGATGAAATGGTCAGTGACAGCCCAAAGCTGTGCAGAAGGCTCTTACACCCACCTACAGTGACCAGTATTGTAGAGGAATGAAGCTGAGTTAATTAACATTGATAATATACAGCTGTGGGCTGGCTTCAGGGGCGGTGGGTTGGCTGATGTGGGTAAGGTGCAGCTGTGGCTGGTTCCTTCTAAATAGTTAAATAGCTCTAAGAATAGGGAAGAGGAGCAGCTAATGAAGAGAGATCTGGAAGAAGCAGAGGGAGGAGAGACAAGGAGATGGTTGTAGCAGAGGCAAGAAGCAGGATGGCCTGGCCTGGCCTGGTGAAGATGAAGAAACAGCATAAACAGTAGATGAACCTTACAAACCTTGTGGGGGATTGGTGGCTGTGCCAGGACAAGGTGTGTTAACTACTTACTGAGTTTAACCTTGTATGGGATGGTAAAAGCCTTGTTGTAGTTGGCTAGTTTTGAGAGTGCTGCAACACAGTATCACTGTGGGTAGCAGTCTAAATATTACAGTGAAGATCCAGGAGGCAGAAGATAATGTTGGGTAGGGCAGTATGAGAGAAGGAGAGATGCTGGCAAGATGATGGTGTATGGGTAGGCAATGCGAGGCTATATGGTAGCTTAGTGGAGACTGAAGGTAAACATGACAATCAGCTATTCGCACCAAAAACCTGCATTTGATAATGTTGCAAACACTTCTTTCACAGTGATTTATATAAAGCAATGTTTGATGACATTCACAGAAATAGAAAGCACATTTGTCCATTTATGACTATGACTGAATTGAAAAAAATTCAATCAAAGCTTTCAGTTGTAGTAATTTAGTTTTTTTCTCTGTAAAATGGAGTTCTATCATTTCATCCAAATGGTATAAGTTTTTAATATTTTACAAAAAATGAGATTTTTTCTTTTCCTTAAAGTATTTGTCAAAAATAAATGTTTACATGAAAGTTTTCTTCAGAAACAATATTTTGTTTTCTGTGAAGCTATTCTTGAAAAACTTTGGCTTCAGGAACAGACAAATGTCATTTGACTTGTGTGATTAGTTGCATGGTTGTATGAATTGCAAGTATCTGAAAGCAGAGTTACATCAATTAATTTGGCTGAAGTTAATAGACTCAAATATTGTTACCCCACATAGCCTAACTTACTTTGTGCACAAGCTGTGAATAGAAAGAATTGCAAAGTTTATCATATTTTGGAAAGACTTCCAATTAGCCAGTAAAAGTCAGTTGCGGCCACATCCATTGTAAGATCTTCAGTGAATTAATACTTAAGTCAATCAAACAGCAATGAGGATGTGGAATCCGTATCCCTATTCTTCTGTTTCTCCTGATACTTTCACTGTTGTCAGTGTATTCATGCTGTGGAGTTTCGTTACATGTTCAAGCTTACACAACCATTAATCTCTTTACTTTGCAGATTAATGAACATTACTTTCCTTCAGACTGCAACAGACTAAGAGATGATACAGCCATCTTCTCTTTCTCAGATAAGAAATGGTGATTTCTTAGCAATCTGTAGACTCTTTGATCATCTGCACAAATACTCCAGTCCTTCACCTGGGCCAAATAAAAAGTAGAAGAGCAATATTTTCAGTGCAGTGTTACTACAATTGTCTGCTCTCTTCCACTTAAAAGATAACCTAACTCTAGTGATTCATACCCATCACAGAGTTTAAGAAATGAAGGGATTAGAGGCCAGGTAACTTAGCACTAACCACCAGGTCTTCCATATGCATTGAAAAGCCCTCCATTGGGCAGTTTCAAACTGAAGACCATTAGTTTGGAAGATGTCTGTTTTGGCATTGATGGATGGAACTCTCTGACTTTAGTAGTATCACAGGATTGTTTGTTTTGCTTTTGAGGGAAGTGAAGGGAAGGAAGGCAAACAGAAAGATAAATTCTATTAAAAGCAAAACCATCATTAAATTGCATTGTAAGATTGGACTGCTGATCCTCAAGTGTGGCATACCCTTCCTAGCTGGGATCTAAAGAATAATCTAACTTAGAAGTTATAAACCAACTTTTAAGAAAGTAAAAATATGCTTGAAGAGGACAAATATATTTGTTTTGTTCACTGCTCTGTAAAATGGGAATGGTTTCCTATAGCTATGGGTTTGTAGCTTCACATTGAAATGGTATCTCCCAGTGCTAATGCTTCAGAAACAGCATCATCACAGTGGCTGAGAAATAGCTGACACTATAAAAACAAAATGGGATGAAGGAGGATGCGTATCAGCAACTCTGTTTTTTTTCCCCCGATAGAAGTATACAATGTAATTTCTTGCTAGTGAAACAGTGTCTGGAAAAATGTAAAATGTTAACAACTGAGAAAATTCCCTACCTAAGAAATTAATTTTTTTCATGCTGATTTTTAGCCCTGACAGGACTGAGTTAACTAAATAGTTATACACAACACCACATCAAGGCAGACAAGGAACAAAAAGATGAAAAAGAATCAGATGGACTGTTTCAGTATAAGCGCATTAATTTTCTACAAGTTTTTTGTCACATTCATATTGTATTTTTAATGTTGATGTTAAGTTTAGGACACAATACCCAGACACTGGAAACGCGATAAAATTGCCTTCTTCAGCATTGCATCAGGCTAGCTGAATGCTGTTATGGTTCAGTCATACATGACATTACCTCAGTCTGTTTGGTGTAACATTACTTTCTGGTGACATGGTGGGAAATAGCAAACTTAATTTGAGAAAAAATAGATTGTCTGCCTTTGACAAGTTTCTTAAAGGTCATATAAAACCATTTTGATGTAATTATAGTTCTGGATACTGGGAAAAAAATATTTCTTTTAGTAAGCACTCCCAAGGCTCCATACAAATATCTTCATAATGATATTTTATAGATATAGTACAAGAAGAAATTTAAAAGTGTAATTTTGGACATTCAGTATCTATGAGTAAATTAGTTAGAGAAATACTTGCCATAGTCGCTACAGGAATCCAATGGCTTTGCAAAAATGTTTGCAACAACAATGTGATACCTAAATAAACCCTATGGCACAGCTAGGAAAAAGTATTGATTGCTTTTCATCCTGGCTTCCTACATCCCACTGTCACAGCCTATTCATCAAATTTGAATTCGCTGTGTGGGTTGAATCTGAGATTTATCTTTAGGTGCTGCATAATCTGTTCTAACATATTTCTTCATTTGTGGCCAAATTGGGTTTTGATTCTGGAGTTTCATGTTACTGTTAAATTTTAAATTTATTCTGTCCTTGTCAGTCTCCCATACTCCTTTCCAAACAAGCAAATGACCTTATGGTCTTCCTGGCTGTCCAGTTTCATTATATCTGGAGTTGCTCTTGAACTTCAGGCGCACTGCACTGTTTGATAAACGGGGCTGGAACATTCATTCTTACATACTGCTAGGAACACAATGTGTAGCTGTTGCCCAGCAGGCATTTGGCTGTACCTGTGGGATGTACATTGCCACTATTTCGTTGAAAGAATCACTTAAATACATCCTATTTGGTGATAAAATTTTGGCCTATCTGATCTGTAAATTTAACAGTGCCCATATGAAGCAAGGGAACCCAGTGTGGTTTCAAGTGGTGATAAGCCGGCACAGTTCTGTGACACATGTAACACGTGACAGGGAGAGTATATTTTCCTATAATACTCCTTTTCATGAAGGTCGACACAAGTGAATCTCTCCAGAAGCTGTGGGGTGGGAGGAGGGGGGACTTTTTTAAAAAGGAAAAAAAAAAAAGGAGGACATTTCTTCTGGATTAGATGTTACTGTGATTGTGTCGTGAGCCATACACAGTCAGAAGTAGCTCTGTTCGGCAGCACCCTTCTGGGAAAACAGAACGAGTATCCACATTTTACAGATGGGAAGCCATAGAAAAATTAAATGGCTCAATAAATGTGTCAGGGAAAATCTGTTGCAAAAGTAGAAATCAAAGCCAAGTTTGTCATGTCCCTGTTTAATTTTATACTGGTGAATTCCTTCTTCCTCTTTATGATTCTCATGTCCACAAAATACTATCCTAGCCTTATGGAAGGCACTAGAAGAAGTGAAAGAGAGGACAAGAGACATGACTGGGAGAAGGAATGTTCTTTGTGGTATGTTTTGGGAAAGGAGTCCAAGAAGGACAAATATAAACAGTCATTTAAAAAACAGGCTGCCTGCTTCTCTTGCTTTGTTCTGTTTCCTCCCACTCATCAGTAAAATGAAAATATTATACAAAAAAATTCCAGGAAAGTGATTTCAAGGAAAGAAAGAACTAGTTGGCAACTTCTATAAATAGGCCTTTTTATTTCTTTCAGCTTTTCTGCTTTGTGGTCAGTGCTCCTCCCCCACCAAACAAACAGGTTTGTTTTCCCCCTGCAGTCTGCTTTAAGTATATTGAAATTAATATTCTAAGGCAGATTGTTTAAGGGCTTGACTGTGTTTAAAGTTTGCCTACGGTTTAGTTGGCGTCGGTGTAGATAATTTCTATCTGAACCAGGCTTAATTTTCGGACACATAATAGAAGGCAACTGTTAAGAGCAGCTTGATAGAGCGCCAACTGCCAGCAGTGTCTGCAGGATCTGAGGGCTGTGACCGCTGCGCCCTGAAGCACACAGCTGCCTGTGGAAGATGGGAATGACCTCAGCTGTCTGGCTCCACTGCCTGACTCCACTGCTGTCCTCCCAGAGCTGGCAGGAGCTAATGTTTACTTCCTCCTCACTCTTCCCCAGGTCAGACACTACTCTTCAGCACCCAATTTCCCTGGCAGTTTGTGCGAATGCAGTGGGATATGAAAGGGCGCAGCGAAAGCATGTCACAGATTCCCCTCCGCTGCTCTTTTACCTTGTCGGTGACCTGCAGCAGAGGTTTGGATGGGCAGCCTGGGGAGCTGGTACCTTCAGCTGCTGCAGTCAGACTGAGTATAGCCCACCTAGGAGGACCCTTGGCCCAGGTCAGTTTTAAAGAAAAAAGGCAGACATTTGTTAACTGTACTTTTTTTCCCCCCTTCATAAACTGAAATAGGGTTGCTCGTTTAGAAATTGCAATAAAACAGACGTATGTGCAAAGAAATCCAAAATCCTGCATTCTATAAGATCCTGTTATTACTTCTTAAAAAAAAAATCATAACAAATGTGACACTTTAGAATGCCTAGTTATCCTAGGTCTAAAGCTTATTATAATTTATGTAATAAATTTAAATTACAAAAAATATTCAAGTGAGAATGTTGGTTACTATTTTTTTCTGCTGTTTACCAAAATGAAATATCAAATAAACTATAAGATAAGATTTGGGTCAAATAAGTTCTTCATAGTTATTAAACTAATAAGGAGATAAATAATTCAGAACACTGCTGATAGAAAGCAAGACTAAAGGAATATATTTAAAGTAATTAATAATCCCTGCTTACTTGCTAGTTTCAGCTGTGAATTGAAGTGGTCAACTCTTTCACTTCGATTCAAAGAAAAGGCTTCTAAAATAAGGTCTATGGATCTTTGGTAATCTCCAGATTGTTTCTACCAGGCTTCAATGGTAACTGAGAAAAGAAATCACTAGCAGACTTAAATTTGCCTTTTAGGAGTCTGTACTCATGGGGAATTTAAAATGATGTGGCTGGTTGACTGAGGACTGAAACTAAGTCTCTGGAACTGGTGCTGGAGAATTCTAGGGTTGCTCCAAGAGAGCTGGTGCAGAGGTATGAGAGAGGTTTTGGAGGTGCACATAAGACCTGAGGGGAAACTAACAGCTGATGTTTGATGACTTTTCATGTTGGAATTGTGATAACGTTACAGAAATTGAAGATAGAACTGCAATTTGTACTGCCAAAAGAAGATTGGTCCTGATATTCACCCAACTTGCATTACACTACCACTCTAATTCCATGAAGTACCACATTTACTTCTGGTTTGCATGACTGCATGTGAGGCAGGAACTTGGCTCATTCAATGAAATGAATTCTGGCTATGTAGTTCCAATAAGGTTTTGTTACTTTTGCATATATCCTATGCTAGTCTGGCTGGTGATGTTAAATTATTTGGGAGAAGGAGCTGTTGTCCAACATGTTCATAGATATTGCCAATGGAGGCTCCACACAGGCTCCAGGAAATTTCTTCTGGTGCTTCACCATATTTTCTGCAAGGCTCTTTGCCCTTATATATCTCCTTAATCTACTTTGCCATAAATTAACCCATTATATCTTCGCCTGTACTCCAGATACGAAAAACAGGTTATTGCTTCATTTTTGTAGCAGCATGTTACCACTTCCTCCATCAATTGCCTTTTCCTCCAATTAACCAGCCACAATTCTATGTATCTTTCCTTGTAACTAATGTTCTTAAACTAGCAATTTCTGCCACTTTCCTCTGAACTCCCTCCATCTTTCTTACAAGTGTACTGTCAAAACTTGGTTGCTGGATTCCCCCTTATATCACATCACTTCTGCAAACAGATAGTATTGCATCTGTCTTATAATATGTATGCAACCGTGTATGGGGCTTGGAGCAACATTATAGTATGTTTTACTCCTGTTTAGCTTCTGATTATGCACCATAACACATAATCCTTTCCTGCAGAAATGCTACCTAATCTGTATTTCACCTGAACTTATCTCATGGCCCACAAGTTCTAGGAGGGTTCTTACATAACGTTCATACTCTCGGGTTGATTATGCCTGTTCAGGTTGCAGAGCCTGCTGGCCAGCTGCATACAAACTGGTATAACACAAGTCATAAGGACTAACCTGGGGAGAGATCTCCTTTCTTGAAAAGCTAGGTAGAGGGGGGGGAAAGGAGAAAAAGAAGAAAATCTTTCAGTGCTCTAATGTGCAGAGGAAGGGAATTTCCTAGTGCTAGGTGTAGTGAAGTGTAAAAGCCCAGCAGCACTCACCAAGCATTTTGCCTTTGGCAAGAGTAACATCAGAAAAATACAATGCCTTTTTCACCTGACATGCGTTGATCTGCAATGCATAGCTGGACCATCTGAAAATGACCACTGGAGGAGTGCATCCTCGGCATGAAAGGGAATGATCTTTTGAAACCAAGTGTCCAGTAGTACCAAAGCTGTTTAACCTCAGAACTGGAGTTTCACGTTGTTTTGCAAAAGGCCTGATTAGACTGCATCCAAAAATCAGGGCAGGGAGCACGACTAGGCAGCTAAAGCCTCCTTCTGGTTGGTAGTTACTACTGTCCTGTCCGCAGGTCTCCCCTCAGCCCACTGAACACCCTGGGCCAATTTGCTACTTCAGGAAGAAAATCTGTGCAGGTCAACCTCACAGAAACATCTTTTCAGTTGGGGGAGAAATAGGTTTTCCCTTCCAGGGAACAAGTAACAGGTCCCAGAAAAGGTTCCATGGAGAGCTGTAGTTACCTCTGTGTAATAGCAATATTACACAGGGTAGTGTGTAATTTTATAATAGCAAGTCATCTGTTCCCTTTGCTCTCTTGTAACCTACTTTTAATGGAGTTTTATTCATAGAGTAGAAAAGTTTAGAGCTCCATCTCCTGAAGGACTACTCACGCCTACCCTTGGCTATTCGAGTTCAGGTCTTCAAAGAATCTTCTAATTTAATTTACCCAACAGCTCTGTTCAATCTCATTTTCGGCTGAGGACATACTTTCTAGCTGTAGATTTAATGTGGTGAGGTCCTTGAAGCTTTTGAATGTTCTGCACAAAGAATATATGATTGTGAATTTTCTTTCCATTTATTGTACTTTAAGTTTTAATTAATGATGGGATTATGTTAAAACCTGATTTTGTCCAGGATAATTGCAACAGATGAATGAAACATGTTTACTGAGCATGAGATAATGGAAATTGCTACGGTGTTTTAGAGGGAAAGACATCTCTTTTCTGAGGAAGAAAAGAAGGACAATCACAAAGGCTCTTAAGACCAAATTATTCTGACACAAACCAAAAAATATGGTAATGCAGAAAAGTCAGAGATTTTCAGGCAAATGCAGTACTAAGAGGAGAAGGAAAAATTTAAGAGAATCAGTGACAACCAGTTTTGAGAAAAGTGCAACAAAAGCTTTGAAAGAAATGAATTTACGTCTGGAAGTTGAGCTCCAGTTTGAAGCCTCTGATGTCAAGATGTTGAGGTTTGAGCTCTTGAGTGTTCCCATTTCCTCAGTGTGGGCACTGGGAAGGTCATTCTTATTTACACAAAAAACTGTTTTCGCATAATCTAAATGAACATGGTATTCTGGAGATTTCCATATCCTTAGTCAAATATGTCCAGAGTCTGACTTTGATACAGAAGGAAAAAATGAGTGACCACATTAAACCATGTTTCATTAATAAGGCAGGCTAAAAATAGGTGAGAAAGCTTTAACGCCTGAATTGTAAATCAATCTTATTTTACATCTTGTAGATAGGTCTGAAGGGCCAGTGACAAAAGAGGGAAAAGGAGAAGTTGGAACTTCTTTAGGGCTATACATGTCTTTATGAAGGGGTGAGGGGGGGGAAGTTAGCTTCTAGAAAAATTTTTTTAACTACAAATATGTATGCTACCTGGTATAATTAATATCTTAAGATTTGCTGTATACCTTATGCCCAGCTTGGTGACAAGAGTGCATGTACTCTAGGTTGGGGTTTAGTCATCACTGTGCAATGAGAACCAGACAGATACCTTGAAATTGAAGGAATTACTGGGAAAAGCAGCATGAAGAGAGAAATTGTTTATGGCAGCTCTTGGTTAAACTCTTCTCATAACTTGACAGTTTAGCATGACATGTAAATATGTCATCTGAAAGTATATATAGCAGCACAATTTAAGGATATATATTTGATAGCATATTCTTGAATTTAGATTTTTCCTAGTATTCAAAAGACACTTTCCTAAGGATAGAAGAAAATACTGATTGGTAACATCAAAAGATTACATTAAAAAAAAGATCAACTATGCAAAATTAAAAATGATAATTTAAAAAATCCATATTTAAAAATAGTTTTTGAAAGGATTTGTAACTAGTAGGGGAGCTTGGTTAAAACCTTTTCTTAAGTTCAAAATGTTGCATTTGCAGAGCACTAGTATATACATAAAGATACAAAACCTCCAAATTAATCTAAAAATTAATTTAGAAAGTGATGAGTGAGTGTGTCAGCCTTGGTAACAAAGGACAAAGAATTTCAAAGGATAATAGCTTAAAGTTGGAGTCAGACTCGCGCTTGTAACATGGTAAGAATTACTTTTTGCATATCATGTGCCAATCCCTAAAATTTTTGTAGGCATAAATGGGCATAGAGAAGCACAAATGCATAGGTATGAAATGAGCAGACTAAGAGAACAGTGAATTTCAATTAGCCAAGAACATAAAGCAGTATTTAGATACTACTAAGTATATTTAAATAATTTAAAAGAACAAAAAAAAAGCCCAAAATGTTGATATGGTACAGAAATGTACATGTGTTAATATGGAAAAGAAGAAAGCTGGAATATGAGATGTTTTCCTCTCACAAAGAAAGTTAACTTGACCAAATAATTACTTTTAACAATTAGATGTGAGTTGAAGCCAATGCATATTAAAGAACATTTAGCCAAGATAAATGTTCTAGTTTAGCAAGCCCTGATGTAATTTATTCCTGAGTACTTAAAGAAGTAGATAAAATAATTCTTGAAACTCTTAGTGGTTGTGCTTCAGACTTGTGGAACATGAGGAACGGAGCTGATGAGAGGGGTAAACACAAAATTTTACTTTATTTTTTTTCAGAGAAAATAAAGAATGTTAGCGTTTGTGTTTCAGACTTCTTTTGACATGCTCTTAAGCAAGTTAAGGATGTACCATGTAATTATAACTGTCAGAAAGAAGGTAGGAGTGGATTTAAAATTACTTTGACCGAACAGGCAGACTGAAAGGACATCTGAAGTTGCATTTGTTCACATGCTTTCTGTGTTGAACTCAAAATGAGGAGTAATTGGTCGCACAGCTAAAAAGGATGTCGTCGTTGTTTTCCAAGGGCCCATAAATTTTAAATATAGAACATCAGTGTGAAGATGCTGGAAAAATGCTGGTTCTATTCTGGGCTTCATTAATGGGAGTTTTTTCTGCAAAACAATGAAAGAAGTTAAAAGGCTTGGATTTGTTTAATCTGGAAAAGAGAAGCTGAAGGGGAGTCATGATGGCTGTTTTTCCAGTACGTTCTCCATTGCCACTGAAAGAAAGAGGAGAAAAGATTGGCTCAATTTGCAGAACAGTAGATTTTGGCTGGTTATTAGGAAACACTAGCTACATAAGGGTAGAGAAACTGGAGCAGGCTAGGTATGGAGCTTGTAGAATCTCTTGTTGGTGATTTTTAGGAGTAGGTTGTGTACCTGTTGGGTATATGCTGGTAAACTGTGACACACTGCAGATAATCGGACTAGATAGTCCTTAAAACTCTTTCTAAATCTACATTTCTGTAGACTACATTCTGTAACTGAGAGTTGCTGTGTTCAAGACAGTGAATAAGAGAGTGCAGAAGGGTAGGACTTGCCAGTGAAGTTTATGAGGCTGCTGACTTTAAGATCATTTTGTGGACGTTACTGTTTGGGTCTTTAGCAGCACTGATTACCGCATTCCCTCAGTGTGCTGAAAAAAAAATCCAGAAATCAGTGTTTGTCGGCATAATAGGACCTGCCACTCAAAGTAGGAATAAGCATGTAGTCTGTCTTCTGGAAATCCCGATCCCTGTCTGCTGTAGAGAACAAGCACATAGAATATAAAGTAGGAATTAAGAAGTCACGATTTTGGTGGTTGATCAAACTTTCATGATGAATGCACTTCCTTTGGAAGCAAATATCCTTTCTTCTGGAAGGAAACAGTAACTGAAGACCTGTAATCTGAAAACTAACTTGCTGGATCTCAGGTGAAATAAGACCTCATTTCTTTGATAAAATGATTTTATTTAGTGTTGACCCTGTATACTGTATTAATGTATTTTATAACTCCACATGTCATTCTGTAGAATTTAGAAGTTTACAAGTAACAATGCAAGTTTTTGTTTCAATATGTTGAATCCCCTAAAAGCCCCACAAGACGCACATGTTTTTTGATAATGTGAAAGTGAGTAATTTAACACTTACAGAGTGATGTGTTTGTAGATGATGACGATCATGGCAGAAACACTTTGAAAAAGAAATGCCTGTCATTGCTGCATTTGACCAGACATAATCAGAAATATAATGTGATTCATGACATCCGAAATAGTTTTACATTTTGAATAATGAATTGAGTAGTGTAATGTATTGAGTAATAATGATTACTTTTCTTATGATGTCCTATTCAAATTAGAATATATGAACCCTGTTGAGCAAAAATACTTAATTAAACACTTTTTCTGAAATAATTTCCTTCTGTATGCACAGATGCAAGTTTAGAATTGATAACATACTTTTTAACAGGGAAATGAATCACCTGGTATTGGCCTCTTTTTCTGCCTGCTCACCAAATGACAGTATCTGATTCACTGCATAGTTATTCTAGAATTTTGGGTTTGTTCAGTCAATATTTGGGAGGTTCAAAAAAAGGATGATTTCCTTTTTTGTCAAGCTTCTATTTTACTTATATTAACAGTGTCCTATCATACTTTTTCCTAATCTTGGGTTTGCAGAAACAATCTTTTTTTGTGAAGGTACGTTGAATTTGTTTCCCTTCTGTTGTAAAATTGGGGGGGTGGGGCACTAGGTTTTCACTTGCGTTATTCCTCCTTCCAGCCTTTTATTATAGGCTATCGTAGGCATTTATTGAAAAAGATTTAGTGGGAAACAGTACTATTTTTTTTTCCTCCTGTTCATTAAAAATTATTAAAAAGCTAGAATAATACAATAAAGAATCCCATGTCTCCTAGAGCAAGATGTAACCCCTAATTCTCTCTTCCTGGCAATTCATGAATGGGCCAATCAAGACTGAGTACTCTCCTTAAGCCTGGCACAGCCTAAATGAAAATGCTGTGACATGTAAATGAAATATTGAATTATTTAATTTTGAAAGCTCTTGGAAGCATGAGGCACATTTGAAAAAGGTCTCTGCTTTCCGGGCCTGTTACCTAGCGGCCTGGTATAAGTACTAATTGAAAAGAAAAACAATCTTTATTCTGCTAAACAAAAACAAACAAGTGAATGTAAACAGTCATAATTTGAGGAGGGGAAAGTTTCCTTGCTCTATGAATTTACAAATGTACAGTCTAGCAGAAGGGAGACGAAGGCAATTGAAGCACATAGGTAAGACTGTAATGTCACTGGTGGTCTGACCATCTGCTTTAAGAGGCCCTCATCCAAGCCCTGGGACGCTGTCACCCCTAACTCCTTGCAGACAGACCAAAATTGTCATTTCAGCTTAGTTAAATTGTGGAGCAAAGTCAGTTGGTTCAGCGTGTGTATAATATGCCACTGTAAAACAGTCAGATTTTTTGTTAAAAAATATATATATTTTTCTTGTTTATCCAATATTTTATTTAGGACTCAATTCCATATATTTTGAAGGTGCTACTTATCCTTTTGATTTTTGTCTTTGTGCTCTCTTAAAACTCAAACTTCTTGGAAACAAAGACTGAAATGTGCTTTCTTCCCAAATTCTTCTCTCCATATTCTTCCCTTCCTACCTGGAACTTGAATTAGGCTACATTTTGTGCAAAACTCCCATTTATACAGCCTGCCTGATATGAAACTAACCTGAGAGCTCTATAGAATATATCAGACCACTAGAAGTCTGTACAGAAAAATTTTGTAGTCCTGTTTATTTAAAAGCCAAATGCAATAACAGAATCAAGTTCAATAAGGTTTAATTCAAATAACAGACAAAAGATTCATTCCATAGCTTTCACATGCTCTGAAACTACTACTGTATTCCAAACAACTAGGTATATGTGAAAATGTGTTTCTTAAAATTGAGTTCACTAAGTGTTATCATTTAATCATGGATCTTTATCTTCAATAATTGAATATTCATCATCGTGGTGTCCATAAACACTGCTATAAATGCGTCTGCTGATCTCTACACAGGACAGTTATTTAAACTAGTATTAATGATCTAAGTACAGATTGAAACTGAACAGGGTACTTGCTCCCTACAGCCCTCTATTTAACTGTACTTTGGATTGTTGGAAATTGTTTCAGAAATTTTCTTCAGGTGGACAAGAAGAGATTCTACCCCAAAGGGAAAAGCTGGAATTTTTCTAGATAGCCTTTCATCAGTATAGCAAAATGGTATATTATAGAGTCATGACATTTCTATTGGCAAAGAATCAGCCCCTGAGACTAGAACTTAACCTAAAGGGATAGATGGCAATGCTTTTACAAACTCAGACAAACTGGTTTAAGCAATTACTATCCTCCAATGAATGTGTTGGACTCAGAGACTGGGGCACAATGACTGGCTGTGTCAGTACTCTTCAGCTTCAGCAAAAAGTTTTAAAAGGTTTAATCAAGATGGTAATATGTTCAATTAAAATATTACTCAATATTCAAAGCAGCTGGATATTTCATTTGTTTCTTCAGTATGATCTTCATGGGAATTTGTTTACATTTTATGTTCTGTGCTCTGATTATGAGGTTTAGTTTTCTTTGGGCTTATATGTATTGGCAAAAAATTATTATAATTGCTTCAGAAATATTTCACTTTTATGTTATGCATGATTTTAGATAGTTCTATACATTAATACTTCTAAAGATCAATTCTTTTTTTTCCCCCTCTCAACAAAGTGTGGAAACATAAGTAACATGGCATAGATTCAGGTTTTTTTAATGCTGTGATGTGCTGAGTGTCTGCAATGTAAGAATTTATTTAGGTAGATTTTGGGAGGAGTATGATGAGGCATTTTACTTAATAAATATTTCATTTCTGCTGAAGGAAAGTGAGTTGTTCTCATTCTTCCTACACTTTATTCTTCATTAGTATTCTAGCAAAAGTCTCTAAGTAAAAGAGGTATCCTCTGAATAACCCTGTTCTCTCAAGAGACTCCTCATTGCTTCTCAAATAAATTTGAGGAGTAAGTCCAGAAAACTGATATTGGCTTAAGGCAGAGATACAACCCAGACCTTGTGCATGGCTTCATCAGCAGGAGAAGCTTTTTCTTAGCTGTAACTTTGCCTACAACTGCTGCTCACTCCTTTCCTTTTTCTGCAGCCCCTTCTCAGCACTTGTAGTTTTTATGTCCTCAGTTTAGCATAAAGGGTCAAGATATGTTTCTGTTGTGCCATTCTCATGGTTTATCACCTGCTTTTAGAGAGGGGCTGAATACTTCTGGAAAAAAAACACACACACAAAAAAAAACCAACAACAAAAAAAAAACAACCACACCAGAAATGTGATGATAGTGATTTGTCTGGATGTCAAATACAGCTTATTGGGTTTGGGGAGCTCTGTTACAGTGCTGCAGAAGGTAGTGACTCTTGCCCTTTTTAAGACTTTGCTTAATCTAATGTTTAGCGCTTAGCCATGAAATAGAAACTCTAAGAAAGAATGGCGTTCTCAGAAGAGAAACTTAACTGCCAAGCTATTGGCAAGACTTCCATCTTTTTGGCACAACTTTAATGAAAGCAACCAGAGAAGCACTGGAATCCATTGCAGTCAGAGCATTCTGCTGAGATAAGAAAACCTGAGTCCAGTTCCAAATTCTGAAATAAAATATTTCTTTTATCAAAGAAAAATAAAATTTTCTCAACTACAGTGTAAAAGCCACCTGTGGAATATAGAAAAGAATCCCTCTAAACTCAGAAGAACCCTTCTCCTGTTGGCTGGCATGTTTAGTCTTTACTGGGAAGGACTATCATCCTGAGGTATCTCATTTCTCCCCTTCATTGTGGTAGAATTTGAAGTGTTTACCTCCTAATTTTCTTTACTCAAAGATGTTGGGGACCTAAACAGACCTTTCTGCAACTGGGACTTTTTCCTTAGATTGCCTCATCGAGAATCAGATGTCCCTTGGTTCCTTTAGAAATACAGGATAAACGTAATCATTTTTAGCAACAATTTCTCTGTCACTCCCCCATATAATGACATGGATTTTCCAGAAACCAGAGGGATTATAGCCATCTCCTCCCCCAGATCACCCAGCAGTTCAGTTTGTACTCTATGTTTCACAACGGTGGGGGAAGCTGGCTCCTCACTCTCTCCCCGTCAAGACATGGCTGGATACAGCAATGAACATTTTCCCTAGAAGTCGATTAGGAACCACACTAGGACAAGTCTGGCATAAGATAATATTTCCAAAGATGGGCTGAATTTCAAAGCCATATGGGTTATGCACCCTAAAATCTGAAGGTGGTGACAGAAGGGGTTGTCTGTTCCAACAGGACTGTTTTTAGTAGCTTCTCAAGAAATAAGCAGAGGCATTAGAGGACTAGAGGGAAATGAACATAAAATCATTGTTTAAGTAAGGGATTAGTGAGGAGACGAGAAACTGTAGATGACTAAATCTGCGTAATAGACGTGCTTCTATTGACATCAGTAAGCCTCTAATGAAAAAGAAATAATGTTAAAATAAACCAAAATAAATACTGTTAGTTCAGTTGTCTGCAGCAATAGTTTCAGAAGGGAGTGGGACAAGGGGTGTTGGGGGTGAGGGGGGAAGCCTGTGAAATTCTGTTACAGCAGATTGGATAAGTGACCACAGATCTCAGGATCAGGGTCATTGTGGTAAGTCATAAAATAATAAATTTCCTGAGTAACATCCTTTCCTTTCACCCTGCCTTCCAAATGTCATCATAGTTCTGGCAGATGAGACTGAACTTCCTGCGGTCTCTCCATCTCGGTGGGAGTTACACACATGTGCATGCTGGACAATAAGCCCTTATTTTGCAGACCAGCTTTCATAGATAAAATTTCAAAAAATGTATTGCATAATTAAACTAAATACTGATAAAATCATTAGGAGATTAAGGCATAGTTTCACTAACTTAACTAATAAGTAGCTCAGTATTAAGTTAGAAGGGAAAATAGGTTAAACAGTGAAGTTTGAAAAATACAGAACTACCTAGGGCTTCCTGTTAAATCATCCCATAGGAGTAGAGTGACGCCCCTGATCTACAGAGAGTACAGTATAACATACAATTTCTGCTGTTCTAGAAATCCTAAATTTATGCTTAGTTTAAGCTGCCTTACACTGCATTTATTTTAGAGGGAAGATGTTTTTTTCTGCTTGTATCTCAATATTTTCCTTATTTCTTTGTGGACTTAATTGAGGATAGTTATGAGGATACGGTATATGAAACAAAGAATCCAATTTAATGTCTCATAGTCCCTTTCTCAGAAGGATAGTTAGGGCAAACTTAGTTTAAGCTTAAGAACATATTTATTCATCAAAGTACATACTAATTTTTAAGTCATTAAGTTTTTCAATATGTTTAGAGTTTAGCATTGCTTACATTTTTTGATGAATCAGTGCTTAGACATGAACTACAAACTCTGTGGTTAAAAAAGGTGGAAAATTACTGTGAAAGGCATATTCCCTTCTCCCTAACCCACCTAGTATATCTTAGCTTAGTAATACATCATGGTAAAGAAACTCCTTTCTTTTCTGGGTGATGTTTACTATATGGCTAATTGCATTGGTAGTAGAATGATGGAGTATTAAACATTTCATTTAAAAGTTATTATTTTGATTTCAGGTATGGAACACTTGGTACTTCAAATAATTGTTACTGTCAATGTAACTATCTGAGTTGTAGAGTGTCTGAAATTTGTGTGACTGTCGTTGGCCACTTGTC
>JAVJGJ010000047.1:88389700-88402972 GCA_035590215.1 Microhierax caerulescens | reverse complement strand
ATGAGTCTCATAGAAAGGACGTGTGGGGGTTTTCATTCATTCAAACCTCCTTTTAGAGTGTCCTCTTAGCTCTTGCCTGACTGTCGGCACAGAGAAGGCACTACTAGATGTAGCTGTTTTCTTGCTCAGTCTGGTGACTTTATTACCTCTCCTCTGTGGGAGGAACTTTGTAGTAAACTCTTATAACAAGGAGATCTGGTCACTGGTAAAATTGTTTATAATTTCTGTTCCAGGAGTTGCATTCCTCTTATGTTTTAGCAGTCACACAAACTGTGCTGTGCAAGACTGCTGAGGCAGCCAAGTTTTCCACAATCAGTGACTGGGTTCTATGCAAGGCATACCCTGGCTAGGTGTTATCTACCCTTAATTCAGCTAAAAGTCTGTAGTCTGGCAAATTATTTTTCACTATGGTATGGCAGCATACAATTTCAAACATATGAATGTGAATATTTGTAAGAGGAAAGGTCTGTCCAACCCGGCATCCTGCCTCCAACAACAGCTATCGACCTAGGAAAGAGTAAGAACAATGCATGTCTGTATAACAGCATTCTGTAATAGCATCCCAGCCTCCAAATATTTTGAGATAGGGGATTTCCTAAGTTTGATGTGGCCTCTGCATGTTTAGTTAAATGTAACAATTTTCTTTTTCATTTTTTTTCTGTGGTTTCCCATTTTTGCCCATGTAAACCACTAGGATCCACAGCTTGCTTTGGCATAAACTTATACAGATCTGTATGTTGTGTCAAGAACCACTTTCTTCTGATTTTGGCTCTTTCTGGCTTTATGGGATGTTCCTGGAGCGCTGGAGGAGAAGCTCTGATCTTTCTATTGCAAAGACCATAACTGCTTTGGAGACAAACCAGAAATGCTCTGTAGAAATATCTAGAGAAGAATGGTTCATATCTCATGAAGCTTATGTCCAAATCTAATCAGCCTAGGTCTTCTACCTTTATAGAGTTTTAGGTGTGCATCATCATTTGAAGGATTGCTTATGATAAATACAGCATCATCTTACGCTTGAAAAAAGCAAAGAAAAAAGTAAATATTTCAGCTGCTGTGTTGTAACCATGATTCTTTGCTGACATAAGTCACGGGACCTTTCAATATATATTTTTTGGTCCATTTCCCTGGAAATGCAGATATTTTAAAATCTAAGCCTCAGTTTGAACAACCAGCCACACTTTGAGAACTTTTAAGAACAGTCATATTTAGTTCTAGAGCTATTCTTAATCTCATGTACAGGATTCCTCTGAATCAGGGCCTTCCCCATCTGTCAAAAGGGTTCTCCAAACAAAGCCCAGTATTCCCACTGAACTCTGGGTTGATGGCTATTGTACCTGTGTGAGAGTTTTGGAGCAGCCCCTTAGGATTTAGGAAGTACAATGCAGAACAAATCAAATAACAGTCACCAATATAGCTAAATTAGTCTTGGTATATTTTTATTGCATCAAAAAAATTCACTATCTGTTATTTAATATTTTGCAGCCTTCCATTTTCAGCTGTTAACTGTTAACAATTAACTTCAGTTAGAAACATTTACTTTTGATTCTGGCAGAACATCAGTCCCCCTTTTTCCTCCCCCCCTGTTTTATGCTCTATCATATAGTGTACACCTTTCCGTTCAAAAACTTTGCAAAGCACTAACTTCATGTTACAACACTTGCAAAAAAACTCAAAAGGCAGCAAAAATCCACTTTATTGGTTGTTTCCCCCATTAAATAATGATTTCCCTTTTTCTTATAGTCTTTACAGAATAAAATAACAAAACTCTGCTACCTTATCTGTCTATAGGTAGCAGTAAATAAAGATACACTCACTAATAAAAAAAAAAAATGCAAGACAGTTGTTATTTGAACACAAAGTACTCCCTGGAGATTTTTTACTGGCATGGCTATATGTCATCTCTCTACCTGAAAATCATAAAAATTGCTGTATGAGATCAATACTTTGCAATACTAGTCTTAGATGTTTTTTATCTGTAGCATTTGTGTGTGAAAAGTTCTGTTATTTATACTTGTATATTACCTTCCCTGAAATCCTTTTTCCCATGTTTTTTCATGGAACTACTATTAGTATTGACTTTAGGTCTAAATATTCTCACTTTAAGAGACCTGTTCCTCTATTATGATGAAGACACAAGTAAAGAAATCTATCTATCATACTTTCTATACCTGTTGTTGTAGCCCACAGAGACTTCTGGGACCTTTGCTGGAATGTGTGCATCCCTATCCTACACGTGTCACACAGATTTCTTTCCACTTGATAAGTTTCATGAGCAAGAGTCCATTTCTGTAAGTGCCTGGACACTGCATAGCTAAAATCTTTTTCCATGTCAAATCCCTACATCTTTCCCTTCATTTTGGCCAATTCTTTCATTATCATTTTTTATTTCACCTGGATTATCAGTATGAAGGTTGTGCAAGGAGGTCACTCAAGTCTTATTGCTCCCCTAAGCGTGGGTCCTCAGCCCTCCTGGAGCTGTAAGCAGCTGAATATTACAGCTGCAGAGCAGTGAACAACACATGGTTTCTCTTTCAGTATTCTTGGCTCAACTGGACTATTCTTCACTCTTAGGCCAGTCAGTTTACAAGAAAACTTTGAATAATTCCTGAGATTTGTTGTAGCTCCTGGCTGTGATGCAGCAAGACCAGTACAGGTCTTGGGGGAAGGGCTGGAAGAGACATCAGCAAGAAACTTCTGAAAGCTTGTATGTGGCCTAACAAAATTTAGCTTTGATAAAATAGAAAAGTTAACCCCTGAACTGAAGGGTTAAATTGAAGATAACTCTAATGATCAGTCTTGAGCTTAAATAAGGTAATGAATGGATAAAAGCAACTACGCAGAAAATGGGATAGATCTTTGTATATTATTCTCTTTTCACTGAGTTGGAATGTTTTGGTCAGGTTATAAATTATACCTGGTTTACATATTCAGGACAGGACTAGGCCAAGAAAATTCAGTTTAAAAGAACACACTTTTCTGAGGGATTGCTTTTCTTTGATACAGAAAACTGAAAAATTTTTCCAAATGTCTAATTTTATTAGATCTGTAGTTTTCCCACATTTTAACCAAAAGCAATCAGAAAACCAGGTATAAAAGAGCTGATCTTCACTAATAAATATTTTAAAGTAAGAATTATTTTTAAAAGCATCTCCTCTCATTACTTTGGGATATTTTGGGAAAGGGTAAAAATTCAAATTTAGTACTACATTTTGTTCCAATGGTGAAAAACATTCACATATACAATCCCCATGTCACATATAGTAGACAACATTTTTCTGCTACGTTCCAAACAGGATGGTGTTATTCAATATTGTAGATGTTTTTGAACATGCTGGGTACTGACATGTTCCCTCCAATATGCCCTGATTAAGACTTGAAATTCTGCACTGAAGTAGGGACAATTTGAACACCGAGTTTAATTGATTTGCTGAATTAACTTGTCAAATAATCAAAAGCTGGATTACGTTGTTTTTTTGTTGTTTTTTTTTTTAACTGCTCAGAGAGTCAGCCAATGTGGTATCTTACTCTAAAAAACTGTCAATAAACATCAGATCAGTATAGGTGAAAAATATTTGTTTTGTAAAATTGTGTATTTGTGCTCAGCTAGGCAAAGTAACAATTCTACTACTGTTTTTTGTAGTCATCATCACCAGCCTGTAAGACCTTTGCTGGATTCCATACACAGCCTAGTTCCTATCTCTCCTGTCTCTCCCCTTAGATCTTAGTACAGGAACCCTTAACCCTGCCGAATAACACATTCTGACACAAGCAATGACACCGATTTAAATGCTAATTAACAATAGTTATTAATTGTAATTTTTTAATCACTTAAAACCACCTTGATGCCGATTAAAGAAACCAGAAGCCATCCCTCTTCACAAGCAGTTAGGCACACAATGAAAATACCTAAATCTTTTTTTATGAATACAACATTCTAGAATTTTTGTACCTGGAATTAAAACATAAAGGATCAAAGGGTAATCCTTGTTTTGTTAGTAAAAAAACTCCTAATGACTCAACAGGACCATGATTTTATAGCTGAGCCATCTTTCTTGGTAGTGGTATTCAAGGCTGATATATTTATCCATTCTATGCCTATATCTTTGCTGCCTATTTGTTTTAGTTTTAATGTTAAAATAGTCACTGCTGATATTAAAATTGTCCTAAAACTGGAATAAACACAAGTATATGTGAGTGTTTAAGGCCATGGATTTCATTTGCCTTTGTTCGTTAGTAGTGAAAGAAAAAAAAAACCATTAAACTCATCTCATGTGTGAATGAATTCTTGTGTATGGTTTTGGTGTTTAGGAAACCGTTGAGAAACAGATCTCTTCAGTTGTGCACAAAAATACACCTTTTATAATGCATCTTTATTAGTATAATAACAGATATAGTTAACATATATTTTTTCATGTAAGGATCTAACTTTTTAAATACCCCAAACTGTGCAGCTATGGAAATAAATATATTAATTAAGAAATATTAAGAAATAAATATGTAATATCAAATTTCTACTTCCTCACTAATGAACCACTACTGATCAGCATAGATCATACTTTTAATCTCTGTTCTGAATGTGATTACGAAGATTAAACTTGAGCAGATATGATACTGGATATGTTGGCAGGCAGTTATGGGCTTTCCTCTTAGTACTTCCACCGAACTACTTCATGCTCCTGGGCAAATCACTGGTTTTCTCCAGGCCTTTATTTTCCTTCCTACTCCTTTTACCTCTTCTATTTTATGCCATGAAATCCTTAAAGATCTTTTATTGTGTTTGTATAGTGGAAAAACAAATATATTTCTAATTTTAAAACCTTCTTAAAAAATAGACATTACTATTCTAGGGTTAGCTCTCCTATAAAATTTGTGATTATCTATATTTGTGGTGATGACGCTTCCTACAGATTTTGTAGAATACAATTAACTTGCTTTATGCTCCTCATTCACTTTGTTGGTTTAGCACACATTCACACAGAAATCCTTTGCTTCTGCATTTTTGGTTTTTATAAAACACATTTGTATCACAACTTTCAGAAACTTAATTTCATGGATTGAGACAGCTTGTATTTTAGGCTTTTTTTGTAAGAAGTATTAATTTTTAGAAATTACATTTCAAGTGAAACTTGTGTCCTTCTAGATTGTTCTTCCTTGTCCCTAATATGAAGACACTGCATTCTCTTTCACTTTTAACGTCAGTTGTTGAAACCAGTGATTAAAAAGTTGATTTTCAAGTCTTTTTAAACTGAACTTCCTTTTTCTCACCCAACATTTTGTATCTTGTGGATTTTATTCCACTAAGTGTGCTGCAGCCACCATTCAAATATTTTCTGAGTTTAAAGTATTGCTTACTATTAATCAGGTCTGCAGCCCGTAGCCATTTCTCAGCTTTGGCCTTTATTTGAGCTAATGTGTTATTTAGTGAGATGTATAGTTCAGTGCTCTGGTGCCATCAGAAGTTTTCATTTTTCCTTCTTTGCAAAATACAAATCATGAAAAAAACTGACATTCATAAAACCAAATCCTTACAACTCTTTCTTCACTGAGGTTTTATTTTCTATCATGTGCACCAGTCTTTTTAGGTGAGCATATAAGGCTTCTGTAAAACGTCAGCACAGCAGATGTACTGAGCTTTTACCATCTTCCAGGAAATGATCTACGGTTCCTTTTCTCTTTGTCTCTTGGGAATTACAGATGTAATCCAAAACCCATTGGAACTCAATGCCTCCTCTATGAGGCAATTGCAAGGAATGAACCCAGTGATCTAATAAGTCTTTTCCACCTCTAATTACCATACTCCTATGAACTCCAGCCCCATGGTGAGGTCTACCAGCTAATCTCTGAATGGCCTAAATAGCTGTATTTTTCTTGAAAACAAGAGCTTAGGACATTAAAACACTCAGCAGTATATTATTATGACAACACTGGCATGTTATCTCCACTGTATCTAAGCATCAGTGAAACAAATAGATCAAAATCTGGCACTGATTTATTTACTTAATTAGTCAGTGCTACATTATCATGACCCACACTGAGACGCTCCTGCATACTCTATTAATCTCAAATGCATGGCCCTTTGTCTCTGTGTCAGTTGTGCACCTTTCATCCTCCCAGTAGGATCAGCATTTGATGAGAAAAGTGCTTCAGTGTTTTCTGAAAGGCTAGGAAAGGTATTTCTAATGTTGCCTGTTTGCTCTTGCCAGCATGTAAATTAGTTGACAGCACACAAGAGTCTTAACAATCCCTGCTGGCTATTCAGACATCCCTTGTATAAACATTTAATTTGTTTTCTTTAACCCTCTTGTCGTCTCTGAAATGAGAAGAATAAATAAAGGCAATGCAGCGATGACTAAAATTTGCAAATGTTGCTCTGTAGTGAAGAGGCCAAATAATTTTCTTCTCTTGAGTCTGGAGAACGAAGAGTAGACAACTGAAAATCAAATGTTCTGTAATTTAAGCCAGATACAGTCCAAGTAAAGTTAAAGAGAGGGGATTCTGTGTTTTAAAATATTGGCACAGTAATAACACGATTGAAACTTTTACATATAAACTTTATGATTATCCTTGCCCTGTTCAGGAATGATTTACGCTACCAGTCCAAGCAAGAGAACTATGAAAAGGGCACACTGAATTGTTTTTATTTTTCCTTTCCCTACAAGGGCATTCACAGTGGGCTTGATATTTTTGGATGCTGAAATACTTTTATCTCTTGCTGCTGCTACAGGGAGTAAAATGCTCAAGGCTATACAGGCAGTAGTGAAAGAAAAAATATAATTTCTGCTCTATTCAACTGGTTTTATTAACAGACAGTTGTCAAACAAATACTTTTAAAACTGGAATATAATTTTAATTAACTCACAAAATTTAGTACATTACAAGGTAAAAATAATTCTTTGTGCAGATGAGACTCATCTGAACCAGGGAAGGAATCTGGATCTGTTGATCAAGTCTTGATTGTGTGTGAATCTGTTAGCTGTGCTCAGTATAGCTTCATTTTGTGTAAAATTGTATCATCTCCTTGAGATGGTTTGCTAGTCTAGAGAGGGTTATGAGTTATACAATCTGTTTACAATGTCTTGCCATTTCAGAACACATAAGCAAAAAGACCCTTTATCTTCTATATTTTCTACCCATCTTTTTCTTCTTCCTTTTTTTTTTTTTCTTCTCTTTTTTTTTTTTTTCCTCCAGCCAGGGGAATATTTTCCCAATACATGATACTTACTGCCACAAGCTAACTGATAGAGATCCTGTCATATGCAGATGCAAAAATCCTGTCAGACTAGGGTCCTAGGCAGATCTGTTCAGGCTGAAGAACTGTAACTATTCTTGGGAAGAGTAGTCCCTTTTCTTATCCTTCATGAGTGAATCACCAAAGCTGATGCATTTTGCCCTTGGGGGACAGCTGGACCATTATACGTTCCACATCCTGGTCCCTCAGTCATCCACACTGCATTTGTGTTTCATGCTGCTTCTCCACTGGTATATGCAGCTACTATGCATTTATTCCCTTTTCCCTGTCTCAAACAATACTAAGCAGAATGCTCATCCTATTGCAATGCTGAGATGTCTTCGATGGTTACAGCAGAACTGCATGTAGCAAACAGAGATGCAAACCAAGTCACTTGCTGCCGTAAATATTCCCTGTCATGCTTTTTTACCAACACTCATTTGCTACTGATGACTGTACTTTACTACCTGCTGTCACCATAATTAACGAATCATTACTGAATTACATACTGATGGACAAATACATGGAAATTATAAGTTTTACCTACTTTTCCTTCCGTATTTGTTGTGAACAGATGTATCTAAGATCACAAGGCAATATATGGTAAACTGGTACGGGCCGTGTTGATGCTGACGGACAATCAGACTAGTGAGTTCTGTAAAAAAGTCCACAAAACTTGATTTTTCCTTATAATTTGTTTTTTTGTTATAGACATCTAAATATTGTTGCAGGGTCTGGAGCACAGAGCCCTTTACTCTTAGATAAATTTTGGTGGACCTGGGAAGCCTTGACTCCGGGTACTTAGTGACTGCATAAGGCTTTAGTGGAGATAAATTGGTACATGCTAATGAATTGGTTCTACAAAAATTTACCAGCCTTGTCAAGAGGGTGCAGCACAAGATGGCTACTTAGGGCACTAGGCTTTAAGAAACAAACTTGTATTAAATATTGCAGTCTGGGTTGTACAGTTTCTATACATCCTTGTGTAGGGAGCTGTTTTGCTCTTGGGGAAAATAGTCTCTTGTTGATGCTTGGTCTACCTGGCACACCTTTGTTATGCATCAGCTAGCAGAATGCCACTGATTGTACTCAGTGATAAGGGTTAGTTTAACAACTTGCTCATTGCCAAGTGAGTTGCTTCACAGAAAGTTCAAAAGAACAAGCAGTTGCTGGAAAATAAGCATGAAGGGCTGGTAGCTGAGGCTGGTTGCTGTTATATTTGCACATGGAGAGATTGTGAGCTTTACCCTGGCCCTGCAATGGCTTAAGTGGGAAATTACCCATTTAACTTCAAATATGTTTCACAAATTATATAGGATGAACTTACCAAGTAACTTTCAATGGAACAAAATGTGTTCTGTTTTCCTAGAATGGCAAAGAAGTCTTCCTGGAATGCTGGAAGAACTGTAAGAACTCTTTATAAATCTGTTACTACTGTCAAAAAGCAACAACTGAAAATCTATATGAAGTATATGGTTGGTTTTCATACTATCTGTATAAAAGAATCCATGTTGTATGACTCCAGAAAGTCTTAAATGTTCAGTAACAATGGAAACAGCCAGGCGGAATCCCCCTTGAAATAAAACAAAGTCCCTTCTCAAATATAAAAATATTCTTGGGGAAAATTGTTGTACATTCCTTCCAAAGCAGGACTTCTATGGGTGAAACATATTCAGTCCAAGTGTCATTCCAACTGCTTTTTTAGACTGTTTTGTTGCAGTATCCAAGGAAAAGCAGAGATAGATACGGTACTATTTTGCCACCTAATATCCTGCAATTTATTCAATCTGAACATAAACATTTGCTCTGGACTGATGTTCTGGCAACATTTGCTGACTGGCCCAAATAAGACATGCGTGCTAATGGTTCAGAGTCAGGTTATTTTGCTCATTCATTCCACTTTAGGGTGGAATTCCTTTTTTACACCAGGGAACGGTTGTTAAGTACCTGCACCTGCTGTCTCCTACAAGCCAATAAATCAATACTGTCCCACCACCACTTTTTTTTTTTTTTTTTTTTTTCCTCTCTTTTTCTTTCATTTAACTTGTAGCTCAAAATAGATAGCTAAGCAGTTCCCTTTCACAGGCCAGACTCACGTACAAAAAAGGCTTGCAAGATGTGGAATTCAGCTCAGCAGAAGCTGGCACGTACAATGCAACAAACCGAGTTTTGTTCTTGTTTGCATAGATGGGAGGCAGCACTGTGTGGAGCCATAAACACTTACTCTCAGGAAAGCTGATGGCACTTAGCTCTTTGCCTTTCAAAAATCCTTAAGGGATTCCATTAGCTTCAGTCAAGTTGCTGTATTTATATCAGTGTAACAAACTGGAGTCAATAAGGCTCCAGTCCAAAGCCCACTTAAGCAATTGTTAGTGTTAGCATTGAATTTAATTGGATTTGGACTGATGCCTAAGAGAGGAATCCACAGAAATGTATTTTCCAGCTGTCCATTTTCATTTTATCCTTTGTGCCTATGTCAAAAGTTTAGCCCTTGAACTCTGTATGTTCTTAGAAATGATATATTATAAGTTAATTGGTTGTTTATGGGTGGTTTTGCATTCATTTTCATTCTGTCTCGGTGGACCAAATTGTGTCCATTACTTGGCTTGAGTATTTGACCCGGTGAGACTGAACGAGTGACTGTGCTTCTGTTCACTCACGGTTATTTTTAAACTGCCCAGTAGGGAGGTAGGAATGTGTTATCCTAAACATCACAATTTTGTGCTTATAGCTTTCCTCAACTCCCATACTCTGTCCCTGATTTTGTAAAGCACTTTAACTGGCAGGATTGGAAACACAACAGCTATGATATTCTCTCTACACAAGTTCCTATTAAAATCTGCTTTACTTAATATAAAAAAAAATAAAAATTCCTAGGCTTTTTGTCACAGTTTAGATGCTCCTAAGGTAGCTTGTGAGTAGAATGTTTGTCTAGAGTGTTGTTAGATGCTAATGGAGTTTTTTTGGGCTTAATCCTAGGAATAAAGAGAGTAGGATAAATGCCACTGATAAATGAAACCTTAGAATGCACATGAAACCAGGTCTGAGTTCTAGCCTAAACTTTTTACCTGTTTCAGTTTCCCCCTAGAAGTTTATAGAGATGAGACTTTTTTGTTTTCTCGCTTATAGCACATTATAGTCTGCTGGAGAACTATTAAATATTTGACATATCTTATCCAAATCTGAGGTGGCGTTTTGTGTAATTTTTCCTACAAAGCTGATGTATGTTTTGCAAAATTTCTGTTCTACAGAAGCACTGTAATTCTGCTGCAGCAGCAATTGCCATTAACAATCCTGTTGTTGCAAAATCATCTTCCTAAAACAGTGTCAGTACTGAGCCTGTGAATTTAGCTGACAAATTATATCTGAGGACATCCTTCTGCCATTTTTAAATTCCAGAAATTCTCCTAACAGGCCTATGCAAGATCAAGACTCTTAAAAGTAAGCACCCCACATAGTCTATAAAAAAGATCAAAGCTCTCTTCTATTCACCCTATCTTTTCCACAAGAAACAGGTGCTAGGGACTTTTTTCAAAGCATTTGTGGATTCAGGCATGAAAATTAAGTATGACACCTTTTCAAATATGTCAGTAATTCACAAGTTGTCTAAAGGCTTGGGGTTGTTAGAACTGGTTTAATAAGTACAGAGATGAGATATAATTATCAAGTTTACTTGTAGAGCTGTTTCCCTTTTGAGAACACAGAGTCTAGAAGTGTTGGGTGCCTTGTTTATTGGGGTTGTTTTGAGAAATATAATTTCTGCTTGGGAGGATTCGGTGCGGTACTCTGTTAGGAGACACAGGAAAAGCAACTGGGAGTGAAAAGACTGTGTCATCTATGAGAAATTTTGCAGCCTTCTATGCATTTTTTTTTCACATTTAGGGCTGTGTCTAGCATAAGCACACATGGCCGTAGGGGACACAGTTGGGAATAGGTGTTGAAATCAAGCTGATGGCATTAAGCTGCAAGCAGCTGACACCAAACAGCAGATATACTCCCTCTGTCCTTCCTGACTGAGTCCATCTGTCAGTTCAGCTTTGCAGCGCTCCTTTCAAATGGGTCAGAGATCACCTGAATAAACAATTTTGCCACTTTCATCTTGACATATCCACATTGGTCTACTAACCCGTCTTGGTCCCAGACTTCAAGGTTATGTCATTCCACCCAATAACTTTGCTGATGTTAAAAAGCATCCAGCATCCAGAGCAGAAGCAGGCACTGGCTCTCCAGGCAGACGAGCTGGCCTGCTGTTATTCCCCTCCCCGATCCCACTGAGTGCTCTGTGTGTAGTTTTGTAGTACAAACCAAACCAAACCAACTTTCTGTTTGTTTTAGAGTAGTCCTCTCTTTCACCTATTTGAACTCTCCTTCACCATGACATTTCAGATGCTAAGGCGCATCGGTTGCTGAGCAGCTCCAGCCTGTCCTGTTTGTGTGTCTCAGTGAGGGTGATGGGTTCTGTGTAGTACAGATGCACGGAGAACAAAATCGTGCAATAAAAAAAACCCAAAAAACCAACACCAAAACGCAGAGGTAGCCTTCGCATATTATTACTATAAACTATGGTTCGGGACATCCAAATTGAAGCCAAAGAGGTTGTTGCTCCCATTCTGCCTCTTAATTCCAAGTAGTCTAGCTCACGTAATCCGAGCAGAAAACATAGGGCATCTCCCTCATGGTTCAGTCTAATCTTGTACCAGCTCTAATGTCACATTTTAAAACAGAAGGATAAACACCAGTAAACAGGCTACTCACATATTAGACACTCACGGCAAAAACAATGGGATGTACATAAGAGACCTTGCATCTTTTCCTCATTCTGTAGCTGCTGCTCACAGGAGACAACCCCTCAAAAGGAGTTCTCAGGCAATCACTGCACTTGTTAACCAGTTGAGGAATTAGCTGCATTTTAGCAACTTTCTTCCAGATAGGAGGTTCTACCTCAGGTATTAAAATGTTGGCTGTGGTATCAAGCCAAGACATATCAAGTGCTAGCAATAACATCCTGTAGATTTCTAATAGCTGAAAGACTTAAAAACTAAAACTCTTAAAAACACAGTCAGTAAGAAAATTATAGATTTTAGTAAATTGCATGCTGGCAATGAACACTAGTTATAGGAAGTAAAGTTAGTCAATAAGTAGAAATTAGCAGAACCAATGAAATAAAATAACTTATTTTTTATTTATTTCTGGTAGAAAATGCTGCTTTATCAAAGTCAGTTTCCAAAATCTCATTTAAATATAAAAAAACAAAACCCCAACCTAAAAATGATTGCTTTTACAGTGCTGAACTTTTCCTTTACAAATGTGGAAAAAAGTGGAAACTAAAGTATTTCATCCAGTTGTTAGAAGCTGAAGTCGTGAAATACAGTCTCTGAAGTGAATCAGAGATGATGTTTGAACTAGTCCCAGATTATATACATGTATATTTTTGAAGGGGTTGGTTTTTGGAATGATTTGGAATTCCTTGTGAAAACAGAAAACAAACTACAGATTTTTCCACAGTCCTTGCATTCCTGTTATCATGCACATCCACTGAAATGCAGATGTTACAGAATTAGCATGTGAAACAACTTTGAGAAACCAAGCTAACTGTTTTGGTATAGGTTAGGTAGGCCCAAAATTCAGGACAGGCTCAAGAAAGGCACAAAGCTCTTCAGACAATAATGTAGCGACTTATAGTTTGGCTTGAGGAATCAAGTAAATCTGGTATTTTTGGCAAGGTCTGAAAATTATTGAAACATCAAAACATCAAAGTGAAATGCAAATGAAAAACGTGCTTCTGAAGCTGATTCAGCAGTGACCGCTGCCGTCTGCTCAGGTCTCAGCCTGCTGAGCAGTGCTGGGCAGCGATGCAGCTGGGTCAGGTGTTAGGTTCTGCAGCACCTATTTCCTAGCACAATTCAGAATGTCTGTTTTGTTGTGACATGCTAACCGAAATGCTTTTCAGGGTGAGGAAACACAATCTAAAAAAAGACCCAAGAATTGTATATTTAGCAGGTGTTAAAAGTAATTGTTAATAAGTGCTTACAACATGTATA
>JAVJGJ010000047.1:88353892-88389600 GCA_035590215.1 Microhierax caerulescens | reverse complement strand
CCCCCCCCCCCCGGCAGGGAAGACAGTGCCATTTTAATCAGGCTCAAAAGCTACTTTCTTCTATATAAAATTGTCCCGTGATTGTGTGCACGCTCTTAGAGCAAACTCAGTAAGCTCAGTGTGCTTCTAAGGGGGCCGAGTTCTCTTCTGTGATTTTGTCCAAATAAAAAAAAAATTAAAAAAAAGGAGCATAGACATGTAGCAAGATTTTATTTGCATGATGTGGAAGAAAAAGCCCTCTGGATTTACACATTCTGCCACTAGAACTTTCCAACTGTTACCCATTTCACAGTGAGGTCTTTTTACTTTGGATGCCCCTCTTTGGCAATGTGGAGTTTGTATCTTTTGTCTTGACTAATTTACATTTGCACATGTTTGAGTTAGTAAATGTGTGATTATTTCCATTTGCTCCTTTTTTACTACTTTATTCTTTCCCATAAAGCATATTAACATTGAATCAACTTTTCTTAGGAGGTAATATGACTACTTTCATTACCTTTGCTCCTTCACTAGATTAGATATTTACTTGTTGCTGAGAAAAACACATGCTATAAACCAGCTGACCTTTCACATAGAAAGCAATTGCTCAAATAAACCCCAGACTGCTTCTTTGTGTAGGTCCAGATCTATTGCTCAAAGTTGCAGAGTGTCTTCATTTCAATATAGTTTTTGCTGTATTAAGTGAGTCTCAACAACACTCACTGCAAATTTCTCAGCTTTTTTTCTGGCTGGTAATTCTGAAATGTATCCAGATTTCTGCAATTTCTGGTGGCTGCTGTTGCATGCTGAATAGCTGGGACCAATAAGCTATGATTGTTCGGGGTGTTTAAAACTTTTTTTTTAATAAAGTTTCTATCCAGTCCATTTCCCCTGTCCTTTCCCTCCTGTCTTCTCCAATAAAGTATATCTTCATCCCTTTCATTTTGCTTTTGCAGGCCCATCTGTTTAGGTGGTTCCTCACTAACAGAAGAAGAGGGGAAAACGAGGACAGTGTTACTTGCAAACCAAAATTAACAATTTCCAGACTTATTTCCTGATGATTCTGTTAACGATGCATGATGAGTGACTGCACTCTGGTAAAATTCTTTACCTACGGTACTATTAGTAAAGCACTAAAGATAAAATATAGCAATTAACTTAGTTCTTATTTTACATGGTTTTGTTTTCACTAAAATTCACTAAAATTTTGTTGTTCTCTGTTTTAATCAATACTTCATCACTGACTGCTGTATGCAACATTTGTGTTGAACAGGTCAGTTCACTATTGCTATGGATACAAAGATCCAGACTGCACCCACAAAATTAATTCAGTTTGGACTTGTTTTAAATTCAGATCTAGCTGTTCCTAATCTGAAGTCTACATTGGCATAAAAAAAAAAAAAAATATCCCTCCCCTAAGCTGCAAACATGTTACGTTAAGTCCTGATGGAATCTTGTGTCCATATAGACACTTCTAAGACTTTGATCCTCAAATGATGATTGGCCTAGATTGATAAACATCTTCAAAATTCCTTCTGAAGAGGATAAAATCTTATTAAGCTCTTGAAGGATCCATAACTCTATACCTAGTCATGTGTGAATTTCTGCAGCCAGCCATTCCAGCTGCCTGCTTATGCAGCACTTTGTACTGCCTTCTCTCTTCCTGGTCCTGACCAGACTGGAAAAGAAGCATGAAGGTACTGAGAAATAGACTGTTTCCATGGCATTTGAAGCCCAAGAAGAACAAGATGTACAGGACATTTTCTGGAAAACTGAGAGATTTAACCAAATTACACTAGTCACCTAAACAGCTCCAGCTGCACTGGTTTTTATTATGACAACAGTATATAGGGGCCACAGCTGGTAGGTGTTCCATATATGAATTGTTGTAAGTGCAAAAATAGAGTCAGTGTCCCTAAGAGTTTGGTCCAAGCTAAATATCATATGAAATTAAAGTATGCAGTGTGCAAAAAGAGGAAGTTAAAGAACTATACACTATGTTTATATAAGTATTCATAAGGTATTTTTATTATTGCTTATAAATAGAGTGCCATTTGTCTGCCTTAATTCAGCTCTGACGCTCTCAAGTGTTCTTCCATCAGTCTGGCCTTGAGATACAATTTGCAGGAATGGAAAAAAGTGTCTTGCAGATCATTTTAAGGAATGTGCTGAACTTCAAAATAGTGTAGATAGGCAACTACACTGGATGCTGCCTGACAGGGGTACATGGATGTGTATGGAGGCATGCCTGTCTGCTGGCATCAGGTAAACTGCTCAGCAGATAGCTGCTGGTTCTTTAACATGTATTAACTAATGGTGACACTTTATATGCAAAAATACACATACACATCTATATTCTGTGTACCAAAAGCACATGCAAAAATTCCTGTTAGTACTGAAGATTGCTAATGTCAGCACTGAAGAACATCTAGGCAATTTTAATGGATACCTTCTGTCTGTTCATGCTTTTGTGCACAGGATTATGTTAAAATCCTGAACTGCTCTGTCACAAGTTAGGGATTTCCACATGACCTCTCAACCACTAACTGGTACGTTTTTGTTTTTTCTCCACCACTGCACTGTAGTCACCCCCTATTTTTGTGAAGGTGTTACTAGTTTGCAGACAGGCTTTGCTAAGGCACCCATCACAGTCAGTATTTCAGTGTTTCGTAGCTATTCCTTTCTTTTCACAGTGATTCATCAAAGTGAGAGAGTAGTGATATCCCCCACTTAAAAATAGGAGGCTGAGTCAGAAAGAGATAACGGTTAAAATTACTAATTCTGAATGTCTAAATGAAATGTGAAGAACTTTAGTTCTTACACCTGTTGTTGCATAACTCCTTGTATATTCAAGAGCAACTTCAGTTGCAAATATGACAGCATATGACTTCTGAAAATAATTGTGTAAACATCAAGGAAAAGTGCATAATTAATGACTACCTGTACAATGTTTGGTTTGCATTCGAGTTCTGTAGAGAAGATAAATAGAGAATACAGTACTCCAGGATATCGTTGTTGCTTTAACCAAGAACCCATGCTTTCTTTGCCTTCCTTTACTCTATTTACTAAATGGTCTTTCAGTTTCTTCAAATAATTACTCTTCCTGTAGAAAACAGTTTTCTTTTTCATATTTATTCCTGTAACAAATGTATCCTGTGACTTGAAAGATGTACAACATCCATAGGGAGAATTGGTGGTCACTGCAGAAAAGTTAAAACTGACACTCAGAAGAATGAATTAGGGATGTAATGACATCCTTAATATTGACATCAGCTGAATGATGTGGGCGTGACATTGAAAACTTCCGTTAATGGAATGTTGCTGTATAGATCATTTCCTAGTAAATTCAGAGGATTCAGCAAGGCAGTTAATGTGGCACCATCTTTAAGCCCATACTCATCATCCTTGGCGTCAAGACCCTTAGGACACCATCAGTCACAGAGGACTCAGTCACTTGAACAAGGTGTGTAAAGCTCACTTGAGTAAGGAATGGTGTCTCCTGCATGCAATGCTAGAAAGAATGTGAAACTTTGCTTTCAGATTTCACAGATGTTGGGTGACAACAGGATCGTGAAGTTTCAGGCCTGGAGTTCAAACCCACAGCTCAGGAGTGGTGTTCACATTAGTGGTTCAGCCTGCTCCTTTCACTTTTTTCCAAGAAAGATTTAATCTATCCCAGCCAGTTTATTCGTGATTTTTCCCTGTCTCTGCTTCACCTGTATTTCTGATCTCTGTCCAAAGGGCTTTTTCAATCTACACAGTATGAACCTCCATTGTTTTCCAGTGTAGCCTCTGTCTTCTTGCTTGTCAGGAGTCGCACCCTTCCAGACACCCTGTCACATTCTCCTGTGCTTTACACACCACACCAGAAGAATGTGTGATATATTAAGGCGTTTTCTTTCAGTCTTTGATTTTCCCTCTCATCTTCAGCAGTTTGCAAAGTCCTGTTTTCCCTTTCCTTGGATTTTGTCAGATGCTTTCTACTCCTCCCCACCTCCCCGATTTCTCATGTTCCTCCTGACAAATGCATCTTTGGCCTAAAAAGATGTCTGCAAAGACTGCTTCTGCCTCCTGGTTACTGGAACCACAATAGGAAGGAAAAGGTTACCTTTGAGCAGGACTCAGCTTCGTCCATCCAGAGACCATAACACTCCACATAACTGCAAGAACAGATTGTGAGAACATCAGCTCACAATGTTTAGTAGATTAATTTTGAGACATGTAATAATATTACTTGTTTTGCTGGGTTTAACTTTAAGCTCCCTGCACATTAGAACTGTTGTCTTGTTCCCTTGCTTGCCTGGAGCTCTGGATGCATAAAATCCAGCCTCAAGAGCCAGATCCAGCATGGGTAGGTACAGCTTAATTAAGCATGTGAGGGCCACCCGTGACAGGCGTCACTCAGCTGAGGATGCCCCATGCAGATCTAACCTTCTGGAATGGCTTTCTGTCCTTTGTCCTGTTTGAGAAAATATAAAAGGCAATTATTCAAAAGTTTAGAGCCTGCAGAACTGTGGGCAAGTTTGCTAGTGTTCAAAAGGAATAAATTATATTCTCAGCCCACAAGCCATCATTCTGTATCATGTCAAGTCCCTACTCCAGGGAATGAGGACTGCAGTCAAAAAAAAAAAAAAAACTAGAAAAAGTTACCAGACTTTTCACACATGGACAAAAACTTATGTTTGTCACTGGCCTCGTTCTTGGAAACAGCTGAACTGTTTTTGCTGAAATTTTCCAAAAAAGGTCATCCCAAGGCTAAAGCTCAGCATGGAAAATTTCAGTTCGAAAGACTTAAGTTTTTCCAAGTTATTAGCAGCTGAAAGCTCAGTCTTACAATATGGAGTACCAGACAATTCTAGCATATAATATATTACTAATCTTTTATGTACATGTGTTTCCATTTGCAGGGAACCTCTGGAAAGCGCTTAGTTACTGCTCCCACTGAAACCATTTTGAGTAGTACCTTCATGTAGCAGAGCCTGCTTAGGCAACCACTGAGCAACTGAGAACTCACCACACGGTACAATATTTGCCAATGCTTTTCAGTACTTTTTAGTACTTTTGCAAAAAGGCAAACATAACATTTTAAAGAAGTACACCTATTTTTTTTTCAACCGGACTCAGGGCTAGTTTATTGAATTTTACTAATCACAGTTTAATGGGGGTGTTTTTCGGTTTGAGTTTTCAAATACATGTTAATTGGAGAGCAGGTGAATATGTATACAGAGCTGTGAAAAACAATTAATTGACTAATACTTACTTGCCTTGCTTCAACAGTCTAAATCAGACTGGGAAAGGTGTTTTGGAGAAGTGATCAGGAGCATCCCGATGTACAGTGGAGTGATTTACCAGATTTCTTATCTGGCAATGTTTACTCTGAAAGGTTGATTAGGCAATCTTCCTATTAGAAACTATAAAGGAACTTTTAATTAGATCCTCTTTGCTTCTGAATCATGATGCCATATCTGGCCTCACATCTCAGTAATAAAGGTACTGCGTACAGTAAATCAAACTGTATCCATGAGTAATTTAGTCGTACCCACCTTCCTCAGCGTGATTTACAGAATGCCACTCAGCTGTGCTCATTGCTACCAAAAATGATGTTCTGTATATATAACTTTTTCCCAATATAATTAAGGGAACCTTGGAATCTGAAAAGGTGTTTCGCAAGAAATGCAGATTACAGTGTAGAACATTAACTTCTACATCGGTCAGTGAAGAAGAAAAAATCTTCACACCCCATTCTTTTCCTCATTTATAACGAATTAAGATGACCAGAGCTGGTTTTTTTATATATTTATTTTTATAAATCATAACCTTTAATGTGCAATAAAGAAGAACACACAAAAATCCTATGGTTTATATTCACAATTAAGTCTCTTTGGTAGATATTAGAAAATAAAAATAATTGCTTATGTATGTAAAGTGCAGTATGATGAAGGAAGAATTAGCAATTTTTCAACATTTCTACATTCATGTGATCAGTGCCTAATCTTGAAAACTACAATTGGTTTTACCCCTTGCCTTTAATAGTCATCTCAATTTTAGCCACTTGTAATTTTGTCCATTATTTTCCAGCATTTGCAAAGCAGGGAACTCACCGACCCCAAAGTGCTTTAAACTTTTCTGCTGTCGTGCTGATAGCAGTCATAATAACTACTGAACTGGTGTAATATTTAAATTTTATTTTGCTATTCCTTCATCCTGCAAACGTTTTCATTTACACATTTCCCTAACTCTCTCTGTATAAATAGTCCTATTAGTTCAGTGCTTAAAGCACGTTTTGCTTTAGTTTGTGAGCAGTCCCATCACACACATTTTCACAAGATTAGGGTCTGAAGCAGTGAAACATACCTTTTGTAGTTGCTACTTAGCCCAGTTTCAAACGTGATTTCAACTAGACATGAAGCTTGCTCATGAAAGCATGAACAGAAGGTATCAAATGAAACTATCGGTAAAATGAAATAATTTAGTTTGAATTTTAACTCCATAGGTTTGCTGGATATGGTGTACAACAAGAGAAAGCAGGGAAATATAGGGTTGAAATCAGGAAGCTCCAAAACCAGAAGAATTGTCATAAATTTCATTTGTTGAAAAACCTTCTGAGTGGTGCATAACAAAAATCAGTATAGTCAAAATACAGCCAGACAGAGAACTTTAAATCTTCATTTTTTGTTGCAGTATCATTAATTGTACTGAGCAGGATGCAGTAGTCAATTGGCAGTGCAAATGTCATAACCCCTTCATGTGTCAGGGTTCCATGAATGTAAGAGTCTCTTCTGGCTAAATATTTGGATATCATATACCTCTTGCTAACCAAACAGAGCAATTTTTGACAAGAGCAAGCTACAGATATTACACTGTGAGCACTTCATATGAGAAAGGAGGACAGCAGGTAGAAATATGTTAAGTCTAATAAAAAAAAATCAAGGTTTTCAATTATTGATATAAAATAGAACAGAAGAACCACATTCATCTATGTGCTACAGAGACTATAATTTTAAAGCAGATCTCCTTTTCACAACAGGAGGGGGAAATAAAGCAAAGTTTTGGTCTTATCTCTGATTTTGGGCACGCAAACAGGTTTACCGTCTCAAGAGACTGAAACTATATTGATCTTAAACTAAAAAAATTATGTTTGTAGCCCACATAGTCACAGTCTTGGGGCTGAAGCTGTGGGGCCCTGCACAGGTTAGTGTTGCAATTCCAGGCACCCCATTCTCCAGGGACGTCAGCTGTGTGGGGTCGCGTCTCCTGACTCCTGCACATAACACGCAAGCTGAGCTAAGGCAGACTGCCTGCAAGCAGCTCCATCAAAATAATCCATGTGTATGTTTTCACTCCACAAAATATGTGAGGTAGTTTCGAGTAGCTTTCACACCAGAGCAAAATGCTTAAATTGTACTAATTGGAGAAATTTTTGCAGGGAAGGTCTTACGTGGTTTGGTGTGGGAACTAACACACCTGGGGACCTGGGAAGCTACAGGAAGCTACCTATATGACCATGGGAAGTGCCAAGAAAACTTGGATGGAATGTGGCAAGATGTGGTCCCTTCTTTCTCCCAGTGTCCCAGGAAATTGTTCTGGTCACTGGCTGATGACAGAGCTGGGCAGTAGCCCCCAGACACTGCTGTTGGAGCCACTGCACTGAACGAGTTAACTGAACACTCAGGGGAGCAGGGACTTGCTGCCGTAATGGCTGTGTAGGGCCACTGTGTAGGACTATGTGGGACAGCAGCTGCTTTTTCTGAGAGACTGTTTCAGTGGAGATTTTCTAGCGTGTGGGCCTTTATCACTAAGTTTTTCTCCGTATTTCTATTCTGATGTAAGATACTTCCACTGAACAAAGTGGTTCAGTGTTGACTGTTGTCTTTACTTGACTGAGCTTTGCATCTCTTCAGTGACTTTCAGAGTGTACTATGTGTTTATTTTTTTTAATAAATTTTATTGACTAGCTCATGAGACTAGGCATGTGTCTGCCAAAAAAAGTCAGTGGAATATTTTCCAGGAAGTTCGCGGTGCAATGCTTTGGACATGTTTCTGGAATTCAGATAATATCCATTGTCATTTATCTGTTCAGTACCTCTGTCTACATTTCCCCCTCCTTCATCATGTGTTTTAACTTATATTAGGCCCTTGTCATGCAGAACAATAGTTATAAGCTCAGTTGTCTGCAAGATCAAAATTTAACTTTTGCAAGATGAAACAAGTAGGAGTGACAAGAGTCACAAAATAAGCAAGAAAAAGAAATATTTCATAAACTATTTTAAAAATACCTCTGTATTTTCTCAATCCCTAATTTACAAAGTAAACTGTAATATAGAATATAGAAGATAGTGAATATTGAATATAGATCTTTTTCATAAGAAAAAAAGGATAAATATCTCTATTGAGCATCTCTTTAGGTTTTATTCAAACAGGTAAACAAGGATGTCATCAAATGTTTTCAGCACCTGGAATTCTCCCTGCTATACGTGTCAAAGTAATTTCAATTCTACTCGCCTATAGAAACTGTTAATACGATTTATTCATGCCATTCATTTGCTTTAGAAGTGCAACACGTAGAACAGCAAGAATTTATCTTCTGTAGCTCTTCAGGGGATCTCTCCCCAGTATTTCTTACTCTGTTAACACTGACCTGCCTAGCTAGAGGTGCTAAAATAAAGGTTTACTAAAGTTGATGACCTTTGGTGAACAGAAAACCCTGCTGGTTTTCAGGATTCTGCAGCGTGGAAACTAATACAAAATTTCTTTATATATTTTATTTGATTCAGACCATGGTTAAGTTTTGACCACCATCCTGTTTGCAAACTTTTAGCAAAAGGAAAAAAAAAATAAATTAATCTTCAGTCCTTAAAACCAAGCTCATGCAAATAGCATAAAAATGGATTAAATTACTTCTGCACTGAGAGAGAGGAATACATAGTTAAATACATATAATTGTGGAAGCTCGGTTGGAGAAAACTGAGGTGGTCCTATGCTTAAACAATATGTCATTCAGTGAAAATCAGCAGCGCTTTCTATACAAAGTGTTTGAGAAGTAGAATGTTTCAAAGATTTCAAGCTGCAGTCCCTCAGGGCAAGATCACTTTCATCCAGAAACCTTCAGGTGTTACTTTCCTTTTGCAAGGATATAGACCTTTGGTCCCTCAGCTACTGAGAAAAACAGATTAGTTTTATATTTATGAATAGCTAATTCTGCTTCCATAATCCATGTTAACAGTTCTCTCTTCCACATAACATCTTTCTGCTGGTTACTGATTCCCACCCTTCCTACAGTGAGATGTGGAGAAGTTTGGCTAGGCTGTTGGGTTTGAGGACTTCTCTCAGTGAGAGAGCCAGCTCATGGGATCACACCAGGATCACATCTGAAGAAGTTCAAATTTAATTACAGTGCTCTGGAGAGATACACACAGCAAAAGACAAAAATGCTATAAAATGGTTAAGATACAATGAAAATAGCAAATGATACATGAACATCTTCTGTTATTAACCAGAAAACACACTATTAAATAAGAATTCTTCAGGAATTCTCCTTAGCAAAATATCTCATCCCCTACTTCTAAGAAAGTGAAAGCCAGGCACTACCCTTACAGTGTTAATAGCTTTAAACTTCATTTCTTTTCATATATCTTCTCAGTATTTCCTATTTATTTTAAAACACAAGAAGGCTTTTTTTTTTTTTTTTTTTTTTTTTTTACTTTGCAGTTTATTCAAATGAAGGACATATTTGTACCCATGTACCAGTGCAAAAATCTGCATGGATATCCTACTAGCAGTCAGCTGTCCGTAGGGAGCAGGGCAGATCCTTGCAGTAGGAAAAGAGAGTAACCCCCCTGGTTTTGGTAATGTTCCACCAAGGCAAGAGAGAACTGGAGGGTAGGGGTTATTCTCCATAAATGTTCAGAGAGAAGGCGATCAAATAAGGTCACCTTTTTTTTTCTGTTTTTGCTCCAGACCAGAGTCAGATGAGACTCACAGTTCAGTTGTCCCTCTACTGTCCCTTGCCTATACCTGCAGCGATTACTTTTGATGACATAAGTAACATTTATTTCCCACATTTATTCAGTCTTTGAATTTCCACATTTGCCTGAAAACCAAGAAATTCTAGACAGAAAAGTCAAAGCATCCTTGATATCTACTTTCTTCTCTAGATATGTGGTGGAACTCATGTCTTACTTCAAATGTTCCGTTGTGCTGCTTTGAGATAGGACAGACTTTGGTGGCCTTTTGACCTTGACAGAAGTCAAACCATTGGCCTCCCTTGGGAATGTTTGTAATGTACATACTGAAATGTGTATATCTTGACAAGAGTGCTGTTGAACTCCATAAATTACATTAAACCAATGTGAACAGAAAGATAACAATCAGACTATTACATTGCCATACAACATTATCTAATAACCCTGTAAAAAAATGCAGAATTGGAGCATTTGTGCCCTATATATCTTGGAAAAAAATCTTCTCCAATTATTTTACTTGACCTTTTAATGTTTTGTTTGCCTTGTTGTTCATTCTTAATCTCTCTTGTTTACAGCAACAATATTCAGTAAGGAAAATGCAGAGTGGTCAACAAATAATAATGAGAAATATGAAACTTAGAAGCTGAGAGTTTCAAATCTAGTAATATTTTACGATCTTTCATAAGATATATAGAGCTTCTATATCTCAGTGCCTTACTCCCTTGCAGGCTGTTTATAGCCAGTCTATGAATTTGACATTTTTAGTTCAGCTGAAAATGTACATCAGAACCATTCACTAATTATTCCTCACTATATGTCTTTACATTGGTTTGCCTGGGGGAAAGGAAGGGGAAAATCATACATGGCATAAACTCACTAGATTCCTAACTAGAGCTTTAGTGTCTGCAGTCCCACTATTTCATCAAAATAGCATTTTGACTGTCATCACACTGTAACAGGGCCTGCTTTGCCACCTCTGCCTTTCCCAGTTAGGGATTCCTGTTCCCTAACAGTGTGAGTTTTGGACAGCGTTGGGGTGCAAGCAGAGTTTCAGATCACCTGCAGCCACTTTGGACATGGGCATAATGAGCCATCTGATGAGAATCTTCAGCGTTTTGCTGAAGTCTGTGGTCAGACAGTGTCACAGATGGAATGAAAACTTGAGAAGTCCAAATTTCCAGAGTGGTTCATCCACACTGCATCTCCTTAGATGGAATCATAGATTACTGTGGAAAAGATTGCAAGAAGGGTAAGAAATGAGACTGAGAGGAAAACAATGTCAGAAATCTACATTTTCCTGATGCTCACCACAAGTAAAAATGCAAGAGTGATCAGCAGTGTTGATAGTCAGACTTTTTGGGGCCTCTATGTTGATTTTAAGCAGCTTTCTTGCCCTTTTTGTTTTCATACAGAATAGACAAATGAACAAATATATCCTCATTAAGACTATCTATCCAACTTCTTGCCTTCTTTGTAGCGTGCAGTGCTGCCAGTGTTTTGAGAGGGGACTCCTCCACAATGTTTTCCTCTTACCAGATGTGCACATCCTAGCAAAAAGAAAAGGCAAGAGGCTGCGTTTCCATTCTTTTCTGCTCCTATAAAAAAAAAAAAAAACAACAACCAAACCCCTCCCCCAAAAAAAACCCCAAAAACCCACCAAACTACGAGTATTTTTGGTCCTTGAAATCAAAATCAATAAGCAAATAAACTGAGCTACCCTGTGCTGGAAATGTCAGCCTGTGTTTTTGAAGTTGAATGCCAACTATGCTGTTGGGAATATGTGATACCAGCATATAAACTTAGACAGGGAAAACCCTATAAAAGGTTGAGAAGGGACTCATCACTGAGAAATAGTTTGAAGACAGTTATTTGGAAACCCCCACGCTCCAAAAGCAAGCCTTTTTGCATTCAGAGACTGGCAAGGGGCAGAGTTATTTTGTTTTCTCTTTAGAATAGCTTACCAACTGACCCTGGGACTTGGCGTCTCTGGCTAACTGGTTTATATAAAGTGCCCATTGACGTGGGGGTCTGAAGTCCAGGTTTGTCTTTAGTGGTGTGAATGTCTTCTGTGCTTTATCACTGAATCCTGCTAATTTTCATTCTCCCTTCCTGGCTTAATAATAATAATAATCACAAAGATTATAATTCTCTGCAGAAAAATCCAAGGGCACCGCACATTTAGTGACTATATCTGGCTGGGCTAAGTATTTACCAAGGTGCTAAAAACTGTCATATCTTCTCAAGCAGGACAGTAATGAAAAAACAGTTTCCTAACCAATGGCAAATTGTTCTATCTGGGTTTTAAGATACAAAGGTGAAGAATCCAATCTTCTTGCTTTGGCTACCTTATGGGAAAGATTTGACACAGAGACTAAACTACAGAAGACAGTCCAGGATACTTTTTGACACAGTTCCTCTCCTGAGCATCTTCTTGGTCACCATTCTTCTCCCTTTTACACCCCCAATTTTTCCCATTATTCTTTGCATCTAAGTTGAGATTTGTTAGAAGACTAAAATTAGGCCCACTTTTGCCAGGTCTATGTCTTTTTTACCTTAGACTATTTTTGAGCAGCCAAAATTCTTTCTTTGTACCTCAGCAAAGACAAACCCCTGATCCTGGCAGCTGACCTTTCCTGCAGCTAAATCTCGTCTACAGTAGCAAAAGCCTGAAACAGCTTCCTGTCAAATCTTTGATCTTTCCTTACCAAGGAAAAAGCTACATGTACTGATACCTAATATTTCTGCAATCCAACATCTCTCCCTCAGCGTTACATAAACCAGCACGGTGATACACATTTTGTTTCATTTACATTTCCTTATTCTCTATGGCTTTTGTCATCATAACAAGCTGATAACCATTTCCTCTCATTTAGAACATTTATCTTGGTACTCCAAACGGGTAGACAGATCTTTCAGAAACTGAACATGTGAGTAACCTCCATGGAAACTGGAAAGAACTGGGGTCTGCCTCATCACTGCAGTATTCAACACCAGATCTTTGCTTGTGTACTATTGTTAAAGTCACTGAAGCAACTGTCACTGCACTCATTGAATTAAACATTTTGGCTTATGCAAGCCCAGTTTGAGCCCTCAACACAATTGTCGAGTTTTGATCCAGAGTGTTGCAGTGTGGCATTCATGATGAAATAAACAAGAAAACAATACCCAGCAAAGCTTCTATCCAAAGAGATTCATCACAACGTTAACCACATGGTGTATGAATTTAATACAGGGTGATACAGTTAGATTTAATTTTGAGAGGTAAACAAATTGCAGGTTGATTCTTATTTTATCGGCAATGAGCCCCTGAATAAACACAGTCACTTTGAAGACTATTTATTCTCTCATCTGGAAGAAATAACAAAAGAAAATTACATCAGTCACTAAAGCAGCACTTTTATTGCACTTTTAAAGGGCTTGGGACCTTGGTTACAAAACAGCTGTAAGGAGACTGAGAACTTTCTAATGCCTGAAGCACCAAGAGGTTTTATCACACACGCATGTACACAACATCATTTGCTTTAAAGTTGAAATCTTTCTCTGAGACCACGATTTATGGCTGGGTGTTGTCAAGATTCAACAATTATAATTTTTTTTTCATACTGTTTTCCTTGAGAGATCACAGTTCTGAAGCCTGAGTGTTTCAGGCTTCCTAGTGGATTTGTTCCTTTGTCTTCCTCTAACACACTGACTCATATAAAAACAACTGCCTGACCTTGCCCCCACCTGTGTCACTCAGTTAACTTTCGCATTATTTATTTTTCAGTCCTCTGCCCAGAGGTTACAGGCTTCATAAAATTGAGGGCACTTCCACAACATATATGCATCCAGAAAATTTAAATTCTATATAGGTGCTTTAATTGGTAGGCAGACCTAGTTTAGAAACTAAAACTTTTCCATAAGCACTTGTGTGGCCATTTCACAGATTAAGGAACAGGATAAAAAGTTTTTGTCAACAGTGCCTAACTGATACAAAGTGTGTGCAGTATTTATAAGTCACAGTACTGAACATAGCTTTGATAAAGGTGTGGGGTTTCTTCTTCTCAAATAAATAAATAAATTTAATTTTGTATTATAGTGCTCTTCAATCCTTTCACGTTCAACATGCCCTATTATACATTCTGTCTTTCCTCCTAGTACAGAAGAACCAAAACCAAATCCTCCTGACAGCCCAGATTATTATTACAAATGGAGGAAAACACCTTCAAATCTGCGTCACAACACATAACACTTAGGACGCTATATATACTTCCATTGGATTCTAAGCATATAGCTTTAAGAACAATTCCTTTCACAACATAGAGTTCTTAAACAGTACTTCAACTAAAACTTTCTACAGCAAGACTCACTGGTGTTGAAATAAAGGGTACGCTGCCAGACATCCATAAGGTAATGACTTCAGAGTGTGTGCTGTGCTGTGCAGCTTTAGGGGGCTGGCAGCTGTAGGGTCATTGAAATTACAAAGATCTTATATGCAGCGCCTGAAATGCTCTCCACTTCTTCTTTTGTCACTATTATTCAGATTCCTTGACAAAAAGGTTTCCAAAATGTCACTGTATTCTGGGGTTAGTATCATACATCATATTAAGCTAAAATTTCCCTAAAAAAAAATTATTATAGCCTTTTTTCCTGGACAGGTATTTGCACATGATCTGAAGGAGCTTTATTTACACAAAAAAAAAAAAAAAGAGAAAGAGAAAATAAAGTTTGGTAAATGAAGACTTCAGTGGGGTTTTTTCTTAGCTAGATCAAATTGATCTCTATTACTATTCTATACAGCTTTATTAGGATACATTTGGCAGTTAATTAGTAAACAATATAATTTTTTAAGCTTACTGTCTTTTAGCATTTCCAGTACAAGAAACTCTGTAGCAGAACCAGGAGAGTTTGTGTCCATTTGTTACTGACTGACGGAGCCTGACACCTGCCTATTACATTAATAAAGTTTTGCCTTAAAAGATCAAGTATTGACAGAAAGAAGTAATGACCCTGCTCAAGGTGATTCCTAGTGTTCAGAATATATGAATCACTACTGCTTTGCTGAAGGGAAAAATGAATATGTATTTATTTGCTTATATATCTAGGAAAATCATTGAGTTGGAGAGGAAAATGCCAGAGGACAGGGCTACATTGCTGACAAACAGTACAGAGAATTTTCATTTGCCTTAATGTTACCTATGCACCCTGCCATCCATCCTGCACTTCTCAATGTGGTGGCAGAGTATCTGTATGTGCAACAATTAAAGTTTACCACCGCAATCCCCCTACTTGCTTGCCCTCTCTTGTATCATGAAGAAATTTTTGACAAGTATGCCAGTCTAATCCAACTGTTCATTTCACTATATTCTCTCTGATATAAAAGAGGACTGTACTGTGATCTTTGATGTAATTTCATAAGACAGGAATTTATCCATCTCAGATGATATGAGGAACATATCGCCAGTAATATCTAGAGGAGAAGTTGTGCAAAAGCATGGGAAACACTGTCACTACTTCAGAGTGATCTGGTCTCAGACTTCGTAAAGCAGTGGGCTAGGAAAGGATGCTTCCTAAAAATTATTTAAAAAATTTGGAGTCATGCTGATTCTTTAGGTGTTGCATGATCTCCATTGCAAATAACCTGTTTTATTTCACTTCCATGTTGCTGAGGTAACCTTTAATTATGGTTCATGTGGCAATAATAATAACAACAACAACAAAAGAGTTCATTAATTCTAATCCAGCACATTCAGTGTTGAACAACTAAAATAATGTATTACTGGGATACCCATTCTGTTGAAATAACTTTATTACAGAGTAATCTTATTACAACAACTGAGAGCTTCATGATATTGAAAGCTTTTTCAACTAAGCAATGTGAATTTGTGTCCTATCAACAGAACATGCTTGAAAGTTCTTGCCTGTAAAAATAGCTGGACAGACAACAGCTTAGAGAATTTTCTTTAAATCAGACACTAGATACCTGTCTAAATGGGATACTGTGTGATATGTCCTCTAATAGGCCATATTCTTAAATTTTTGGAAAAATATAAAAAGAATTTTTAAAAATGCCTACAAAATTACTTTTTTTCTTACAAATGAAACTGCAACCATGCATATTGTTAAATCTAACACTGTTAGAGACATGAAAATAAAAACATGCACAGGTATGACCAGAGCCACATGATCAGTTACTAGTTAATATCTCAATTTAAAGCTTTGATTTAAATGTAGAGATATAAAAGTTGAGGAAGGAGTGATGCTTTGCTTTTAAATCAAAATGAAACTTCAGGATGATCTAGCTCCTTGTCTCTCTATAACCCAAATTACAGAACATGCAAGCAAAATGTTTTCTTTATACAGTATACGTTTAAATGACATGCTATCCCTGAATAGGGATCTGTTGGGCAAGGAGCTGGGATGTTAAATATGTTATTAGTATCAGGAAATATTTTCTTGATATTAAGAAACAATGTATTCCTGCATAACATCTTTGTTGGCATTGGTCCCCCAGAAGAAATTAATTAGTCTTAATGAAAAACATCTGTAGAGGACACAGTGATGATTTGCTAGATGAAATGATTCAAAACAAAGTTATTGCCCACAGTGATAAGCCAAAGATGTGCAAGGCTCAACAAGGTCTTACAGCTTCTAGTAAAGGAGACAACATCAGAGCAGAAAATTCCTCAACTTCATCTAGTTGTGCTCAGATGAGCACATTTTATCTACATTCCACAATATGTGAATTAGGTCCAAAACACTGGTCTGATTACTACTATATATTAAACTATTGTCCAGATTTGCTTTCAGTGATGGGCTTTCAGTTCTGGCTTCTGAAAAATTTGTGCTCTCTCTGCATGGGGGGGTTCCTCAGTCTGGGGCCACCTTCCTAGCTGGCTCCAAGCGACACAGCTCTGCTATGGTTGTGGTTCGTCCTGCTCCCTTTTGAAATCTTTACTTGAAGAGCAGTAATGAAGCTTCTTGGTTTCCAGGTGGAAACAACAGATTTCTCTGGACAAAGTTTAGAAGTAGATTTCCAGTCTTCTCTGTAAAGCCATGACTTTATCCAGAATTTATCCAGAAATACCATCTCAGGGAGACAGACTTTTAACAGCTAAGACACAAACACAGTCATGCACGAAGAGGTAAGCGATGCTGCATTTCACAAATGTGAACGCTTACAAATGCAAACTCCAACCCTCCCAATAAATCAAATTCTTTATAAGGATTCATAAAGTAAGTTAATACATCTGTATAATTTTAGCTCTAGATTAACAAATCACCTTGAAAATTATTATTTTTTTATTATTACCAAGGAAACTTGCACACTAAAAGTGATTGAATATATTTTTTTAATTCAGCTTATGATATTTTAAGAGAAACATGTTTAAACTCAATTTTGACTTTTGCAGCAAAAAATATTTTCTTCTCAGCCATTTCAAATGCATGTTTCTGAAGCCAGAAGATGTGTCTTCTGTGCTCCACTGTCTAATCTGAGAGTAAAAACAGAATCTGTTGCGATTCTTGCTTTGTATTGTGCAGAGATACCACTTCTGAGTGTCACAGAGGGATGTCTCCCTCCAGTACTACCTTCAGTTTATATCAGTCCCTGTAATTCAGTAAAAAACAGCCCTGGAGTAACACTTTGTAATTCTTAGTCCCAGCAGTGTATTTACTTAGTAATCATTCCGTGCTTAAAGTATGTCTGAACTTGAGTCAATAAGGACTGCTTAACAGTATATCAAGCACTGATACACTGCTTATTTTATGCAGCCTTGTTGTCCCTCTCTTTCAGTGAGGAAACTGCAAGATCAGAAAAAAAAAATAAATCATTTGAGAGTATTCCAGTGTTCAGGACCAGAAGTTTATGATTTGCATTTCATCATAAATAGCTGGATGGATACCCAGTGCTGACCTGCCAATATCATTAATGTTAAACTGCTGAAGTGTAACATGTCTGCTTTTGTGACTTCTAACCATATATCTGTATTACATGATATAAATGCATAAACTGGAAACTTCTGATTACTGCAGAATTTCTATGCATTATTTTGAAAAATAGTTCAAAGTAACCCCACATCTTGGGCAAAATATCTTTCCCGGACTAAAACTCCAAAGTATTGACTGCATGACTGTGACAAATGGGCCAGTTCACATTGATTATTTTCATCACAGCATGAGTAGTAAATCAAAATATTATACCTGAGCATGAAACAGCATGTTGCTAGAGAACCAAAGAACATTTTTTTTTCCTCTATTGTAAAAGGTGACCTAAATTTCCAAGACAGAGCCATTAAAGAACAGCAAGATGTTCGTGCAATGAGTGTAGTGTCATATCTTTATTGCCTGTCCATTTATAGCTATCTCAGGGCTCCTTCGGTTGGGGACCTCCTTGACTGGAAGCAGAAAGTCTGTGCTTCATTATAGTTACAGTATATGCAAAGACCTGAAACTGACAGATTAGCTACAGCTGGATAGATACCACTGGATAAATGGCAGATTTTCTCCTAGAATTGTCAAATGCTATGCCCTGAACATGTCCTGTTTATCCCAGGGGCCACTTTCGTCATTTTACAGAGGTGGTTGGGTTTTTTTTTCCTTTAATGATATCATTCCTCTCATTCACTTTGTCTTTTGACAGAGAAGAACATAGCTGCATTGTAAAAACCTAGAAGTTGCCACTTCTGGGGTATTCACTAGTGTGATGGAGCCCTAAGAATCCATGCAAAACATACACAGGCTTCTCCAAAATGGATGATCTTGCTGACAGAGGCAGTGAATCAGTTATGATTAACAGACATTGTGTTTTTATTATTATGTCAATGGAATAACATGTCCCTTTGGGCTTCTGTGCTTGTGTCTGGTTGTCACAATGAGAAAGATTGTTATAGGCTCATAACAAGTAAGTACAGTGCTCTTTCGAGGTCTGTTTTTTTAATACTGAGTTGGCTTTTAGTTTCTCCAGGCTGCTTACATGTGGCAATAATCAACCCCCACATACAGCCCAGAAGCATCTTGATTATCTGTAAGACAATCGTGCTGTACAATACTTTTGCTCAAACCAGGCAGAGAACAGCAAACTTGCTGCTTTATCTTATCAGTGTGTGTCTTATTTTGCGTGGCTTCTTTTAGAAAATGAAGAGGGTTACTTTGGGTGTGCTGCTCACTCTTTCTCCTTAATAAGCAGGCTCTATCTGCATGAATTGTGATGAGGTAGGCTAAGAATACGGGAAATGCTGTGGAGTAAAATCAAAGGGAGCTCCTGCACCAAAAGGTTGGAAGTGGGGAGGAAAGTAAAGAAACGCTTGGAACAATTATCTCCATCTGGATGCTGCCTGGTTAGAATAGACTTCCCACATCTCTTTTCTGTTCCTGTGCTCTAACCCAGACCATGAAGGTAGGTTGCATTTATCCCTTGCTTATCCTTACTGGAGACTTCCCTGTACATACACAGATTCACACAGATCCATCCATGGCCACTTTCTTCCTTAACAAGAACATAGGAGCATCTTCTCCACTATGAACAAGTGGAGAACTACAAGGCTTTGTCACAGTCTTCAGCTTGGACTTCATGCTGTAAGTTTAGTTTTGAAAACCAGCAGTTTTCCTCTCACACAAAAAGGAGCAAAGGTCTTTTAGCAAAGACTTCATTCCTACTTCTCCCTGACTCTATTCTCTATTCTCATTTAAATGAGAACAAAATCTGACTCTTACAGCAATCTGTCTTATGTTTTAAATGTATGACAAGTCAAGAGATGAAGCAGATGTACCAAAACAACACACACTGACCTCTGTTGATAACCCAGATTTATTTCTTGCCCTATATTTCTGGACACTCTTCAGAGTATGAATTGCTCTACAGGATACCCCTTCTGAGTACACTTAGTTCAAAAAAGTCCTCTTGCTGAGTAACATGTGCACATAATAAATCCAGCTGCCAAATGTAAATTTTCTAGGAAATTTGTTGTTTTTCTTTTCTCTATGGAAATGTTCTGGAAAATACTCATTTTTTTAATCCAATGGATCTTCCAATACATTGGTCATTGTTTATTTTTTAATTTTCCCTAAGTTTTCACAATGTAGGCTTCAATATCAAGTACACTGCAAAACCATCCTGCATTTTGATTCACTTCGCATTTGTTATTACTGATGAGTTTTGCACAGTCAAACAACATAGAAAGGAGAAAGTCGTTTGGGATTGGGAAAAAAAAGAGAATGTTTCAGTGCAATATCATGTATGCAATCATGATTTTTGTTAAAACTAACATATGGAAAACTTACTTATACTACTGAATGGATGTCTTAAGTTTGCAATGATTGTGTGTGTACTGTCCAGGGTTGGATTACGTAGAAAAACAAACAAACAATTCCTTAAAACTTTGCCTAATACGATTAGTTTAGCTATTTTTGCAGCAGGTTCCAGTTGAGAAATGTAAAGTACCTAGGGAATCCCCTGATTTTGATACAATTTATCAGGTCTTTAAGTTCCTGTAATAATAGAGACTGTAATTAGTCATATAGTGCTTTCTTCTTAAAATGGCTCTCATCACACATGTGTATGACTGAGTGGCTTCCCTCAGCTTTACCTAAATTGTCTGCAACTTCCTATTTTATCCTGAGAACAAAGTATTTGTGAATTTGTGAATCAGCTTATTTAATAAGTAATGGAACGTATTATTTTTGCAATAGTGAGTTTCTGATATTGAGCACTCCAGAAGAAGCAAATTCTAAGAACTCCCTTTTCTTCACTAGCGTTTACTTAGTCATATTATATATTGTTTATTCTCTATGGGAAACGTGTGAAAAAATATATTCAACAATATAGAAAGGTAAAAGAATAGGCTGTGAACTTACTATACAAATCGAAGAAACAACTTCCTGATTCATACATCCTCTGAAGAATGGGTCGTTCAGTTTTAAAGAAGCTATTTTTTTTCCTGAAGGCATTCCTAGACCTTACTTTTGAGTAGTTATTGCACTTAGCAATTGCTTCTTCCTGATGAAGAAAAAGTGGATCAAGGACTTCCCATATATGTCTTATTTCTTTGAAACTGTGCAGTGACAATAAGTGAAGTGGCCAAGGCACCTTCTTGTTTCAGGATTTCCAGATCTTTGAGTGCTTAATGTCATAATATTCATGATAGGACTTTGCATTTATTTCTTGGGAGTGTGCCTGGGTGATCTCTTTATTTTTACTTTAGAAAAAGTGGGAAAGAGAAGATAAGTTATTAGAAACATCTGGTATTGATTAACTTACAAAAGCTATTAATTAACTCAATATTTATGTTTCTTTCAATTTCTGCAAAATTATCCCCTGAAATCGATTAAAACTCTCCTTGATTCCTTTTTTTCTTTTCTCCTTTTTTTTTCTTTTGAATTCCTTTTGAATTTTGATTCACGTATGATCAACCCTCACAGTTTCTGCCTGAGCACTGGAATCTTGTGAACCCCAGGTTTCTAATGAGGTACGAATGTTACATCAAGATCTCACCTCCTACCAAATTCCTCTTCCTTTGAGCCTCAAGCTTTTATCAACCTTGGGAGGAAAGACTGATTTAATGTCTAATGTTCCTACATCGCTTGAGCTGAGTTGGGCCCTTTTTTGGTTTTGGTGATCCATCTAAAAGTTTTTTCAAACTAGCAATTCTGTGGCTTCCAGGAGGTGCAGAAGTAGCTGGAAGCTTTTATCTTTAAGATGGCAAAGTGCAAGCGTGTGCTTCCTCAACTATCACCAAGAAGGAGAGAACTAGAGTTATTTAAGTTACTTATGCCAACTTGCTGACCCTCCCCAAACTATCTGTTGTATGTCATACTGCGCTAACTGACCCAAGAACTACAGTAAAATGCTTCAGAATATTCCAGTACTGTAAAAAGCATCAAACAAGTAAGCAGGAGGCAAAATTATTAACTGAACTACAACACCTAGAGGCTCCTATATCATAAATGCTGGATCTACAAAGAAGACAGTTGATGAGCCAATAAACCATGGGACCCCAGAATTGTCCTTCATATATGACTGTCCTCACCAGTAAATTGCAGTCTGGCTCACCATCTTACTTCTTTCAAATTCAGTATTGAAGTTTTTAAGCAGAACTAAGCATTCAATGGCAGAGTGTTTTATCTTCAGCCCAGTGAAGGGCTGGCTGTCCATTAAACACCTCTTGGTTAGAGCATTTACTCAGGAAATGGGAAGCCAGTCCCAGCGCCATCCTTCACCTGAGGTTTTTCTTCCTTCACCTCTCTTTTCCGAATGTTGATGTAGCATCAGCAGGAGTCATCTCTACCCTAGTGCTGACTTGAGATATTCTTTGATATTCTTGTTCCTTCTGCAAGCAGAGGAAGGCACCAAACTATTTCTGAATGTGTGTTCCAAGGAATATTTTGTTGTAATATAAGATGATTGTTCTAAAAGAAAGCAGTTGTTAGGTTCTCAGAGGATCCAACAGTACAGAAGTCCCTCAGTAGGCTGGTTACAAATAGAGTATTTACGCTAGAGTTACTCAGCCTGCAACAGTTCCTAGTATGCCCAGAAGCAGAAAACTTCAGAAAGTAAATCCAACAAGGTGGCACATAGGAAATGTACATGCCATTGGGATGAAGCAGCAGCTGGACAGTTCTGATTGCTCTGGAAGTCAGACACCTAAATTCTTTCTTGAATTCAGCCACACCACCACATTATCTGTGTCCTGTTTCAATATCCTGACCAGAAATCTATTCTTCCTGATTAAATATCATCTTGGAACTGATTATCATTGTCTCACAGGGGAGTTAAAAGTATTTACTGGAACAGGATTTTAAAATGCTTAAGTGTTTCATACTTTAATATTTTCCCCATATTTAAAAAGTTAGTTTGCTGTTGATAGAATTTTTTGTCCTGAGAGCTAGATTGATTATTTTTTTTCTCTTTTATAACAAGAAAGTTACAAAAGATTTTGTCTCAAAAGATTTTAGCTGCTAAGGTTTGGAAATAAAAAAATGTGAAAAGTTTAGTGTTGAGAAAGAATATTACATAATGCAAATCTTAATAGTGCTAAGGAAATTTAAATAGAAAAGTGCTGATGTGAGCATAATCAGAATTTTTTTAACCAGCGTACCCCAAAATGTCATTATTCAGGATCTGAGCACTTACCCTTCTAGGAATAACTGGGAATAAAGTATCAATTCTGGTCCATTAGCTTGTTCAAATTGTACTAGCTACCATCTAACATGCATATTAAATGCATATTAATACACATTATACCTTGTGTTTGAAATCCTTATGAAATAAATTAAATACTGTATCAAATTTGTCCTCTTCCAATACTTAGTTTGATATAAAATAACTGGAACATAAATAAAGGCATTACAATAAAGCAGTAGTCTCTAATATTCCTTTTTACCATGTAAAATTGCAAAAATAGTAGATTTAACAATTAGAAGAAAACTTAACCTTTACCTTTAAAGATGTTACGGTTTATTTTGCAAACAAGATGCCAACTCTCAGTACATCTATTATTAATACAGGAATAATATTTCTTAGACTTTGAAAAAAATCCTTGAAATAATCTTTTCTCTAAGTGTTTTGTTTCTGAAAAAGTATACATCTGGTTTGAAAAAGAAACCGGTGTTCCCAAGGCTTAAATATGGTCTTCAGACCCAGAAATTACTACTGAAAAAAATATGCTTACCTAGTGTTTCAAGATACCAGTGGGCAAGTCTCTTCCATGATTTATTCCTCTGCCTTACCTAGAAACAGAAGGATATACATAACGTTGCTGGCTGCTTTTCCAAATTCGGGACAGATGTTTGCTCCCTGATATAGAACCATTGAATCATAGGATCATTTAAGTTGGAAAAAAACCTTTGAGATTATCAAGTCCAACTGCAAACCCAGCACTGCCAAGTCAACCACTAAACCATGTCCCTAAGCACTGCATCTACATGGGTTTTTTTTAAATACTTCATGGAATGGTGACTCAACCACCTCCCTGGGCAGTCTGTTCCAATGCTTGACAATTCTTTCAATGATGGATTTTTTCTTAATATCCCATCTAAACGTCCTTGCATGCAAAGTGAGGCCATTTGCTCTTATTCTGTCACTTGTTACCTGAGAAAAAGAGACTGACACCCACCTCACTACAACCTCCTGTCAGGCAACTGTAGAGAGCGATAAGGTCCCCCTGAGCCTCCTTTTCTCCAGATTAAACACCCCAGTTCCCTCAGAGCTTTTCATCAGACTTGTGCTCCAGCCCCTTCACCAGTGCTGCTGCTCTTCTCTGGACACGTTCCAGCCCCTTTCTTGTAGTGAGAGGCCCAAAACCAAACACAGTATATGAGAGACAGCCTCACCAGTGCCAAGTACAGGGGGACATCACTTCCCCAGTCCTGCTGGTCACACTATTTTGGATACCAGCCAGGATGCTCTTGGACTTCTTGGCCACCTGGGCACACTGCTGGGTCACATTCAGCCAGCTGTTGACCAACACACCCAGCTACTTTTCCACCAGGCATCTTTCTAGCCACTCTTCCCCAGGCCTGTAGCACTGTGTGGGGATGGTGTGATCCAAGTGCAGGACCTGGCACTGAGCCTTGTTGAATCTTACATAATTGGCCTCAGCCCATCGGTCCAGCCTGTCCAGATCCCTGTGAAGAGGGATCCCTCAAGCAGATCAACACTCCCACCCAACACGGGGTTGTATGGAAACTGACTGAGGATGCACTCGATCCCCTCCTCCAGATCATCAATAAAGGTATCAAACAGCCCTGGGGAACACCACTTGTGACCGGCCACCAGCCAGATGAATCTCCATTATCCACCACTGTCCTCCTCCCCAGCCAGTTTTTCACCCAGCACAGGGCACACCCGTCACAGCCATGAGCATCCAGTTTCTCCAGGAGATGCTGTGGGAAAGTTTCAAAGGTTTTGCTATAGTTCAGGTAAATAATATTCCCAGCCTTTCCCTCATCCACTAAGCAGGTCACCTTGCCATAGAAGGAGGTCAGGTTAGCCAAGCAGGACCTGCCTTTCATAAACCCATGGTGGCTGGGCCCGATGACCTGGTTGTCCTGTTTGTGCGAGTGATGACACTCAGGATGATCAACATGCTCTTCTCTAGATAACAATTTGGCCATTTAGGTAACTAAATCTCCCACACATGTTGTACAAGGACTTGACAACAGACTATAGGGAGACTCCAGAGGCAAAACTAACAGCTCCGTAGATAGAATTTTAAAAGTGTGATGAATGAAGGGTAGAAGGAGATTTATTGTGAACCTCCATGTAAATCTCTGCAGTTTTAGTGTTAATAAGATCGATACCTTAAAAGACAGACATAGCATTTGGCATGCTAGAGGAAGCCTCACTAGGCATCCAAGTTGTTATACATCTGTAGTAATGAGAGCTATGAGCATTTCTGGCACTAACATTTCATTTATTCAGCTTTTGATGAAAATTATCAGGGGTTTTTTTGCTATAAAATATCAATAAAATGGGTAGAATCCTTGGAAAAAAACTAAAAACCAACCAACCAACCAAAAGTCCTAAAATGATGAGTGTGCATCACATTAGGAAGAAAATAATTTTTTTAAAAAAGAATTAATTTTTTAAAAAATGCTTATCCCAGGTAATGGGACTAAACGCAGTGTCTGCCTCATGGAGTGCTCTAGTCGGCTTGCTTGTCCATTGGAAATGATAAAATGTTATAGCAGAGAATCAAAAAAAGTATTTTAAGAAGGATATGCAAAGAAAATGTATGTCACTCCTGTAGAGAGTCTCCTTTGTCATTGTTAATTGTATTTGACACACTTATAACTAGATCTTGCATTTCTTTTTTAAAAGGATAACTGAGTTATGCTGTGCAAGTATACCACAGTAACCACCTACTTGTCTTCAACTAAAATACCACAATAAAGCAGTCTCTGGCAATGTTTCCACTTGAATACCACAGAAATGCTCCTCCCTGTTATATTTTGGTTTCTGTAAAAGTGGAGTAGCCAGTAGTGTCCTACTTTTGGAGAAAGAATGATTTTTCCATTCATTCTGATAAGTTACTGGAGGCTATTGCAGAAGGTAGTATAAGCTCTGGTTTTGCTTTAGAGTTGAAACTTCCCTTTTTCTGTGTGATCCAGTACTGTACATGGAAGTTCTATTACAGAGGATATGCCATGAAGAATTGTACAATATATATGTCATGATGCTTGAATTAAAGTGGATCCACTGAAACGCTGAGGCCAAACAATCCTCAAATTAGTTTGGAAGCAATGTTTGGCTGGGTTTTTTTTTTCCTCAACTGTTTGTTGCAGCCCCACCATTAGGACTCAACAGCCTTTCTTTTCTTGAAATACTTAAAAAGAAAAAAATGGGGGCTGTTAACAGTTGTATAGATGCCCACCTACTGGGAAAAGGGGGGCAGAATGTGCAGGTGAGCTCTACCATATCACAAGAGTGGTAGTCCCATGTGCTTCACCACCTCCAGCATTGAGAAAGGATTTAAACTTTGCTGACCAAAGAGGAGACTTTGCTTTTGCCTTTAGAGACTTTGGCATCCTGCAGGCATAGAAAGTCAGGAGAAATAAATGCAATAAAAAAATTACTTGATAGGGGAATAATAAATTCTATGTTTATATATGACCTATCATACAAAGGCTTTTGTCCGAGTCAGTATTTTTGACTACTGCATCTAAGATAAAGGCTTAGGATTGGTAATAGAATGAAGGGGAGGATTCTGGAGACTCTGGGGAAATTTTAAAAATTGAAAAAGAAACAGTTGTATAACTTGGGAAGGGTAATGCAAAAGGGATTTGCAAGACATAGACGAATGATAGTCATTCATGTAAGGTCTTTCAGAATTGAGCTGAGTCAAGACTCCAAGCCTTTTCAAAACTTAAAAGCTGACGTGAAAGCATGCAGACCTGAGAATCTGCCACACTAACAGTAAAACTGAGATTGCCCACTACATTGATGTGGGAGAATGAAACTGCAAAAGAGCTTCTCCTCATTCTCTAATCCTTCCCAGATGCTGGAAATTATCCATGTGGATGGACAGCCTTCAAACTACAGAGGAAAACATGCTGGAGAAGAGGCTGAAGCTGGTCTCCCAACATCATCACCAACATAGCAGGCTGGTGTGCAGGAAGAAGAATGCTTCTAATAGCTACCTATAAATAATTATCCAATATGTTCTAGATATTTTTATATTAGAAAAACTGCTGCATTAATGCCTCTTTGAATAAGAATTGGCAAAATGCACTGTAATTTCAGGCACGTCTACTGTTTTTCCAGATAGTTGTATTTTATTCATTACAGATAATGTGCTACAAACAAAGAACTTCTGGAATACTTCTGCTTGTATGGCTTTTTCTGTTAAATTTGTGTGGTCTCTTTGCTATTTGCCTGCAGTACCTACCTACCTAGCTATGAATAAAACATCTGGTAATCATCGGAACACTTGCATCATTCAATTTTCCATCAAAGCAACTGCTACAAATTTGTATTGGAAGATACCCAATGTTTAACTTAAAACAGACATCTGTAGCAAGAAGAGAGCCAAAACGTGTTGTAATTGAATTAACATTTTTTACTCACCCAATTCTGAATACCCTTTGATGTCCTTTATGTTCTAATACATACTTTTGAAATGGCATGTCTTGGTGTATTTGAGAAATGATAGTATGCAGACATGATAGCTAAAAATTCGGGAGGGGTTGTATCACACTCAACTTTTTCACCTTTATTCCTACAAGTTTCCCTCTTCTTAATAAACTAGGACAAGTCAATGCCTCCTGAACATGGTATCATGGTACACAGGAGGGGGAAGTGTTAGAAATTGTAATGATTGGTTAAAATTCATGGGTGAGATAGGTGAATCCAAGGTGAGGTTGGGAAGGGTTTGTTAAATCCTTTTCAAGATGCCACAGAAGAGAGAACAACTTCAGTTCACCCTATATGTAACTCTGAGAATGATGCTTACAAGTTTTATTTGTTAAATCCCGGGTAGCAAGCCACAGTTCTTAGGCATTCTGGAGAGAATTGATCCAGGCAATTTCATCAGACTATTTGGTCAGTATATACACTTTCTTAAAATCCTTCATGGGAAGAATCATCTCAACAACAAAAGCTTAGAAATTGCCAAATATTCTTTTTGATTCTTTTAAATGTTTTCACTTTTCCTACCACACCACATTCTTCACTCAAAATTTTAAGTTATGCTAGAAGAAGTTAAAGAGAATGTTTGACCTGATTTATAATTTTTTCCAGATGATCTGTTAGCAAAGCTGTCAGGTTATCTTTTCCATTTCTTTCCAGTTTCCATACAAACTCTGGGTTATGACAGCTGCCAAGCCAATTCGTCCTTCAGATGCATGCAAACTTTTTCAGTGAACTTTCACATCTCCTTGAGAATCCAGCCAGCTATAGGGAAACTGTCACTCATTTTTTTTTTCTTTTATTTTAGAATGTCTTCTTTGAATAGAACATCAAACATTGAATATGATAATTGTAGGCAATAGTCAGGCACTGGGAGAACTTTTCAGACTTAAATACATGATAGAAACTCCTGCTCATGTGAACAAATTATTATGAAATGCAAAGCTAAAGAATAAAAACAGGACAAAAGTTACTATAAGGCTAATGCTAAGGCACATTTTAGTTTTGTGTATCAGCTAAGGAATCACTTTTTATTCCATAGGAAGTGGTAGATGTTTATATGTAAACATGTAGGAAACCACAAAGTGCATAAATATCCTTATCTGAATTTATAGGCTGAAACTTTCAGGGCTTCATTCTCTTCCAGATTAGTTTCTGAAACTACTTGGTCCTCCACCAGCACTATTCCACAGCAGTGTAGGCAAGAGTTACAGCTGCCTGCCTCATGGGAATTTTCAGAGGAGTCAGAAAGTCTCAAGTGAGTCATTTAGCACTGAGCACTCTCATTTTATAGTCCTTTTAAAGATCCAGAATTCTGTTGGCTGGAAAAAGTTATGTATGTTTTTCATGTAAGTAACAGTTTATCAAAATACCTTCAAGGACAATTTTCTTTCAGCTCGAAAGGTAAAATGTTTGTGAAAAAGTTTACAAAAGCATTGCTGTATTACTCTAGTAAAGTTTATTATTATTGTCATTATTAATAGTTATATCAATAATAACAATATTAAAACAACAATAACAATGATAACAATGACGACAATAATAAATAATAAATGATAAAAAATAATGGTGAAACAAATTTTATTCCGGGTCCATAAGAAGCTGTAGGTACCAAAACTCTGTCTAATTGCCATCACCAAGGTCGGTGCTCTGCAGCTCCCAATCCTGAAAATGCTAAAGGGGTTGATGCCTGACCCAAGGCATGGAAGAATTCATGTAAATGTAAAGACTAGGGGATCCAACCTGCTGATCCCCCCTGCTCTCCTGCTGGACGGGGTTCTGAACCAAGGGGTAGCCCCAGTGAGAGGGGAAGGCCATCCCTGTTTTGCCTTTGTCTTCCTCAAACTCCATCCTTCCACAGAGACACTGTGGCTGCTCTAGGGATGGCCTTACCTCACATGAAGTAATTGCAATTAGAGGGGAGAGAGAGGAAAAATATATCTGGGGAGGCACAAGCCTTTGACTTCACGTTTAGTCCATGGGTGGAATAGCTTCTGCAAGTGTTTACATCTTTTATATTAAATAGTTTAATGCAGATATTTAAATATTTGAAAGATGCTGACAATTCTACAATTCTGGTTTATATATGTTTCCAGGAAAGCGTTCTGTGGGAGTATACCAACAAACATTTTCTAGAAAATAGGTGAAATAGTGTATTCTTTGAGGTAAAATTTCAATTTTTTCACAGAACTGGCTACAAATAGCTCATAAAGCTGCATGCAAAGATGTAACCAAAACTAACAACAAAATACGAGTTTGACTTTTTATTGCTAATATCGACGTGCTTGTAAAAGCCCTAGCCAAATCAAAATCTAAAAATGACTAAAAATTGCCTGGAAAAATTAATTGCATTGTAAAGATATTGTATGGAAAACACAGTATCTGATATAAAAAAAAAAAAAATCAACATAATCTAATACTTTACTAGGTTACTGGCTACTTAAAACATCTATTATTGGAGTTTAAAATGCCATACTGTATTGCCAAAACCCGACAATAAACCCCCCCAAATTAGGTTACTTTTAACCATCTTTTCTTTTTCTTTTAAGCTTCTTCTCTAAACATAAAGCACTTCTGAATCACCAGTGAGGCTTTGGTTTAAATCTCTAAGCAGCAAGCACCACTATTAGAGAGCTGTAAAGATATATCCTAACACTTTTGAAAATCAAATCAAAAATAATAACGACTTCAGTGGATAAAAATGATCTGTCTAAACTCTTTGCCACCACTTTATTATAGATGGAACACTGGAGAATTCACCCAACTTGCTATTACTTGCTGAAAAAGTCAGCAGATCTTAAAGATGATAACAGGAAAGCTGCATGAATGGTTTGACATTATAGATAAGAAGAGCTGGACTCTTTCTGTAGTCAGGCAACTGCTCATTATTTAAGAAAAACAAACTTTTCTTTGTGGCACTTAGGCTGTTTCTCAATCATTAAAATAGCAGCTTTTGAATTAATCCATGTACAGTCTTAAGTCATTCCTTATTGGATAAAAACACTCAGAGACATGATCATAACCGCTTTTGTATCACAGTTTTCAGACAGGTGAGGATCAGATAGCTACAAAGTACTCATTAATCACCAAATGAGAAGTGAAAAATGTTGTGAAGCCACTGTAACGCTTTGTGAACGTGGCTGAACAGAATTGTCATTTTTCTTTGGAAAGTAGTGAGACACTTCACTCAGTACAACATATCAAAGGTCAGAATATGGACTTTGGAAAGACCAAATGAATGCCCTGTTTAATTTACTTTGTGCCTTCTAGTGATTGAAGCAACACATTTTAGCCATTGGGAATGCCTCAATATGCTTTCTAAAGAACCATCTCCCATCTCAGGGAATTCTGCAATGCAGCTTTAACTAACAAGTGACCTACGTGGCATTTTCTGTGAGAATGACACTGCTGTGTCATCTATTTCCAGGGCATGTCAGTCTTGTGTAATACAGTTCTGTTGTCTAAGATGAAGCGCTCCATGGATACTAACTAATGATTGTTATTTATGATTTAGAGGCATGAACTCTGTGTGCCTTCAAAATGAAAGGGAACAAAGGAGACATACGCCCTCACAGATGTAGTTTTAGAAGATCTCTGTGTGCATACAATTTTGTCTGGTTTAGAATTTAAATCTGTATTTTAGTCTTGCATTATTTTCCTGCCATTTGTTTGCAAGTGCTGTGTAGGTAACCTTATTTCCTGAATTTCCTAATGTCTAAGACTTCTCTGCTCTTGGAGCTTAAATAACCTTTTTTCTTGCATGTGCAATGCATTATGAGCAAATATGCCCTGACTGACAATATAACAAGCCACACAGAATTATTCTGAACTAAAAGAAACTGTGTGATCTACATAACACTTTCTAACCTTTAAAGAAAGATGATTGTGAAATGCTAATAAATCTTTTCTTTGTTTGCAATCATTAATACCTAGTATAAATCTGTGCGGAATTACCTCATGTACAAACACATATTTCTTCTGACTACCTGACTGGTGGTCTCTGATGTCATGACAGCTGAGGTCACAGTTGCAATGATATATGGAATATAATTAAATATTAAATTATATATGGAATATAATTATTAAATGAAGTCAGATGATCCACAGAATAGCCAACATCATTCTGCTAACAGGTAGAGGTGCAATTAAACCAACAAAGACTTTTGCAAATTCCTTTTTGGTGCTAGATATAGATTTTGTGTTGTGTTTTGTTTGCTTGCTTTGGCAAATGCATTGCAGGATTCTGGTTTTCAACCCAGACTTACAAAGCCAACATATTAAGTTAGGAACTATCTTGCCTTGTGGTAATCTATACGTGTACTTGACTGAACTGATGCTATGTGTTCTTCAGCCCATGCCACTGACTGGACACGAGGCACTAGAAGGAGAACACTTATAGGACAGAACTGTGGTGGTCTAGTTGTACCTTTTCTTTAAGGTGGCCTGCTGGTAGCTGGATTCAGTAGTCAAGGGAAGTCTCCTAGACTTCTCACTTCACAGTTCTCGTTCTAGCCAACAAAGCAGAGTCGGAATGGCCTCTTTAATTTCTCTATTCGGTGTTGTCCTTTAGGCCTTTGTCAGGTCTGGAGAAAGATGAAACTTTTCTGTGAAGCTGTCTTTCTGCAGAAAGATTATGCCTAGCACCAGGACTTTCTATCATGTTGTTCTGGTTGATTATTAGGGGAACAGATAATTTCACTGGAAAGAATGTATGTGGTGAAGCAGAGAGTCTAGTTGTTGCCTGTTCCTCTCTCCCACCTCTGCTAGTGGTACAGCGAGGAAAGAAGTGGTCTAAATGCATCAAGTTACTTAACTCTTCGTATCTTCTGCAGAGAAATAAGGAGGTTTCATGAAATATTTCTCTTCTCTCTCTGCATTCCTCTATAATAACATGATGTAGGCCATGATTTGGCTTCACGAGAATATTAGAATAAAATTCCTTTGCTAGCAGATTATAGCAGAACATTTAAACCAAGGCATGAAACTTTCATTTTGGATGTCAGTTGTTCAGATTCTTCTTGTTCTCTCCAGGCAGTGTGTATACTGTTCTGGACTAAAAATACCAGAGATCTATTAAGTAGGAATGGTTTTATGCAGAGGTAGACTTGCTTGTACTAGCTCCACATTTGACCAAAAGCTGGTAAAGCAATTTACCATTTGGGGGAAAAAAAAAAAAAAAAAAAAAAAGGGCTTCCTAGAAATCTGTTTCCAAGGAAACTTTTCCATATTTTGTAAATTGGACAGTAAACTGCATAAGTGAAACAACTGGAGACAATGTACTAGTGTCTTTCCACTGTGACTGAAATGAAACTTTTAAGGTGTATCTTATGATATCTTATGAATATGATTTTTCCCAGACAATACATTTCTTCCATTCCCACAAGTCATGGAAGTCTAGAATTTTATTGCCAGGTTTACAAATCAAAACCAAAAAAAGTTACAAGCTTCTTTGGAACAGTGAAGTAAATTCTTTGTTACGTGTAGTTTTTAAATACCTCTGCTAGGCTAACTTGAATTCCCAGCATCACAGAAGTGTAGCTCTGAAAATCTCTGGCAAAAATTTCTGGTTGTGCATTCAACATACCAGAGCTTTGGACCATGGCTGTTGGGGAATTCCTGTAAACACCACTTATGGGTGCTGAATAAAAGAGGATTGCTTTGGTGTTATTTCCTATAAATAATACTGGAGTTGGTTTAGACACAACTACGAACAACAGCACGGTAAGAATGAACTTAGCCTTGGCAGATGTTTCATGAAGAGGTATTAAGGTGCAGGTCTGCCAGGAAACCTTATTCCAGTCTTGACTTTCCTATGAGGCTGGAAGTTGCCCTACAGAATAATGCTCTTCTTATCAAATATACAAATCCAAGCCCAAATCTGATGTCATCCTCTGGCTGGGGTAGAGTTTGTACACCAAATTGAGCTTCCCCCACTCAGCCCTTTCTGTGTCAATGAACTTTTCTAATGAAGATCTCCAGCTATCTGCACTCAACTACAGCATTGCATTCAATGAAAAACTTCATTCTATAAGTTTAATTTCCTCTGGCCTGAAGTACCATATGAGTTCTTGGTGAAATAGAACATAAGTACCGATCTGGCTGAAAAAGGCAGGTTAAAAAGTTTGATTATTTTAATGAAAAATGGAGCAGGGGGTAGAAGTGTAATTGGTTTACAAAATCCTTATTTGAGCAACACTTTCAGTTTCTACTTCTTGGGTATTTTGGAAAATTAAATTTAATATTTTCCCCCAGAATAGTGGGATTGCAGTTTTCAGTTTTGGAAGACACAGATATCTTTCCAAAATTAACTGAAAAAACATTTGAAATAAAGTTGGTAGGCAGCAATATTTGCAATAGTTGCACAGAATAATGCAACTATATAAGTATGGATCAAGTTTACAGAATCCTATTTTAAACTGCATAACTGACTTCTAAGTTTGCTTGGATACATCATTTTACTTTTTCAATGTGTTTCAAATCTACTGTACTCCTACAATTTAAGTCCAACTGGTTTGATCAGTTAGATCTGGTTAGTACAACTCAAGCTCTTATAGCAACATTAAGATAAAACATACGTTGTTATCAAAATTCTACCAGTGAAAGTAAGAACATTTGAAACTTCTATACTTTGTTCCCATCTCAATTGTTTAAATGAAATGTAGTTCATAAAAGGGAAAAGGTGAGAAAATCATGCATCTACTTTGACAACAAACTTTAAATTAACATACCTATTGGAGCTTAAAGCTTTCTCTTAAACACTCATTAGGCATCCCTGGCTAAAGTTCGAGAGATTTATGTTTCTGTTTGGGATCAGCAGCTCTCACTGAATAGTTGAATGTTGTGAAAACCTAGACACAAGCAGATTCACCTCTGTTGCCCATACCCAATAGCGGCAGTGTTGCTCAAAAATGTCAGATATTTGCCAACCTCTAGACTTCATATTGTGTAATGACACCACAATACCTATCCTGTAATGCAACACTGTTCAGAATTATTGAGTTATATACTGAAATCTGGTCTGATATCAAAACTGTAACAGACAGAAACAAAATTACAGTCAGAATAGCATGGGCATACAGGCTGTGTACATTGTCCATACTGTACAATAAAAGCAAAAGAGAAGCTTGAGGGGGAACTCAAGTTCATGGCCATGCTTCCTCTCCCCATTTCTCTTACCACTTCCAGTCATTCAAAAAAATGCCCAAATATCTTTGGATACTAGATAACAGGTATTTTTGTAGCCCTTACTATTAATCTCTTCCATTTGCAAAATGCTATGGTGATTTTTGTTAATGTTTCTCCTTTTTTATTCTTCTTTTTAACCTCTGATGACTCAGATTTTTTGCATGTCAGTGACTTTTGGTGGTTCCTTTGGGTGCTTCCAATATAAACTATAATCCTTTCAAAATTTAAACATGTACAAGTTGAACAGTGGAGTCACACTGTGAAATCCTTTGTGCCATTGTATTTAAACAGGCAAAAGGTTTTTACAATGGATACCACTCGTCTGCACACGAGCTTCCAATCATCTGTAAACATTCTATGTGAAGAAAGAAATGTAGCAATTGCTTTGGACACAATAGTTATTGTCAGCTGCGAATACAGATAGGCCACTAGCAAGATATCTAGAACCCTCAGCACAGAAAGTTCCTGGAAGAGTTTCCATTAGAGAATGATAAATTGGTGAATCGTGGCATTACTTTTTGTTAATTGGACTAAAAAATGTTGTAGCCTCATGGAAGTATTGTTTGCTGGAGGAAGAAGCCCCCACAATGATAGATGGCAGCCTGACATAGCCCCCTCTGACTGACGTATGCTTTAGGGCAGCCCAACAAACTCAGGCATCTTGCCCTTGATGAATCAATCCAGTTCCTTTCACAGACACCCAAGCATCAAAGGTATCTGGCATTTGCTCTGCTATATCCAAGTGTCATATCTGCACACAGCCCTGGGTTTCTAACATTACAGGTTTTTCTTTGACAACTCTGCACAGGGGTGAATGTATCCCTGTCGCAGGTGTGTGGTGTAATGCCTGAGCGTTTTCACAAAGATCCATGCACTCTTCCAGGACAGAACAAGTTATGGTCTGCCAAGCGCTGCTGTGACTGCCTGGGCTTACATGCATCCCATCCCAGAAATCTGGCACCAATATTTCTCACATTTCC
>JAVJGJ010000047.1:88327587-88350178 GCA_035590215.1 Microhierax caerulescens | reverse complement strand
AAAGAAAAGAAAAGAAAAGAAAAGAAAAGAAAAGAAAAGAAAAGAAAAGAAAAGAAAAGAAAAGAAAAGAAAAAAGATGAGGGGCTTTTTTTTAGTTCACAGCTAAAGGCTTTTCAGCTTTGCTATGAAGCAGGCAGGAAAAGTGTCACTTTAATAGCTCATATTCAGAATGCAATGCTATTTACTATAAAGTCTAGGACAACTACGTTATGAAAAGTAGAATAACATTAACTGACTTGGCATTTGACAACTGTAGACTGTGTGTCTTGGACTCAGCAGGATTTAAAACTAATATCGCCACCATCTTCTGTTCCCCTGGAAATTCTTATCACCTTGCCTCTTAAGAAAATGACTTTGGATTTGTAACTGCCAATTGGCATGTGAACATCGCACAGGTACATGTGCTCTGAAACAGTAATTGGAAGGAGGAAGAGTAGGGCTTACTGCTGAAAGCTCCAGCAGTGTCTGCCTGCATGAAAATTTGATCTTTGCCTCTTAGGCACCCATGACTTCCATTCTTCTGGTATTTGAGCACCTGACAAATTTCATGTGTATATGCTGGTAGGTAAGCAATTTAATCCCCATGTTACAACTCAAAAGCTAAGACACAAAGAAGTTAAGTGACTTGAACATGTGCTATGGAATTAAATTAATTATAAGCTCCTTAAAGTGAAAGAAAATTGCACAGCTAAATACACTAATAATGTATTTAATCACTAACATGTTAATGTGATCCAGAACCCACAATATAATTTTAGCTGTACAATGTCTATTCCATATGGAATTTAGCAGCACACTGTCAATGTGGAAAGCTGATTGAGAGCAGGATAGGAGGTACTGCTGTCACTTGAAAAGCACGGCAGTTTGCCATGGCATAACTTGATATATAGTATTTTTCAGGCTTCCAAGAAAGCCAGTACTTAAAATGGCAATATTACTCCCAAGCCTAACTTAATAGCTTTGTAAAACTCCTTCTCCTGTTGTGGAGGAGGAAGGGGAGTGAGGGAGGCTAGGTTTGCACTCAGGACTTCTGCTTGTTTAACAAAACCTCTTACAGCTGTGGCTCCAGCATCCATGTCAAAAGCCAGCCCTGTGGTGCCATTTCAATTTCAAATGAAACTGTCGTCTGTCTGTCTGTCTTCTGTCATTTACCCATCTGTCATCTAAGCCTTTTAAAGTTAAAAAAGAAAAGAAGATTATATATCTACCCAAACCTCTGGGACTGAAATAATGCAGCATGTTTAAACCACACTTAAAGCAACCCACTTCTACTCACCTCAGGGGTAGATCTTTCCATCAGCTTGCAATGACTGTTACTTGTGCCTTTCACCATGGGCAAATCTTATTCTCCACAGTGGAGCTTGGGCGGTAGGAACCTGGTTGGCAATCTGGAAAGCAACTGAAGTTGAATGGCTTTCACTAGTTTCTACAGTTGAAACACCCATTGAAAACACCACTGAAGGAATGCAAGCATGAAAAGCATATTTTGTTTCCTGAAACTTCATTGTCTAGGGCCATTAGAGAATTCCTTAGATATCCCAGCTGTCTCCAAAAGGGCTGGCACAAAAGCCTTGGGAGACCTGCAATCTCCAGCGGTGGCTGGGGACAGGGTGGGATCTTCGGGCATCTCAGATGGTACCAGGTGCCTCCCAGGTTTTAGGCCACGGAATAAAGCTTTGTACCACTCAAGCCACAGATGGTTTTTTGTGGAAAGAATCATCTAGTAGATTCTGTGGCAAATATCTTCTTTCCTCCAGATCTCACTCATTTTAAAATAGCATAAAAACTAAACCAGGCTTCTTCATTGTTGTGACATAAATTTGGTAAGGATGAACATAACAATGACTTTTGTTTGTTCTAATTAAAAAAAAAATCCTTCGAGCAATATTTCAAACTCTCCATAGATTCTCTTTTTGATATGAAGCTAGGTTGTAGTTGAAAAGCTGAAGTGTCACGAATTAAAACAGTGCATTATTTCTGGATATATCTCTGGTATATTTTTATTCTGCAAACTGGAAGGTTATGGGACATATCTATCTATTTCTGCTTTAGTTAGATCATTGCTTTTATAGTAAAGATTCCTCTGAGCTGAAGCAGCCAACCAGCAAAATGGTTTATAATATAAGTAAAGGCATTGAATTTAAGCATTTGACTTTTTGTTCTAAAATGTGGAAACATATCTGTGGAAACAAAAGCATATTTGTCCTCAGGTAACCCAGGCAAAGAATTATTGAGGAGGAGGTTGCTGTTTCTACTTTTATATTGTCAGCTTTCTAACTCCCAGCACATTGAGATGATTTGTAAAGGAAAACTTAACATTCAGGAATGAAGTTCTCCTTTGATAATCACATCAGGATTATGACTGGAGTTGATAGATGCTGGGAAAAGCCAAAAGCTGAGAGAAGTAGCTGTAGCTTTCTATTATGGGGCAGAGACAATAGGAACTAATATATCTTTAGACATTTTATCAAGAAGCTTATTTCCAGTGCTTGGTGACACCAGAAGAATTAGCTATTTTACATCAAAAGTAAAAGTTGAGGATATAAACTGAAGAGCTTAAAATGTAGAACAAATTTCCTGAGAGAAGAAAGATTTTTAAAGGCTTTTAAATAACAACAACAATAATAATAATAATAAAAAACATTCTGAAGTTTTATATTTAAAAGGTTTGTAGTACAGTAGCAACAATAGCTCCTCAAAATCCACTGTAAATTGAGATCCCTAACAAACAGAAAGCATATGCTGCCACTAAGTATCCTCTTTCCTTCAAGGTGCTTCATAAAGTTTAGCATATATACATTAAAGGAGACGGCAGTTTTAGTTTAGACAAGACTGATGGTAGCAGGAGAGAAGCAAAGTTCCTGAGAGACTCATCGTGGAACAATGGAGGCAAAGTTTCTATGTCAGTCCATATATAGGGCAGTAAGACAGCCAGGGACAGTAGTTAGTGAGCAGGAAATTTTAAAATGAAAGTCCAGGGACCCAGCCTTGCAAGGTGTTCAAATGCCTCAGCTCACAGCAGCTGAAACTGCTTAGCAGTTATTTAAGGCCCAGAACTTTATGAAAAGTGGAAAATAATTAACATTCTTTCATAAATCACACCTTCTGTCCCTTTTACAGCTGTACAGACTTTTATTTCTACCTAATCCATTTTACCAGGCAGCAACAAGGGTAGCAAAAATTTTTGAAGACCGATGAGCTACAAGCTTTTTTTTTTTTTCTCTTTTTCTTTTTTGTCAAAGGCTGAAAGCTTTAGCCTTGACAAGGCAAAAATAAGTAGAAGTAGCATGGAAACCACGTGAAACAACTTCAAAATTTATCAGTTAGTGCTGAAGCATCTCTTGGAGCCTGATGGGCTGACAGCCACACCTGCAAGGCTTTTGGAGGTCTCATCCCCCTTGGGGTAGAACATCTTTGGGCATACCTCATGGAAGTGCTTAGGTCTCTCAGTTTTTATGTGTGCACACATTTCTGTATATGTGCAGGTATTTTCCACATTTATGACTTGCATTAACTGGTTAATTTAACACAGACGCTGTGACATTTCACCATTCACAGAATAAATGGTGAGCTGAATATATTTGTTTATCTTTTATGTTTATGGAAGTCACTGAATTCCAACCATACCAATGTGGATCTTTATTTCCAGAGTAACTAGTTCTGGACACATAGTGAAAGGCAGGAGAAAAAGTGGTGTGTGTAAGATAAGGAAGAAACAAAAGGGACTTAAAACTCACACACAACAAAATATGATGAGAAGCAAAAGTTAAACACAGAGAAAATTTCAATACAGTATGGGGTAGGGATCTTCACATTTTTACTGGGGGTTTGATGAAAAGTGTACAAACAAGACAAACTTTCATAAACTGGTTGAGTCCTGTATGTATTTTGAGCTGTGAAGACTATTATTATTCTGGGTCCCTGAAAATTACATTTCAGGTTTGATCTGCCTGTTTTTAAGTCCATGGGAAGAATGCTGTTGACTGTCTTAGGCCAGATCCTCTATTTCCTGTATAACCCCAGCTAAATCAGTATTAGGAGCCATAAACCCACAAAACTTGAGTAGCTCAACTGAAAAAATATTGTATGGAAATTCTGTCATGTAGTGGGTATTTACTATAAGCACGATGTCATAGAAATTGAGTTTATACTACAGCTTTGTTTTCATCTCTTTTAGAGAAATGCAAGATCATTAAAGATCTTTAATCACCTTTCAAATCACATGACAGTCAAATCTTTCTGTGAAGAGTAAGCAAGGCAAAAATTAAAAGTATTACTTTATCACTCTCATCATTCTACCACCTGAAAATTCAGCCACTGTACCATATGGCCAGTTGGTTCTATTCTGGTCATTGTGGGTCACATCCTTAGCTGATGAAAGCTGGAAGAGCTTCACCAAACACATAGATCTGCCTAGATTTGTATCAGCTGCAGGTCTGATTCCTGCATACTTTTGTCTTTTATTGTTTTTTGTTTTGTTTTGTTGGTTTTGGGGTTTGGTTGTTTTTCTTTTAACTCAGTGTATCATTGAATTCAAAATGATGGTTTACTGATTTTGCCTGGGTGCATGCTTCTTCATTCCGGCTGCTTCTGCCACTTACTTGCTGCAAAGCAGTGCTTCTGTCTGTCAGCGCACTTAATCTTGCTTCTTTAAAGCCAGGCTTCTTTGTAGCTTTTCCAGTTTAACAACCTTTCATTCCACTTCCATGCAGTGATGCATTTTTCAAAGGAGAACAATCCCCATCTGTGATCTCAAGGGTGCCATTATTCTGCTGCATTTTCCTCCAAATCTCTAGTATTCAAACAAGTGAAACCTAAAATTCTCAAGCATTGTTTTAGATTCTCTACATGGTATTTGGATTCGCATTGTCAGGATTAACTCCCTCTGGACTTTAAAATACCAGTACTTCTTCTTGTAAAAAACCTTTGGTTAGGGCCATTTTCAATGAGGACATGCATTTTCTGCTTACAGTATCATCTGTATTACAATACTTATGGGTAGGTGAAACAGTCCTAAGAAGCCAGTTCCTGAGGTACAGGTTTGTATGTGCATTGGGTAAATTGATGTAAGTGCTGTCTGGCTCTGTATAGCTTGTACACTAGTAAACCTGCTGATTGCAAAATCAGTGTAGCCATTTTCTGTGCAAGTCACATGTGGGACAATACAGATTTAAAGTATTTGTTTCTGAAAATCTGTGTTCTGTTGTTTGGAACGAGACCCTGTTATTTAGTGGCATTGAGCTCCTGACATTTTTCAACCTAAAGTAGCCTCCCTCCAGTTGAGAATTATGCCATGAAAGAGGGAAATAATATTATATATATATATATATATATATATATATATATATACACACACATATACAGTTTATTTATACACACACATATATATATAAACATGCACACATATAAATATATATTTCATTTAACCTTGTCTGTTGAGCCTTTTGTGCCCCTTATAAATTAAGCTTCTGCAATTTTCCTTGGAAAATACAACACAGAAAATTTGGATATTTGTGTCCCTGTACAATGCCATTTGTTGAAACTGTTTGGAAAATATTGTCATTGATAAGTTTACCTTCTTACTTGACACGGCATGCATAATAGCTTTAAAGTGCCTTTAATTCAATGTTTTCTGTTGTCAGAAATTACAGAACAAGGAAACAAGGTAGAAATTTCTACAGTGTTGTTAACATTTACAAGTAATATCTTGTGTCAGTGTTTCTTTCCATTCAGGCAAGGTGAATGAGTCATTGAACGATTTTCTTTGGTTTTTAAAAAGAAAACAGAAGTGAATTGACCAGGTTTAGAGCATAAATTGGTGCTTGAATCAAGCATACAGCCAACATCTTCTGAGTCAAATATTTGTGCTTGACTACCTGATCCTTCATTGACCATGGCCGTGACATTGCAGTGGCTCCAAATGTACTGTTTTAATCTGTTGTTGTGTATATCAAAGAATAATTTATTTGTTATGAAGACAGAAGTAGGCTAAGGTTATTAAATTTGTTGGAGACAGTCCGATGCCCCTTGTTTTTACACAGACTTTTTCATGTATTCTCCCATTGGTAAGAGATCAGGTCTGCAATTCACAGTAAAACCAAAATTAATCCAAACAGCATGAATGTGATTTTGCCAGTGTGTCCCAAATTTCTTTAACAATTGAGAAATTGCTTTTGACATTCAGTTTCTGAATAGTTCTATTAATTTGGGACTAAATCTCAAATGGTGTTTTAGGTAAAATGAAGCCCAAGGAATTACTATTTCTCCTATACTGGTCACAACAGTTATGAGATACCAGAGCTACACAATATGAAAGGAACATCAAGTAGCCTAAAAATAGGTTTAACAGGGTCTAACACACTGAGCAAGGAAAGATGAAGGAGGAGGGAACGACAGAAAAGTCAGGCAGGCACTTCATATCCATCAAATATAGTTAGGCCCCTGGTACTGTCTTGTGGGTCCCCAAACCATCAACAGCCTCTGAAGTCAGATGAGAGACTACAACCCCTCTCCTAGCATGTGGGAGGCTGGTGCTCAAATCCTAACCCTGTCTGATGTAGAGGAAGGATAAGAATTTTCTACATCCTGTGTGAAGGCTGTAATTTTTGGATTTGTAAAGCAGTAACTGTCATCCACTCCTTAGCTGCTGTTTTATGAAGTCTGATCTGGACATGTATGCTCTGAGGTAGTCTGGTAGGTGAGGCGAATGAGAGAACAGTTCATCTGTAGAACTGGTGAACATAGGCTGGTGTAAGAACTCACTGATTTCTACTGTGTCCCATAGCAGAAGTGAGGAGGCTGACTGCAGAAACCTGTTGGGATTAGGTTTTGTGATTCAGAACAGGGCAGCATTTGAATAGCAATACAAGCATCCAAAGATTATGCTTGGGTCTCTCAGGTGTGATTCATTGCATAAATATACCCTTTGCAATGTTTCAGTCCTGTCCCTCTTTAAACACTCCACTAACATCAGCAGTGAAACCATGGTACTCATCTAAACTTTAGTGTATATGTAACGCTTCTAGCTTCAACCTAAATGCCTGCTATAGCAGATTAGAGTTAGAACAAATCTTAAATGTATTGGGTTTAAATTGAGCCACTCCCTATACCTATTTCTCAAAGCTTCTGGGTCAGATAATTGAGAGAAGTTGGCATCATCAGAATAGAGCCCAAAGAAGCAAAAGAAACCTGCCCAAATACTCTTCACCAGAAAATCAAAGCTTGGATTGTAGCCCACTGGCAGATCCAAAGGATCTGAAATCATCTCATGGCCCTTTTTCCATTCCTCCCTATGAATATACACAGGCAATCAGTCCATGGCTGCCATACAGCTTGCTAGTGACAACGCATGCATCAGTCCTCTTTGCACCACAAGGGTTCTGTGCCGCTTGACATTTCCTGCTGCTGAGCAGAATATTATTTTAAAAGCCGGTCTCCTGTGTGAGCAGCTCTGAGTAGCCGTCTAGGCCCAGAGTTCAGAAGTGAATCTGTGCTAGGAAGACAGCCTTATTCTGCAGAGAAGCGGGGGGGCGCGGGGCTGCTTCTCACCATGCTGCCAGACCAGGAGCTCACACTCATACCACGTGCTGCACAAAGCTTAGTTATCGTGGCTGAACAGGAGACAAGAGGTGTCGGCCCATAAAGGCAGACTTCTACCTTGAAAAATTCAGGGAGCGGCACAGGCAGCTCCTGTTCTGTTTCCTTCAACAAGATGGTCATATATTAGAAAGGTTTTTTTCCTTTATATATATATAATAGCATGTTTATCAGTTTTGTTCTTAATTTTATCTTCCTATTAATACTTTATTGTAACTTACTTGAAAATAGAGGGGAAGTGTCTGTAATAAATGCATTTGGCCTATTTATTTGGTCTGTTGATTTTTCTGGTTGTCTTTTCACAAGTTTTCCAAGGGAATTACAGCCTTCTAAGGCACACAGCAAGCCATTTACTGTGACTTGGTTGAGTGTCTGTCATTCCTTCACCCCTTTCTTTTTCACATATCAGCACAGCACTCTCTGCCCCATAAATTTCTTGTATTCCTCCCTTGCAGTATGCTCCACATGTCCATGTTCTTCATGTTCATTACCATTTCTCTGTTTTACTCCACTTCCCTGTGCACCATCCTCAGGGTTTTTTGTATTTTTTTTTCCCCTTCTATTCCTGGGTCCTCTTTCCTTTTCCTTGGGGCAATTCTCAATGTCCTCTTTTACCCTGGCTTTGTGTGCCTCCTTGTACCACAATGTCATATAAATTTTAGTCTTTCTTCATTGTTGAGTGTTGGTAGGAGGACAGGCAAAGAGGAAAGTCAGTTTTACTCTGGAAGATGATGTTAGTTTGTGTCCCCATGTGAAAATTGGTACCTAGAGGAGACTGACACTGTAAGACTTGCAGCTGTCAAGTTATGAGTTCTTCTCCCAGTCTGCTTTCATCCAATAATCACCTGGTTGCACTCACTGACTCCGAAAGTATTCCCTGAAATTTCAAAAACAGACAAATAAAACTCCAAATCCTCAGAGGTGGCTTTTCAGTATTTTCACATTATATATGAATTACCAGACAAAAACTGTTAAGCGGAACATAAGACCACTCAAACTCCCAACTACGTTTCTATATGCATATGGTGTTCATTGGTGTCCATTTAATGGTAGCAAAAGTACTTAATAAAGCCATTGATTGAAATATTAGCCAATATAGCAAGGATATATCCTAAACTGAGAGTCTTGTGGTTAAATTAACACAATGGCCCTCTCATAAGAAGCCACAAAGCACAAATAATTTCTTTTCTGTACTACCATTCTCTAAAAAATAGTTATTCTGCTTGCTAATCTGAGAAAAATCTTGGTTACAGCCACTAATACTGATCTACTGATTCTACCGATTTGCCCACATTTTCTCATATAAGCCAAACTGCTGTGTAGATCATGATCAAGACTAAATGGGTATGTGAGGATTAAATCCTCTATTCTTATTCGTTAGTAGCTTGGTCTTTGTCTGTAGAGAGGCCATTACTGTAAACAAAACACCTTATCTATTAAAATCTTTAGTTCGGCATAATTTTGTTATTTGTGAAATTGCCAACAGTTTGCTTGGTACTATACAAGAGACAATATACAAGATGCACGCTGCTTGGAAAAACTCAAAGTGTAAACAAGATAAGATTTCTAGCTATTCAGCACATAATTTCTTCTTTTCCTTTTAGATTTTCTCCTGAGCCTTATTAAATGGTTATTAATTATGTAGGAGTTGCCTTGCTGTTGGTTATGATTGCTTAATTTATTTACCACTTCTACACAACAAATGTCAGCTCAAGCAAACTGCCAGACATTTGTGGGTTACAGCTGACAGAAAGGCCCACTCTGTAGTCTTCTCTGAAAGTCCTTACACTGGTTTTAGAGTGATATTTCAGAATTTGCTTATCTATCTTGCTTTTTTATCACTCCTAATAAACATTATGATAGGGAAACCATCAGTGGATTTCCTTTTGCACAAAGTAGTGCAGACTAGGTTACTGCCCTCTTGTTTTTTAAGTAACATCAAGAAATGACATGGGTTTCTTCTTCCTTTCAGTTTTTCTCCTGCTTTCTTAAACTCCCTATTTTCCTCTTTTCTGACAGTCAAAGCAGGTTAGAATTTCCTTCCCCTTGCTCCAGCACTTGACAGGAGCTCTTCATTGGGCAGAGGACACCCAGCCCCTTCTGGGTACAGGACAGGTTGTCCATTCCAAAATCTGCTGATGTCTGAGTTTTCACACTCACTTTAAAGTCTGTTTTACACCAGAAGTCTTCTATTTTCTCTCCCTTTCAGTTACTCTGGTGTTTTGTATGCTGTACTATATATTAGTGCATGGAAATGTCATCCTTAATGAAGTCAAATTCCAAAAAGGCAGGGCGAAAAAGATGAATGACATGTCCAAGCTGAAGTTATTACTACCTCAGCGTTTACAGAAATATATGAACTTAATTCAGATAAAGGACCTGTAAAACATGCCAGTTTCCTGCCTTTATGAGTAGCAAGTTTTGTTCTAGTTCTAATATTTTAACACTATACAGGGGATATGATACCAGGAGTGTAACAGAGAAATTAAAACAAAAATTAAGTTGTTGGGCTTGAAACCTCAAGGAGCATTATGGAGCTGCTTTTCTTTTTTTTCTCAAAAAATTATTTTGTGTGCACGCATGCATGTTTTTATTGTTACTATGAAAACTCCAGAACACAAAAAGCAGCCCTTTCAATAACCTCAGAGCAAAGAGTAGAGTTTTTCTGTAGAGTTTTCAGAAGAAAATGAAATAGAAAAAAAAATCAAAAGAGAGGAATGAAATCTGTCAGATAGAAAAATTCTAGCTGGTGTGATTCCCTTTTTACATGAACAAGCAGGTATCTGAAAGCAGACCCACTACTAATAGCTGGTACAAACTGGTGTCCCATTATATTATTTACAGGATACCGATAAACTCTGATTGCTAATTGTTAAATACAGACAGGATACAAAGTTACTGGAGACTGGAGTTATTCTGTGATATAAATGCAGCCTTCCAAGCCTTGAGGCTGTAGTCATTTCTTGTGGATGCACTGAACAAGGTGCTTAGATGTGTATTTTTTTAACAAAAGTATAAGCAAAGATACCAATCACCTGCACGTTGCACTGGGACTGAATAACTTGGCAGTTCTCAAAGGAGGCAGTTAGTTTAGGTGTCTTAAACTTGTATTTGAAGAACCTTATGTTGAAAGCTTGAAAATTCTGATTATGAATAACGTAAGATATGCAATAGGATTAGGTTATAATGTGAACTCAATGGATTACAGAAGGAAAACTGCTTACTTATGTGAAACATAGCCAGCCCCAGTTTATTAGGCAGCCAACACATGAGTATTTTAACAGAGAGGCAAGATTGATTGGAGCCTTCTATATACAAATTCATAACGAAGGGATTAGTAGTCTTAACCTATGGCTCAATGTAGGACATACACTGGATTAAGTGCGGGAGATTTTAGACTCTCTAGTAAACTGTATTTGAAGGTGAATGTATTCAGTTTGTTGTACATTAAATTTTACTGTGTTTTGGCTGGAAGAAACTCTCCTGACTGCGCATTCCTGGCAGGACTCATATGTTCCATGATCTGTGTCTTCCCATTTTTGCCAAGCACACAGAACATCACCCCTGGGGACAACCAGCTAAATGTAGGCCAACTGCTGGGTTATCTTGCCCTGTTACTGAGGGAAAGCTCCTAGAAAGTATAGGGGTGGGATGGGAAGGATGCAAGGGGAGGGCAGAATGTGATGGCCAGCTTTCTCTCACCATCTGTGAAGGCAGCATGGAGAATTTCTCCCTAATACCACTGCAATATGTATTCTGGAAAGGTCCCTGCAGGCAAGCACCCAACCAAAGAACATTTCAGTAAAAATTAATCTTTGCTGAATTCAGATGCCAAAGAGATTTGTCTTTCAGCAGGCCCTCTCACAACAACTCACCTGTTTTGAAAAACTGGAAGACAGGGCAAAAGGTAGAATAGAAATAAAGAAACAAATCTTCACATGTAAAATTAAAAATAAAAAATAACAGGAAACATTGAGTATAAAGGTTTTTGTTGCAAATGCCTGCCTTTAACAAATTCCAAGCATCTTGGACATCAAGCGTTCTGGTCATCCAGCACAACAGAAGTGGGAGTAGCAATGGTTCAGATGGAGCTTGGAGCACTGTGGCTGTAAGTGCTACACCCTGATCTCACACTAGTCTCTCCAGAATATTTGTCTCTACCCTCCTGGCCTGTGACTGGATGGTGAAACCAAGTATCAACGTCAATCTCAGTACTGGGGGTGGGGGGCAGCAGTAATTGACTTTTTTTACTTCCATTCCCTTACTTTGAACAGTTCTCTTTCTTCTTGCATCACTTTTCCAATCCACTTAAAAAATTATAGGCACCCACAGATAAGAAATACCTCTTCTTTATCTCAGAAAACTGGTAGTGAAAAGTTGGATATCATGTTGTTTAGATACATGGAGGAACATAAAGCTACTTCTATGAGACCTATTAGGCAGTAAGTGATTTAACCAGGAAAATAAGAAATTCTGTCAAATCGAGCTTGGATTCTGAAGAAGAAAATAAACTTTAGAATAGTAATAAATAAAAATGGAGAAAATTATAGCAGATATGTAAAATATCAATGTCAGTCCTTTCAGAATGAGTCAGAAACCTGAACACTGATTATTATTAAGAAGATTAAGATTATAATTAAGAATTATACACTGTCTACCCAACCTCTTGGTTTTTCATGCCTTTCCTGTTCTAGCTCAGTCCATTCCTTGTACTTCATTTAGTTCTACTTTTACGCCATTTTGCACACCGAAGTACGTGTGCTGTGGGTGCGATTACCTTTTGGCAGGCAGGGGTGCTTTTGTGTGTATATTTTGTGGCCATAACCGTGAGGCCAGGTTTAGAAAATCCAGCTCTAAATGTCTGATTGATAACATTAAAGAAAACGTTGCCAGATGGCCCTTTTGAATTGGTCACCGTGAGAGTAAAACAATGATTGTTCTTCTCTCAACCTCTCTCTCATCCTACTTTTATACAAAATGAATGATGAGTCTTCACATCAGGTTTTTATGCCATACTAAACTACCTATAATTAATGCACCTAAGCAGTTCAGAAAATAAAATAAATGGGACAACGGGTTTACTGACTAATCAGCTACCACATGGCATATATATTATGCTACATATTGCTCTAATATATTGCTATACTTTTTATAATTTCATTCTCTGCCACTTGGAACTTCAGCAGCTGTACACGTAGGAACAGGAGGAAGGGTGGGAAAAGGAAACACCAAAGGAAAGTGGAAGGTCTGAAATACAGCATGTGAAAGGGGTGCATGGAGTCAGCAGTTCAAAGTATAGGAGGGTAGCTGGCGCATGCCGGTTTTTGGGTTTTTTTTTGCTGGGGGTGGTAGGGTGTAGTGTTGATCCTTTTCACAGATTTTCCCTTTCTTTGCACCCTCTTCATCTCAGCACAAAAGGAATAAACTGTATTTCATAGTGCCTTCTGTACAGGGATGACAAAATGCCTGACAGCTAATAACTAATTTGCCCTCAGAACAACCCTGTGAGAAAGAGAAGTATTATTTACAGATGAGGCTCAGAGGGGTTAAGTGTCTTGCTCAAGGTCACAAGGACATTTGTGGCAGAGCTGGGAATAGTACCCAAGGCTCCTGTCCCTTAACCCTCCGTCTCAGCCACAACACCATTTTCTCTTCCATGTGTTATATGCCTTGTATCGTGTGCATTGCCACTTCTCCCTGACAGGCGCATGAACAGCAGTGTGATCTGATGTCTATAGGTGCTTCTATGTGACTTTTAATTCAGAGTAACCTATGAAAAAATGTGTTGGAGTTTGAAGACATAAATATATTAAGATGACCCAAAAATAAGTGCACACCCTTTAACCACTCTTTTTAATGCATCCAAAGTGCATTGCTACACATGCCAAAATCACATAAATTCCAAAGTTTTTGCATTTTTGAACCACCTCACTTATGCTCCCAAGGAATGTGCTGGCCAAAATATAGGAATGTGAAATTCTTTCTTTCTTTCTCTCTTCTTTCTCCCTCCCTTTTCTTTTTCCTTTTTTTTTTTTTTTTTTTTTTTTATTTTTGTTATTGATGTGCTAGATAGACATCAAAAGCAAAAAAGGAAGGGGTGAGGAGGTTAAATTCACCCTTCCAAGAGTCTGAATGTTTGTTCAGATTTTATTTCCAAGTTAGCCAAACTCCCCATTGCTTAAAAATATCTGTACTGGAAATCCCATGTGAAAAAAGTTACTTGTAAAAACGTTCATGCAGTCTTCTTCCATTCCCACTGGAAATATTATTAATGTTCTCTTAGTCATAGTATTTTTACACTGTCTTTTCTGGTTCCAGACAGAGGAATTAGTGCAGATATGCATGAAACTGAAGAAAAAATGAAATTAACTGCATGCATTCAATTATCATGAAATCTCCATCTGCTTTTTTAGTGAAGGCTTGGGTTGATCCCTATGTTATCTTAACTATTTCATCCATCTCTAATATTTGTCCACGTTGTCAAGATCTGCCTCTCTCATTTGGATGCTGGTAAAACTTGAGGCTTTACATTCTTTGCAGATTAAAGAAAATGAATAAAACCTCTGTAAAATGGGATTGACTTATTGACTAGACTTGATTTTGGCTTCTGTATCAAACTAGGATTTCCACATAAAAGGATTTAAATGTGTTTTATATTTTTGTGATTTGGTGTGCTTTTAACACTAAGTTCTCCCCACCATTTTAAACATTCTCTAAATCTTTTGATATATATGGTACAACTCCTGCTGTTCCTCTCTACAGACATTTTAATAGGGCTCAAGCTTCTGTAAAAAAAAAAAATAATCTTACACAAAAAGGCCAAAATAAAGAAATTCAGGTCTTCGTTGTGTCTTAGTCTCAACAGAATGTGGTTTGCAAGCCTATGTGCTGTGTCCAAAGCAGAACAGTCTGGGGAGAGTCACTAAACACAACAGCCCTTTTGCTCCACTCCGGGCCATCACCCTTCTAAGAACCTCACACTGACAGTCAGTGATGTTGCTCAGCCAACCTCAGGATGCCAGGGTGTGAGCCTTGTCACCCAATTTCTTACAGTCCTGAATTATGTAGGCAGAGAGCTGCCAGGAGATAATTCAAACCTTTAAATCGAGCTATTTTTTGAATATCAGTTTGTGTCCTTTTTCTGGATTAACTAAGACAGCGTCATCAATAGGATTACTTATGTTACTGAAGACAATGTGACTATCGTAATACCCTCAAGGCCGAAACCTGGGAACGACTGAATCAGCAATAGTGGTATATAAGCTGTTTCTGCATGTGTCAGCTTTCTCCTTGGGCTATATCATTGGGTTTCACTTTTTCTGACACCCCACCCATTTTTTTCATCATCATTTTCAAATCTTTACAAAGCCTCCTTGTTACTTGTGTTTAGTTCTAGGTTTATTTGGATGGGCTTAGAATGTCCTTAACTCTGCCCATTCTGGTCTCTTTATGTAGAGAGTTACACTCCACCAAATATCTAATTTTTCAAATGCCTAGTTTCTTTCTCACATGGATTCTACCAGCTATAAAATATTATCTTTTGTATTTTTTTCTGCATCAAATACCTTTATCAGGAATATTGTGTTGTTGAAGTTTAAATGCTCTCTTTTGTACTATCTACTCTTTTCTAAGTACTATCTACTTTTTTAATGTGATGTTGTGGTATTTAAGTCCACATACTCTGGAACCCCAAATCAAAGAAACGTCAAAGGTTCTTCTTAAGCACATGAGAACAAAGGTGGAGATGAATTTACACTTATCCTAAGATAGTATCAGAACATGGACTGATAATTTAAGTCTTAAAATTTTAAACTTTGAAGATCTCAACCAGACTGTAATTTCCCTGGGGCAGCAACTTATTTCTTGGCTTGAGTCTGCAAAATCATATATACATTTATAGTAAGAAGATAACTCAGAACAGCTGAATTGAACCTTCCCAGTAGTTTTCATGTTTACGTTATTCTTTATATAAAGCTGAGGAACAGAATTATTTTTGTCTCCATTTGAAATCAATGAAATTAGAGAACTCTTACTTGTTCTAGTGACTCACAGTTTTTAATTTATAACCTAACAGAAGAATGTGTTGTTAAAAATTACTTAATCTTTCATGAGATATACAATAGCAACTCAGGATTTATATCCAGTATTTCAGTGAGTACATTTTAATATAGTTTAGGATATGAGAAGAAAACCAAAAAAAGGCAAGGGAAACTGTTAATAAAGTGACTTATCACTTAGTATAACTGTAGATAACTGTGGGCAGTGATTGTGTTGCTTCTTAAGGTCTGACTAAAGCTAAATGCTACAGAGCCTTTGCACCAGCCTCAGCAGGTTTTGACCAGGCTAAAATTTTAAGTTCTCTATCAATTTGTTAATGAGCAAAGCACTGATTCAGGCTAACAAATCATAAAAGTTCTCAATTGTAATGGCCTACACAAGTTCCTTATATGTTCCATTTCAATATTTTAACTCACACGGGTACTTTTTTCCCCTCTTTGCATCTCTTTTGTGGCAGGATAGGTGCATTGGCTTCAGAGCTTTCACCAAAGTCCAAAATATGCAGCTGCTCACTGGCATCTAGTCAAGCTCTGACTGACACTGTACTTGGCTATGGATCTGATATGTCGCCTGGTGCCTGGGATATTTTTAACCATGTAAGTGAATGGCATAAACTGTAGCATAAGCCTATCGCTTTCTGTTCTAGCCATCCACCAGGAAACAGGTAGTTCCCTTGCCCTGGTTACAAATTTGCCTGAAAGCTCTGCCAGTCGAAAGCCGTGGCTCAGTGCCCTGCTCCTGACATTGGCCATGCTGCTTGACGAACCTTCACTTAGGCCATGCTCATATTCCCAGCTACAACTGCACAAGCAAAATAGGGGGTTTTGTTCTCAGTTTGCCAAATTAGTGACGGTGCAGACCCGTAATTACTGAAAGCTGTCTTTCGACACAGGAACTTTAAAGAAAAAATGGGACCAATACTCAGTTCATGGCAAGTAGACAGAATGGCATAATTGTCATTAAAACTGAAAGCAGGAATTCAATTTATTCTTTCTGCATTAAACATGGTGGTCTTAAAACAATGGAACAACAAAACGGGAATAGATGATGATGAAAATCACATAAACGCTTAAGAGACTAGTGAAATGATTCAAAACCAGCTCATCTTTGTTGAGGCATTTCTGTCATCACGTTGACATAGTCATTGCATCAACATGGGCAATGGACCGTGGCCCAATGCCTAACAAAACCAGAGCAAACTGTCTGTGGAGTTTCATTCAGGTTGGGAGCTGGCAGAATTCTCTCTCAACATTCTTTGGTGATGCAAAGTTGCAGCTGCTCCAGTTGCCCTTCCTTCTACTTCTTTTTGAGGAAGAGAGCTTCGGGAGGTGGACATCCATATCCACAGGCTCAGTAGTCAGTTATATTCCTCTATTGGTTTTGCTGGGTTTTTGTTCATGCTGTAATTAATCAAGGTCCAATATATCCCTGATCCAAGAGGTGATTTTTTTCCTTCCTACAATGCAGCATTTGTGATCTTCTCAGTTTCCACTTCAATCAGATGTTTGTCTGAATCAATACAGTAAAATGAACTTTTCAAAATTAAAGACCTGACTGACTGAAAACAAATAAATTCCTGAGTGCAAAAAAAGCCAAACCCCCAACTAAATGTCAACAATTAATGCCTGTACAAAGTGATTTACTCATAATCTATCAAAGCAGAGATGTTAAGCAATCCACGCTTATTCTTTAAAATAAAATAAGAAAAGAAAAGAAAAGAAAAGAAAAGAAAAGAAAAGAAAAGAAAAGAAAAGAAAAGAAAAGAAAAGAAAAGAAAAGAAAAGAGCACAAACTAGAAAACAAACAAAAAACCCAACAAGAAAAACCACCCATACCCACCCAGCTACATCACTTTTCTTTAAAAATGCAATGCCCACATTCTGATGAAAATTGAGTAAGTTAATTGTAAAGGTCTAACAGGCCTGGTTTTTTTTAAATCTTATCCATAGTACACAGGGACTTAGCAGGGTAGGCAGGCAAGGAAAGCTAATGGTGAAATAAGCATAAACATGGTGAAACATACTGAAACACAGTAGTCTTATTCTTCCTGGCTGTTGTAACAGAATGATAATGTTGGTTCTATTTAAATTTAAACAAGTGAGACATAACTAAAGGAAAACAATTGTGTGTAGAAATACAAAGGAAGGCAGCAGTGGAGCAAAGTGGAAGCTATGAAGGAGGTAAAGACTATATATTAAGATGAAGTCCTAGGTGTAGTCTATACAAGGTGCCAACCTGAGGAAGTCAATGGTAGGATCAGGAGATGCATCAGTGGATAAAACAAAAGGAAATCTCTCCTGCCTTTATTTCTAGCACACAAAGTCTGTTGTAGAGTTCTAGAATTGATGATGAAACAAGAAGCTGTAGCTGTGGATAAGAGGAATTAACTCTGTGCTTTTTCCATGTGGTCTCCAAGATAAAAGCCCAGTTATCTGGTAGCAGGTAAGGAACAGTGATGAAAAATAAACGTTCATGAGATGTCCATAGAGACAGTTACATGGAAACTGGGTTGTGTGGGGTTTTTTTCCTAATCTCATTATTCTTCTTACTATGAACTTCACCAGACTGTTTATTCACCAGACTGTTAAGGTTGGGGGAAGACAAAGTGATTATTTAGAAAGTGAAATATCATTTACACTACATGTAACCAGTCAAGAATATCTGGGCTTATTTCATTGTCTGCACATCTATAAATACTTATGCTTTTTCAGGACTGTTCAGACTGTGTACAATTTCTTCCTGAATACTGAATGGGAGGATACAAGGAGGAACATAAAAAATGGTTCTTATGTTCACAGAGTCTTACAGAGCACAAAGTTTAGGGGTTTTGGTACAAAGTATCCTATCCATAGCTCTTTACCCCACCTCTTTAGTTTAAGTAGTAACTATTCAGTTATGAAACATCTGATCACAGAACTTACCAAGATATGAGGCAGCAGCAGTGCTCATTGTGTCCCGGGGAATTAATTGGGTGTGAGTATCTCCTAAGTGCTGTTGCATTGTAAACACTGCATGTTACTAGCAGAGGATCAATCTACTTTGTTCTACCACACACACATTTGAAACTATGACTTCAGATTTTTCATGCTTTATATTGCTTTGTTTAGTATTAATCCTTTTCTTATCTATCAGCTTCCTTAATGTTCTTATAATTTAAGACACATTATAGCAAAGTTTAGGTAGCTCAGTCGAGACTGGGGCCTTATTATGAAAACCACAAAGCAAATACAGTTTTAGAATGGATTCCTCCCTGAAGAGCTGTGATATACCTTACAATGGACAAAAGTTGAGAAAAAACTGTAAATATGATAAATAACTGATGCACGAATCGGCATGTTTCACTCCTTGGTTTGCTGCATCACAAATGCTCAAAGGTCAGATTAAAAAATATATCCCTAAAAGTGTCACCATTTTTCAAGATTCTTCCTAGAACACAGAGCAGAAATGGATATGTTCTGTTATTTCTGGAACACAATTCCAACCTAAAGAGAATGCAATTAAAATATCAATAATCTGAAGAGCATGCTGCAAGTGATGATTGAAAAACATAGAAATGCCAGTGTCGGGGAGCCAGATAACATTGTCCTGCTTTGCTCACTGAAGTCATCGCTGTTGCTAGAGTTTTTTGGTTTTGTTTTGCTGGTGTGGAGTTGTGGATTTGGTTTGTTTCTTTTCCTTCTCGCTGCTTATTTGATTTCAGAAAATGCTTTCAATGAATTTTAATGGGTTCTCATGTATTTTTGCCTGTTGGTATGTATGACAATGTACATTTTAAAAATGGAAATCTCTGCATCTAACATTTTGAGATTGTGTTCTTGTTTGTTCTTTTGGGTCATTTCTTGGTTTGTTTCTTCTTTTTACAACAGCAGTTTAACCAGGCTCTTTAGAATTCAAAGACCAGCTGGTGAAGTCTGAGCAAAGAGATGCTTTGACACTATTTCACAGAAGCACCATGATCTACTGCACAACCACTTGGTGGTGTTGGGCAGATGGGTGCAAATCATCAGTAGCACTGTACTGAGATTCCAAAATGTGCTCTTTCTCAGGGGAATGTGCTGACTGTAGTAGCTTTTTTGGGGCAACAAAGGACTGGTAAAGACCTGCTCAGGAAACCAGTCTGAATTGTATGAAAACCCAGTAAAAGCCCAGCTAGACTAAGTTCTTACAAAGGGACTCACATGCCATGGAAAGGAGAAAACATGGGTATGTGTATTGAACAAAATACATCTGAGTAGTAAGTGCAACAGGAGTGGAAAGGAAGGTGATGATTCCAGCTTATCTACTTACTCCGCCTTCTTTCTGAATTACTGACTTCAAAATGTGAAGAGGAGATATAAAAGTCTATGGATCTTTCACATATCCTTCCTATGATCTGATCTGCAAATTGTATGCGGTCAAGCTGATTTTTCCACTCTAAATACTACATGACTGTTCTCTTGAAATGATCTGTTAAAAACATGCTGTACCTATAACTAACTGTTCTTAACAGCTGCTGTGTATCTGCATTTGAGGACTGTGTGGCCAGGACCAGCACATAAGAGATCAATAGGTCATTGAGATATATGTAACCAGACTGGCAGAGCACTAAAACAAAAAGAATTTCATTGGAAGACTGTGCAGAGAATGTAATATATGAAAATACTGTGAGCTATTATCAGACTGAAAGGAAAGAAATTGGAGCTTATGATTACTCTTTGCAAGAACAGAGCAAACTTATGATTAAAAAAAGATGTTGACTTTTTTTTTCATTCATTTTTTGGCTCTTCAAGGTAGAAGCCAGAAACTGTAATGGAGTGTTGTTGACAAAATGTGTGTTGATGCAGAAGACTTATATAGTAGTCAAGTTATACAGAGAAATGTACTCCCTGGTTAAGTTGTAGATGTATGTGCAGCATTCACTGAAACAATTAACTGGTACAAATGTAAGAAAAGATGCATCAGCTCTCAACATGTGCTCAGTTGAGAGCCAGAAAAAAACATGTTCACGCCAGTGTGAACCATAGTTCAAAGAGTTGGAAAATTCAAAAGACTTTGCCTGAAAGTTTCCACTATTGTTTTTGCTAAAAATACTTTTGTTTAAACTCAGAGTATACCTTATTATAAGGTACACATTTCTTTTCTTTCTTTCTTTTGATTTAAGAAAACAGATTTGAATGTCATATTCTTCTGCACCGCATTAACATGCAGTAAAATAACCAGTTAGATAAAAGACCATATTTGACGTCAATCTTTTCTCTTGAGTTTACTAATCTATCTTTAAACTATTAAATATGTATTCACTCTCAGTGTTTTGAACCATATCTCAGCTATGGAAGCTAAATAGAAGAGCAACATGATTTCTAAATTCACAAGAGCTTTTGCTATTTTTAAAGAAGCTGAAAAAGAGCAACTGACTCCCTCTACCACCATAATCAAAGAAATCATGCTAGATTTCTGTGTTAAACTGCACAGCTTACACTCCTTCAGAGTATTCTCCAGTTATGCTATGACCAAAAGAAGTCAACTTTCAGATCTCATTGTTTTTTGCACAGTTCTCTACTGAATTCTTTTGGAAAACATCCACATTTTGAAGGAAATAATCCAATTATTCAATGTATTAATGTCCTTTATGCCTTTTCAAGTACTGTCTTCCACGGACACCAGGAATTGAACAGTTTGATTATTGCAGCTTAACATTCAGTGTACTCCATGTGGTATGAATGGATTTAAAGAAAGTAATTATCAACAAAGGAGGAGATATTTCATCCCACAGTAGTAGTCTGAGTTGAGAGGACTGTAATTCTGTAAAAGGTAGTTTCTGTGAAAGTGCATGCAAGACAGGGGTGAAACTCTGAAAAGACATTGAAAAGATTGTAATTGTCACTTATTGTGATTTTAGACCCTTGCAAGGGTACAAATGAAATGTAACTCTACAGAATTTAGGAAAAACATAGGAAACTAGGGAAACTTGGAGGAAAAGTACCTTAATAGTGCTTAAATAGTTTTAAAAGTAAAACAAAAGTTATATTTCTCTGATTCCACATGTCAGTTCTTTGTGTGACTGCGTATGCGGGTCCATCCTTGTTTGCAAACATATTTTTGTATGCGTGGGGGCAAAAGAAGCCTAGTTCTCTATCAAAAGTATGTTTTAGAATGAGTAACTCTTGTGCAACATTTTTTAAATTATATATTTTTAAACAACTTGTTTACCTCACTTTATTATTTAGTGAGTTTACCTCACTAAATTGTCTGCCAGTCAAACTCATTGTTGGGAAATTAATTTAAATACTGATCCAGAGTAACTGATTCAAACACCTAGAAACTGTGGAAAGGCCATTTTCTTTTAACTTTTTTTCTAGGAAAATAAAGCTAGGAATAAACATTCATCTATGAAAAATAAAATGTTTAAAATGAAAACAAATGCAACTAATTTCTGTAAACACCATAAAACAGGATCCAAAACTTTAAACTGTAAATTGCTGAATAACAAGGATTGTGACGAGCTGGGTAAACACAGAAATATTTGAATTTCATTCTTTCCAAATTTCCTTTCACTCCAAGCTCCAAATGGAAGTTGAATCTTAAAAAATAGAAACTATTTTATAGCATTCTATTGTTGGAAGGTGATCAAGAGGATGTAGCCTAGCCTTAACAGGCTATGACTGGCACCTGAGGTTAGACCTTCAAAGAACAAACTATTGGCAATGACAGCAAGAGCACAACAGTGAAATGTCTAGTGTACAGGCTTAGGATTATAATTATTTCATAAGTATCTTACGTCTAAAAAGAAACAGAGGAAAAGTAAAAAATGTACTTAGTGGACCCTTTCATATGTATGGCATTTCCACTCAAAAGCTGTATTTGCTTTCTCTCCTTTATTCTTTTTTTTCTTTTCTTTTCTTTTCTTTTCTTTTCTTTTCTTTTCTTTTCTTTTCTTTTCTTTTCTTTTCTTTTCTTT